>JAEMWC010000269.1:842500-890000 GCA_016490735.1 Pachyseris speciosa
CATACTCACAATTATTATACTTCCTCTTTAAACAGTCCTACCCGCTACCCACCTAGATTAGCCTTAGCTTTTTGCGGGTTAGCGCTGTTTTGTATTAAGTTGTTCATTTTAATAAACTTGAACTTAAACTTGACTTGACTTCAAAGATCATCATGGACCACATGGCCCTCCATATGGTGGTTTTAGGGTTAACATATCAAACCTACCAATACTCGAACGCACTTTCTAATCTACGATTACTACTAGTAATAGAGTATAATGTAATGACAAACATATTTCAAATTACAAACATGTTTGGCACAAACGTCTGCATTACAGGAGTAACAAGTTACAGGAGATGCAAATCTGAATATACCGTAAAAATTCTAATTTAAAAGCCCCAGGGGGGTGATTTAATTTCAGTCCTCATTAATGGGGGGGGCTTAATAGAGAGGGGGGCTTAATAGAGAGGGGGGCTTATGAGAGAGGGGGGCTTAATAGAGAGGGGGGCTTAATAGAGAGGGGGGCTTATGAGAGAGGGGGGCTTAATAGAGAGGGGGCTTAATAGAGAGGGGGGCTTATTAGAGAGGGGGGCTTAATAGAGAGGGGGTCTTATTAGAGAGGGGGGCTTATTACAAATCTTAAACACGCCGTTTTCGTTTTCAAATAGTTTTTGTACAAAGCTCAAACAACTTCAGTGAAATTTTATCATTTAATGAAGAGCAGCAAACAGTATTATCTATCGGGCGGCATGAAGTGGATTTTTTTCGTAAGAGGGAATAGGACAGACTAATCACAAAATCTCGTGTCCTAAGAGAGGGGGGGGGGGTATTAGAGATGGGGGACTTATTTAAAAAACCGACTTCCAAACGCTTATTAGAGAGGGGGATTAATAGAGACGGGGGGCTTAATAGAGCTTTGACGGTAAATAACTAGTAAGTGCTAATAAGTACGTATACAAATAATAGAAAAAAAATAATGTAATGTATAATAATATGTAATAACCCAGTAATATGTAATAACGTAACAGCAGAAAAAAAATATAATGTAGCACTTTTTGCCCTAAAGAAAATTTAAAATCGTAGTTTAATTAAGAATTGTTTCATGCTTAACGTGCGTATATCGAGTTATGGATGCACGCAGAAGCAGAAGCGCAAGCATAAGTAGCTTATGCCAAGTGAAAACGAACACTACGCAAGCGAACGCAAGCATAAGCGCAAGCACAAGGAAAAGGAAAAATTTTGATCCTTGCGCTTGTGCTTGCGCTTATGCTTATGCTTAGTTAAACCCGTTTTCACAATGAAATAAGCGCTCTTGTGCTTGAGCTTATGCTTGCGCTTGTACTTGCGTCGTTTCATTTCATTTTTCATTTTCATTTTATTGTTTTCTCCACTCAGATTATATTAAGAGTTACTTAAAGAATAAATACAAGGTAAACAAAAAATAGAATGGAGAGGGGCACGATATAGTAAGAACTGATTAGTGGCGTTAGTGAAAACCAGGCTTAAGAGTGCGCCTCAAGCAACTCTAGCTTCTTGAGTGCTCTCCAAACTTCCCAAGTGCATCCATAACTCGATAATTACGCACAGCTGAAAGTATGAAACAATTCTTTTATAACATACAAAAACTTGGACGTTAAAACATGAATTATTTGTGATTGACTCCGGCTCACAATGCACGACAAAGGATCCTACTAGTTGGTCAAAAACACGCCACAATCAGTTGAGCGACAGTTGAGCGAAAACGCTTCATCTGGGTTATTTACCATTTAATCGGAAAAACCGGTTGGTCGACGGTTGTAGCAAATGGGACACATAAAATGTAGATAAACTCTGAAAATGGTTACCTTTAAATGTTCCCACAGCCCAATTAGTGGACTTTTTAGTGTTCGCGGACTGTTGTTTCCACCACTGAGAATCTGCTGCTCTTTCTTCGAGAAATTTACCGAATTACTCAATTAGACGAGCAGTGAGACGAGCGAAAAAGATTTCTCAGCGAGAAGGAAATGTGCACACGTCACTTTATATACGTACGGCAGTGCGTGTATAACAACATATACTCACCCTCGCGCTAGGGAATTCAGTTGAGCGAATTTCATGCATGCCTATGTTATAATATCTACAACGTCAGATGTGGCTTGCCTGCTGCAAAGATCTTATTTTCCATTCTGAAATACCCTGACGGACATAGATGTATTCAAATCACTTGCGTCCGTCTTTCACTCAAGCTCGCGGTTTCCATTTTTTTTTTCTTTTCTTTTCTTTCTCTCTCTCCATCTTCGCAACATCCCTAGGGGTAGTCTGACAAGACTGCTGACCAATCACAACTGACAAAAATCCGGATTTAGTACCTTCTGTTTTAATTCCAGTAGTAATAGTTTTGTGTGTGTGTGTGTGTGTGTGTGTGTGTGTGTGTGTGTGTGTGTGTGTGCGCGTGCGCGCGTGCGTGCGAACGTGTGCTTGTCTTTTGTTGTTATCGTTTTCTTTGTTTGTTTGTTTGTTTGTTTGTTTGTTTTTACTACAACCAGAAGAAATCAGGTAAAGATCGATTGCTTTCCCCATTCCTTAGAGAACAATTACGACGAATTGTTAAAAAAGTTTCCTCCAGTAGCTGTAAGGCATTTATATTGAAAGAAAGCATGCACGCTTTTCACTGCGCTCTAATTCAGGCACTATTCTATTATATCCAGCAGAGAAAATGAAAAAAAAATTGATGACAGATCTTTAAGAGTAGCTGCGCCTACACTGTTAAACGCGCTCCCAGCAAGCCTGCACAATATTGATTCTATTTTAACTTTTAAATTTTGTCTTAAAGCATATCTTTTTAAGTTAGGTTTTAGCCGTTTAGCGCTTAAATTACTTGATTATTGTTAAATTTACTTTATGTTCATATTTAGTATATTTTAATATTGTAATGCGCTTTTGATCATTGCATGTTAAAAAGCGCAATATAAATTAATAAATTATTATTATTATTGATTGTAGCTGCGTTCAAAGTGGTTTTGAAGAGCTATTGTGTTACATCAAGATGAAATACAGTAAAATGGAACCCGTTCGAGGGTCCGCTTAATACCGAGACTCTTGCGTCCCCCTTTAGGGTCCATAGTAACCGGGTTCAGCTGTACTTTTCTGTAGAGGTTTGCGTTGATCAAGGTCGTTTCACCAATGGACACATTAAAAAAAAGTTACATTATACAAATTAGGGGCCATTATGAAGCCAAAGAATAATAGAGATGAGTCCAGCACGACTTGAATTTAATATTTAATTTACATCTTCCTGGAATTTACACAGGTTTTGTTGCTAACATACTACCAATAGGTCACGTGCTAGCATGCGCCCGGCGTTAGACGGGATCAACGGCGCAGGTAAATACTGGCGGTTGATTCGGTCTGCGGTTCATACATGCACCAAACCACCTATCGTCTGCACACCCTCCTATAGTCACTTAGTATTCAGGCCTCAAGAGCCTTCTGTGTCAAGGTGAAGACAATCTGAAATGAAACCTGCAAGAAAAATACAATAATCAGCCTGCCATTAAACCCTTTCTAAATAGTTCAGTGGTAAACTTTGAGAACCAAGACGAAGCCTTCTGACATTACAATGAAGAACTTCAAATGCTGTATCAGGTATGCGGGCCTTTAGTTCCCAAACATACAAGTACAAAAGGTAAATGAATCCATTGACACGTGACCTCACGGACACCGCCAAGGTTTCTAGTTGTTTTTGTACCGAACTCTTCAGTTATAACTGCCACTTAATAGTTCAAGTAACAAACAGGAGGATCCAAGAGATGCAGTCACATTACCTCACGCAGTTCAAATCCTCACACAGACTCAGTTCCATTCAATAAATCTACTGAACTGAAGCTCAACCCTGTCCTCCTGGTGAGTGGGGCGTAAAAAGGCCAGTCGTCTGCGTCGTTCTCTATTTAAATTACATTATTTCGAAGATCTGGTTGTGAGTGTTCACATGCCTGACACAGTTAACAGTACACACCAAGCAACACTGAGAAAAGGACGAACCTTATCTATCCGTGAACTGCTTGTACTTGGTTCCTTCCATCACACACACAACCAGCACCTCTCCTGTTTTAGTGTCATCTTCAATCAGCTCAACGACTCCGTTAGCAACTGCCGCAACCCTGTTTAACAGCAGCACACGAGGACGATGAGTAGCTTTGAAAAATTATGCAATTTATAATCCGTCAACTAGCAGGTCAAAGGGTCAGCAAGCTGGCGAGAGGTTGAAACGCGCTATTGCTACCGATTTGGCACTACAGCAAGAATGAAGCAATCACTCCTCTGTAAGTTTATATCCAACAACGATTTTAATTTTTGTTCAAGGTAGTACCGTAAAAGTTCTGTTAACCCCTCGAGACTTATTTAATTTCAGGCCACATCAGAGTACGTTTACGTTACTTACATTACAATTCTTATTTAACAATACACAAGTTGCACTGCTAACGCAATTCATAACACACCAATACTTACTACACTAAAACTCTTTTTATTGTACAAAATCAACATTAAAGCAGAAATAATAATAATAATAATTATAATAATAATAACAATGATCAATTTATTGCGCGCAAATTCCATAAAATGTTCAAATTTGCATAGCAATTAAAAACTAAAAATAAATAAATAGATAAAAATATTACAAAAATTGAATAATAAAATTACAATGCAATTATGATTCATGATTGTGACAAAAATGCTCGTCTAAAAATGTGGGACTTTGGCTTTAAAAATGCCAACAGTGTCAGCGCTTCTAATGGCCAGTGGAAGTGCGTTCCACAGTGTTGGCGCGGAACAAGTAAAAGAACTGTCACCAGGGTGGCTTTAGACATAAAACCAGGATAACTAAGTAAAAGAACTGTCACCAAGGGTGGCTTTAGACATAAAACCAGGATAACTAAGTAAAAGAACTGTCACCAAGGGTGGCTTTAGACATAAAACCAGGATAACTAAGTAAAAGAACTGTCACCAAGGGTGGCTTTAGACATAAAACCAGGATAACTAAGTAAAAGAACTGTCACCAGGGTGGCTTTAGACATAAAACCAGGATAACTAAGTAAAAGAACTGTCACCAGGGGTGGCTTTAGACATAAAACCAGGATAACTAAGTAAAAGAACTGTCACCAAGGGTGGCTTTAGACATAAAACCAGGATAACTAAGTAAAAGAACTGTCACCAAGGGTGGCTTTAGACATAAAACCAGGATAACTAAGTAAAAGAACTGTCACCAGGGTGGCTTTAGACATAAAACCAGGATAACTAAGTAAAAGAACTGTCACCAAGGGTGGCTTTAGACATAAAACCAGGATAACTAAGTAAAAGAACTGTCACCAAGGGTGGCTTTAGACATAAAACCAGGATAACTAAGTAAAAGAACTGTCACCAGGGTGGCTTTAGACATAAAACCAGGATAACTAAGTAAAAGAACTGTCACCAGGGGTGGCTTTAGACATAAAACCAGGATAACTAAGTAAAAGAACTGTCACCAGGGTGGCTTTAGACATAAAACCAGGATAACTAAGTAAAAGAACTGTCACCAGGGGTGGCTTTAGACATAAAACCAGGATAACTAAGTAAAAGAACTGTCACCAGGGGTGGCTTTAGACATAAAACCAGGATAACTAAGTAAAAGAACTGTCACCAGGGTGGCTTTAGACATAAAACCAGGATAACTAAGTAAAAGAACTGTCACCAGGGTGGCTTTAGACATAAAACCAGGATAACTAAGTAAAAGAACTGTCACCAAGGGTGGCTTTAGACATAAAACCAGGATAACTAAGTAAAAGAACTGTCACCAGGGTGGCTTTAGACATAAAACCAGGATAACTAAGTAAAAGAACTGTCACCAAGGGTGGCTTTAGACATAAAACCAGGATAACTAAGTAAAAGAACTGTCACCAGGGTGGCTTTAGACATAAAACCAGGATAACTAAGTAAAAGAACTGTCACCAGGGTGGCTTTAGACATAAAACCAGGATAACTAAGTAAAAGAACTGTCACCAAGGTGGCTTTAGACATAAAACCAGGATAACTAAGTAAAAGAACTGTCACCAGGGTGGCTTTAGACATAAAACCAGGATAACTAAGTAAAAGAACTGTCACCAAGGGTGGCTTTAGACATAAAACCAGGATAACTAAGTAAAAGAACTGTCACCAGGGTGGCTTTAGACATAAAACCAGGATAACTAAGTAAAAGAACTGTCACCAGGGGTGGCTTTAGACATAAAACCAGGATAACTAAGTAAAAGAACTGTCACCAAGGGTGGCTTTAGACATAAAACCAGGATAACTAAGTAAAAGAACTGTCACCAGGGTGGCTTTAGACATAAAACCAGGATAACTAAGTAAAAGAACTGTCACCAGGGGTGGCTTTAGACATAAAACCAGGATAACTAAGTAAAAGAACTGTCACCAGGGGTGGCTTTAGACATAAAACCAGGATAACTAAGTAAAAGAACTGTCACCAGGGTGGCTTTAGACATAAAACCAGGATAACTAAGTAAAAGAACTGTCACCAGGGTGGCTTTAGACATAAAACCAGGATAACTAAGTAAAAGAACTGTCACCAAGGGTGGCTTTAGACATAAAACCAGGATAACTAAGTAAAAGAACTGTCACCAGGGGTGGCTTTAGACATAAAACCAGGATAACTAAGTAAAAGAACTGTCACCAAGGGTGGCTTTAGACATAAAACCAGGATAACTAAGTAAAAGAACTGTCACCAGGGGTGGCTTTAGACATAAAACCAGGATAACTAAGTAAAAGAACTGTCACCAGGGTGGCTTTAGACATAAAACCAGGATAACTAAGTAAAAGAACTGTCACCAGGGTGGCTTTAGACATAAAACCAGGATAACTAAGTAAAAGAACTGTCACCAAGGGTGGCTTTAGACATAAAACCAGGATAACTAAGTAAAAGAACTGTCACCAGGGGTGGCTTTAGACATAAAACCAGGATAACTAAGTAAAAGAACTGTCACCACGGGTGGCTTTAGACATAAAACCAGGATAACTAAGTAAAAGAACTGTCACCAGGGTGGCTTTAGACATAAAACCAGGATAACTAAGTAAAAGAACTGTCACCAAGGGTGGCTTTAGACATAAAACCAGGATAACTAAGTAAAAGAACTGTCACCAGGGTGGCTTTAGACATAAAACCAGGATAACTAAGTAAAAGAACTGTCACCAAGGGTGGCTTTAGACATAAAACCAGGATAACTAAGTAAAAGAACTGTCACCAAGGGTGGCTTTAGACATAAAACCAGGATAACTAAGTAAAAGAACTGTCACCAGGGTGGCTTTAGACATAAAACCAGGATAACTAAGTAAAAGAACTGTCACCAGGGTGGCTTTAGACATAAAACCAGGATAACTAAGTAAAAGAACTGTCACCAGGGGTGGCTTTAGACATAAAACCAGGATAACTAAGTAAAAGAACTGTCACCAGGGTGGCTTTAGACATAAAACCAGGATAACTAAGTAAAAGAACTGTCACCAGGGGTGGCTTTAGACATAAAACCAGGATAACTAAGTAAAAGAACTGTCACCAGGGTGGCTTTAGACATAAAACCAGGATAACTAAGTAAAAGAACTGTCACCAGGGGTGGCTTTAGACATAAAACCAGGATAACTAAGTAAAAGAACTGTCACCAGGGTGGCTTTAGACATAAAACCAGGATAACTAAGTAAAAGAACTGTCACCAGGGGTGGCTTTAGACATAAAACCAGGATAACTAAGTAAAAGAACTGTCACCAGGGTGGCTTTAGACATAAAACCAGGATAACTAAGTAAAAGAACTGTCACCAGGGTGGCTTTAGACATAAAACCAGGATAACTAAGTAAAAGAACTGTCACCAGGGTGGCTTTAGACATAAAACCAGGATAACTAAGTAAAAGAACTGTCACCAGGGTGGCTTTAGACATAAAACCAGGATAACTAAGTAAAAGAACTGTCACCAGGGGTGGCTTTAGACATAAAACCAGGATAACTAAGTAAAAGAACTGTCACCAGGGGTGGCTTTAGACATAAAACCAGGATAACTAAGTAAAAGAACTGTCACCAGGGGTGGCTTTAGACATAAAACCAGGATAACTAAGTAAAAGAACTGTCACCAGGGTGGCTTTAGACATAAAACCAGGATAACTAAGTAAAAGAACTGTCACCAGGGTGGCTTTAGACATAAAACCAGGATAACTAAGTAAAAGAACTGTCACCAGGGGTGGCTTTAGACATAAAACCAGGATAACTAAGTAAAAGAACTGTCACCAGGGGTGGCTTTAGACATAAAACCAGGATAACTAAGTAAAAGAACTGTCACCAGGGTGGCTTTAGACATAAAACCAGGATAACTAAGTAAAAGAACTGTCACCAAGGGTGGCTTTAGACATAAAACCAGGATAACTAAGTAAAAGAACTGTCACCAAGGGTGGCTTTAGACATAAAACCAGGATAACTAAGTAAAAGAACTGTCACCAAGGGTGGCTTTAGACATAAAACCAGGATAACTAAGTAAAAGAACTGTCACCAAGGGTGAAAACGTAAAGCTTGTGGGATGTGGCTGGAGTGACAAGGATACTTCACAAATTAATGTGATCAAGTAAGCTGAAGCCACTCAAAAGGCACTAAGGCCACATGGTAGCGGGCATTACCCCTTAAATCTACCAAAGCAAAGATTGAGCCTAGGCAAGCATTTGCAGCCATGGACAGCTGTTTCGGCCTTGTTAGGCCTCATCAGCATGGCATAGCTAATGCTCAGGCTCAAGTACCCACATATCAATAAAACAAGCAATGAAAACGTAAAGCTTGTGGGATGTGGCTGGAGTGACAAGGATACTTCACAAATTAATGTGATCAAGTAAGCTGAAGCCACTCAAAAGGCACTAAGGCCACATGGTAGCGGGCATTACCCCTTAAATCTACCAAAGCAAAGATTGATCCCAGGCAAGCATTTGCAGCCATGGACAGCTGTTTCGGCCTTGTTAGGCCTCATCAGCATGGCATAGCTAATGCTCAGGCTCAAGTACCCACATATCAATAAAACAAGCAATGAAAACGTAAAGCTTGTGGGATGTGGCTGGAGTGACAAGGATACTTCACAAATTAATGTGATCAAGTAAGCTGAAGCCACTCAAAAGGCACTAAGGCCACATGGTAGCGGGGTGGCTTTAGACATAAAACCAGGATAACTAAGTAAAAGAACTGTCACCAAGGGTGGCTTTCGACATAAAACCAGGATAACTAAGTAAAAGTCCTTCTTTGGAAGCCCTAAGATTATATTTCGGTGGAGAAATGAGAAATCATAGATGATAAATAACAAGGAGCTAAAAATTTAAGGATTTTTTAAAGTAATGAAAAGGGTTTTAAACTCAATTCTGTATCTGATCGGGAGCGAATGTAATTCATAAATGAGCGGCTAACGTTATACGGCAAAATTTTGGTTCTCTGAAGATCAGTCGAGCACATGCACTCTGTACCCGTTGTAGCTTATTTATCAAGCAGTCCGGTAATCCATACAGAAGACTGTTGCAGTATAACCAATACGGCTAGTGATGAAGGCATGGACAAGTGCCTCAGTAGCTAGACTGTCGTGAAAGATATTTCCTAATGCGGTGGATATTGTGGATGTAATAGAATGAGGAGCTAAAGATCTTAGTAATGTGTGTTGCCATTGCCAGTCTGGAATCAAACCAGATGGATTTCGTAAGAGGGAATAGGAGGGACTAATTACAAAATCTCATGTCCCAAAAGGGGAGGGGGGGGGTGTTATTACAAAAACCGACCTCCAAACTGGGAGTTTATTAGAGAGGGGGGTTAATAGAGATGGGTTGGGCGGGGGCTTAATAGAGGTTTTTCAGGGGCACACATATTATCGAGGCAACTGAAAGTGCAGGCAATGAGGACTGTATCTACTATAATTTTATGTACGTTTTGAAGGGCGTTACATAGAAAATCGGAAGGTCGATGAGTACTACTTAGTTCCGTATATATTCTAGGCCCGTAGACAGGTTTTTGCGTGCGGAGGTGCATTTGAGCGCCGAAGGCTCTAATTGACGAGCGCCGTAGACGCGAGATTCTAGGGGGATCCGGGGCATGTTCCTACGGGAAATTTAGAAAAATTTGTGTGTTGAAGACTTCATTTTGTATGTTTTGAAGAACGTTACATAGAAAATCAGAAAGTCAAGATCAAACGTTTGAAAATTTCTTGGTCGAAATGGATCTTGGGCTTAATCGTTATGTAAGTGTGCCAAGCTCAAGCCTCCTTGAATGCTTCTGGGCAAACAAATCTCCCACTTCGCATTAACGAGAAAGAGCCTTCCTTGAGCTATGCTGGCTCTGTTGTAAATGTGGAGCTGTCTTAGAGCAGTTGTGCTCCTTTCACATTCGCAGCTGGTGGCTGGAATTGTGCAACAAATCTTCAAGAGGACGTAAAGATTTGGATACAAATCACTCAAGGCTTTTGCAGCGCTGTTGGGTCTTTCCTCTTTTGGCTTCGAACTGTATCCGAAATAGTCTTCCAACAATTTAATAGTATCGATTCACATACAGCGGACATAAAATGAAAACGGCTCAATAAATTGGTTTTCATTTCAAACTACACAATAAACGAGTTCAGGACGCAAGTACTAAAGTTACTTTGCGTTTACCTTTCTTCTTAATCGCCGGTATCTAGTGAACGGACTTTCCAGGCCAGTGGAGGGGTGCGTATGCACCCATCGCACCCCCCCCCCCCCCCCACCTCCTCTCCCTACGGGTCTGAGTTCATTCTCATTTATTCATCAGACTCACGGGTTTATTTACGAACCAACAAAATGACCAGCTCCCTGTTGGCTTATTAGTTCAGTTGGTAGAGCACTGCATCGATATCGTAGAGGTCATGGGTTCGCCTGCCGTACATCGCCTGCCTGATTTTGTTTTTGTTTTTGTTTTTGTTTTTTTCAGGTTTTCTTCATATAGTATATTGTTACTCACGGCTGTTTGGGGAGGCTGTCTTGGGCTTCAATTTCCTCCTTCCTTAACCTGTGTCTTGGAAAGTCCATTTCCGTGTCTGTTCTTCCAGGGCAAATGCAATTCACACGGATCCCTTTATCTCTAATTGCCGACTGAATTAACAAGAAGATAAATTATATTACAGTAAAGCTGTGTAACAGCTGTATACAGCTGTATTGATATAGTACTGACGTATTACAATGCTTGCTGAAATGACAACGCTGGGCAGTTTGCATTAGTTTAGATGATTGTGGTATTGGCTGATGCATTTCCTCAGTCCAGATCCACTTTGTAACCATCGCTGAAATTTAACAGAAGCTTAAGAGACACCTATGCAGTAATGTCAATAGACTCTTGATACTAGTGAAAACCTTGCATGGTCAAAGCTCCTAATCTAGAAAATGAGCTATTGTGGATAGTATTCGAAAATATCCGAGTCTTTGAAGACCTAAACAGGAAGAGGAAAAAAATTACACAGGGGTATAATTTATGGCGGCTTGTGAATGAGGATCATTGGCCAGTTCAGTTTGTGTACTAGAGGGGTCCTGAGAGGTCCACAGTAATTGGCTCCATACAGTGTTCAGGTGACAACCTGCGAACTTTACGTATTATGTCATGTAACTTCTACTTCTTTCGTCAACAAAGCTTATTTAATGCAATACAACAAAATAAATCATTCCTTTAACTCTGATAATGCTGACATCCGCTAAGAGTATCGAAATCTCGGTCAACGTCACCACAAATATTAATCCATCTCAGGACCACACACTCCTCGACGATTGTCCTTTAAAAAACACGTCAAACAATATAATGCTGAAAGATCATGACAACAAACAAGATGCTGATATAGTGCTCCCAATGTTTCCTTCTTTTACTGACTAATGTGATGTCACGTGATTACTTATCTGCATTGTAGCTTATGTACCCAAGGTATGTTCTGAAAACACTTACATTTGAAATACTTCTTGTGAACCCAATGACTCCATGTTTTGTTGCACAATACACCGGAGCAAGCTTCCACGCTGAAAGACCTGCATTAGTGAGTAAAAAAAAAACCAAGAAGATCGGCATGGGGCATCGGACGTAACCCTGGAGGCCCTGAGGCTAACAACTCTGTAGCTAGTATAATATATAATATATATTATAAAATATATTATTATTATTATTATTATTATTATTATTATTATTATTATACTCTGCAGCCTGTAACTACAATTAAGTGTCCACATGCTGGACGAGAGTAGCAATGTTTTCAGCAAAGTCACTCAGGTGAAGGCATGGGTTAGCCTTAAATACCTGCAGTTGATGATGTGTTTACTATGACCGATCCACTCTTCATGTGTTCAAGACCAAGGAGAGTCCCATGAATCACACCACCCTTAAGTTGAGAACATACAAAACAGGCTATTCTAATTTCTTTCATTATCTGAACAACAAAACTTGTAAACAGTTTTGTAAATATTATTCAGATTGAGGTAAAGTAACATAATCATTATAATTTTTATGCATTAAATAAGTGTGTCAGATACCTATAAAAGCTGTATTAAAGAATGTGGGCTTATTAGACAGGTGGGATAGTAGACAGTGAGATCAATACACCTGTAGAATCAAGGATTCTGAAAACAAAAAACCCTAATTTTTCCAGAATTCTACTAATCCACAACCAAAATTATCAGCAAATAATCATGTTTGATCATTCTTGATCATTTAGAATTGTCTGTCAAAGCTTTGCAGTAAGTTGTTTGTCTAATTTTCACTCTACAGTCCAATCATCAGTTTAGGGTGGTACGACCAGCCACGTACTAAAGGGGTGGGATAAGGGGATCATCTAATAATTGAGAGAAGATTAACTTAATTGAAGTCTGATGAGGGAGGTTTCACAGAACTCGTTTGATACAAATTTTAAGCCTTATGCCTTCTAAATGCAATAAATTCAGGACCCTGAAAGCTAAGCTTACCACATTGCAAATTCAAACCATAACCATTGATGATAATGGTATTCATTACCATCATCATCATTACCATTAGTTATTATTAGAATTAGAATTAAATAATTGATTACATATAGTACACGCTTTGCAATTAGTAGCCATTTACATGCATACTGAGGAGCCACTGGTCTCATTAAGATGTTTCATATTGAAGTTTACACAAGTAAGAGCTAGGTCACCCTTAAAGTGCACCTAACACCCCAAATTTTTTTTTCACTAAAATAAATCTCTGAACCTGTTTGAAACGCATTGCGCCTTTTTTAGCAAATCTCACTAGTTATTTTGACTTTTCTAGGGTGTTAAAGTTGCAAAATCTGGCCCCACGACCAAGTCAGAAGGGGCTTGGGTCTATTCTCGATTTGACGTCACAAACTGCTTTGACGTAAATCAGTTTGTGATGTCAAATCGAGAATAGACCCAAGCCCCTTCTGACTCGGTCGTGGGGCAGATGATGGTCAGATTTTGCAACTTTAACACCCTAGAAAAGTCAAAATAACTAGTCAAGATTTGCTTAAAAAGGCGCAATGCATTTCAAACAGGTTCAAAGATTTATTTTAGCGAAAAAAAATATTTTGGTGTTAGGTGCACTTTAATAAATGCTTAGATGTTGTTTTTAATCAGTTTTAAGTTTCATGCATCACCAGACACAAGAACAAAGGAACATAAAAGTTGGACCCAGGATAAATGGTACCAAACCATATATATAGTACAAATTTACACAGAGAGGAGATGTTTAAAAAATTAAAACCTGGGCAGCCAAAGAACTTAAGGAGACTATATGTGGTAAGATGGTTACCTCCTCAATCTCCCATTTTTTGAGTAGTTGAAATGGGGAGGCCAGAGTGGGTGGGAGAATAGCATGTTTTGAGACTTGAAACCTTGTATGCATGGCTTCCCAGTAACAGGTGGATCAGAGTGCATGTTAAGTGGAATATAGTGACTTAAAGAATTGTCAAAACATCAAGTACCAGGTTGGTATTGAGAGTTTTACTCCAGTTATCTTCATCCAAAACAGCAGCATTGTTGCAAACTATGTCAAGTCGTTTCCAGAAAGAGAGAGTTGTCAAAAATGCCTCTGAAAAACACAGAAAAAACTTTTTTCCAGGTTTGATATCATACCAGGATCAAAGGTGTATCCCGGTTTCATACCAAGAAGCAACAATAAGAAATTGAGGAGGCCATTTCATTCTTATTTTGTTCTCATTTCATTCTTATACTAGTCTGTTCTCATTATTTCATACTTAGAATGATAGAGATTTGTATCAAAACCAAGCCAGCTCAGCAGCCAGCAGGTAACTTAAAAGTGGACTATTCTCTTTCCATTATATGTCACACACTATATGTTGGTCGTCAAAAGCTAAAATATCCTCCTTGTGATACTTTATTTGTTCAAAATAATTAAGTTTTACAAATTTAATAACTTATATACAAGATCACTTGATAAATTCTAGAAACTAAACCTATACACGAGTCCATTTTTTACTTGAGTTAGTACAAGAAATTAAAGTTCACCTAGCCCAAAATATTTTTTTTGCTTAAATGAATCTTAATGCACCTGTTTCAAATGCTGATTGCACTGTTTTGCACCTTTTTAAACCAAATCTGGACTTTTTATAGGCCATAAAAGTTACAAAATCTAGTCATCACCTGTCCCACGGCCGAGCTAGTAAGGGAAATGGGTCTATTCCTTACTTGACATCACCAACTAATTTGCAATTAATTTACTTAATTTACAGCCTGTGAAGAGTCAACATAATTTTGGTTTAAAATGGCGCAAAATGGTGCAATGCATTTCGAACAGGTGCAAAGATTTATTTAAGCAAAAAAATAGTTTGGGGTTAAGTGTACTTTAACAAAACCTTTCAATTCACTTTTAGTAGCAACATCACATCTGATAAACTTTGCACATCCTTGTCCATACTGCTCTTCAAAGATGTTTTGTGCATCCTTTCCTCTTTCTTCATTTACATCAATGATAGAAACCTGAAATTTGGATTATTGTGTTCAAAACCAACAGCACAAAAATATTTTGAAATATTTAAAACACCTAATATTATAGTCTATTGGCCTTCTTTACCATACCTTTGTAATACATATAGTAGAAATAATCATAATCATAGATTCATTATCCCCTCCCCATATGGGAGGTTTTGGGGATAATGAAACAAATATATTAAGAAACAAATATTAACCCAGTTGACACAAAGCAGACCAGCTGGTTATTTACAACTTACAGTAGCTAAAGAGTTGAACTTGGCACTAACTGAGAGACAACTCCAGTAGGTGGTCAGAGAAGGACTTGATTCATAAGGCCAGCACATACTGCCTCCCATGATGGCAATTCCATGATAACATTACAAATTATAATAATGGAATAAATAATTTACCCCGTTTGGGCAAGCAATGTACTCAAAGGGATTAATTGCACAACTTATGCCCTTTGGTATAATATCAGGTTATTGTGGTTTAGTACTTCATTGTTTGTTCAGATTTTCTAGAGTGTACACATTCTAGTTACTTGTAAGTATATTTCCTCCCATCTAGAATTTAGTTTAAAATAGCCATATTTGAGTCTTATCTTGCAAAATAGAGAAAATATGGTTCTTAACAAAGTCAGAAAATTTTGCAGATGTTTATTTGCAAAGCTATAAGTTACTCTGTGACTCCCAAACATGGCTTTTTAATTTTACTAATTTTAAGCTGCCCTTTACAGCAGTGTCGACAGATTTGTTACATGGCCCATATCAAAAGATGAAAAAGCCATGGAAGGGTATAAAATTAAAGATGCACACTGACACAGAGATTGATTTAACAACGATTTCAATAAACATTGTAAGGGAGCCTAATTGCAACATGACCACATTGTAATAATTATGGGATGCTGATATGGGAGTTTTGTTCTTTTTCAAACTTAGTTATGGCTCATCCTTGCAGTGACCCCTGCAGTACAGTTATGAAATCAACTTACAAAAACAAACATTAAAAGTATTTTCTCCCATGGGGAGGGGGGTTAAGGCTATTCCCTTGTATGGCCTATACGGGGACATGCTGCTGCATATTTTATTAAGCTAGATAAGATAAAATAAGATAAGAACTTTATTTTATCACACTAGCCTATTCAACAATGTAAAAGAAACAATAGCTGGTTTCCAGTAGGGAAATATACTAACAACTGTGATTAAAACTATTTGTACATTTAATATAACCCTAAGTATAATAATTAAAATATACTAAATATAGTAACAACCATGAGCTGTTTTGTTGGAACGCTTACCGACTTAGTTGTGACTTTTTTTTGCCATGTAATTGCTTTGTTAATAGTGTGAAATAAATGAAATGAAATGACTTGAGGTCATCAGTCAACATTTATAGATCAGGTTTGAAACCCTCAGCTGCACCCCTATACCCAAACATAGGTCAAGTACCCCCCCTGCCCCCCCCCCCCCCCTTCCAAGATATGCAGCTCCCCCAGACTACCTTTTAGTCTTAATGCATGAGCTGGTGGACAAAAAATACCAGTATGTTTAAACGGCCTGCCAAAAAGCTCTTTTTACCCTAGGACAATTGCCCAGTGGAACAATCTTCCACCAGAAACCATAGCAGCTACTTCCTTACCTTCATTTAGGATATCGCTTTGTAATGTTATTGACTATAGCAAAGATATCAGTGACGTCACCTACTGTTATTAATATGCCAACCAGAGAGCTATTGGTTGGTGAAACAAAGAATTCTTTTGTTTAACGTTTTTAACATTTAAATATCAAAAACAATGTTTGTAAACAAATATCTTCCCTATAGCTAGTGTTCTGTTTTGTTTTGTTGTTGTTTTTTGTAATCGGTTCCTATTGTTGACATTTTGCAGTATTTCAAACAGTCTGCAATACTCTGTTAAGAGTGTAGACTTATTTGGTAAATAAAAATAAAAAGTCCAGAACCAATTGCAAACTGTTAAATCCGGTTAAATCAGCTCAGCTTAGCTTGTGCATGAGTTTTGCAGATGAAATATCTTTGGCAACCTATTCGCCCGAACTTGGTTTCAAAAAATATAATTTAATACTTAACCTTAGCACCAAGTTGAAGCAAAGTTTCACAAATTCCACGTCCAATTCCAGATGCTCCGCCAGTTACCAACGCTACACAACCCGAAATTTTCATGTCGTTGACTGCTGTGAGGTGGAGGAATCTTGCGTGACTTTTTAGCAGAATCCTCCCTAGTTCCTCTCGTCCAGGATCTGTCCGTTCTGAGAGGAAAACGGGTTGAACTGCAATCTGGAGGAGCCTGGAATTGAAGGTGGAATTTGTGAAACTTTGCTTCAACTTGCTGCTAAAGTTAAGCCAGCTGCCGGGGAGCTGGTCGTTTTGTTGGCTCGTAATATACCCGTGAGTAATGAATATGCCAGAATGAATAGATGAAAATGAAAAAAGGTGTATCCCGGTTTCATACCAAGAAGCAACAATAAGAAATTGAGGAGGCCATTTCATTCTTATTTTGTTCTCATTTCATTCTTATGCTAGTCTGTTCTCATTATTTTATACTTAGAATGATAGAGATTTGTATCAAAACTAAGCCAGCTCAGCAGCCAGCAGGTAACTTAAAAGTGGACTATTCTCTTTCCGTTATATGTCACACACTATATGTTGGTCGTCAAAAGCTAAAATATCCTCCTTGTGATACTTTATTTGTGCAAAATAATTAAGTTTTACAAATTTAATAACTTATATACAAGATTACTTGATAAATTCTAGAAACTAAACCTATACACGAGTCCATTTTTTACTTGAGTTAGTACAAGAAATTAAAGTTCACCTAGCCCAAAATATTTTTTTCGCTTAAATGAATCTTAATGCACCTGTTTGAAATGCTGATTGCACTGTTTTGCACCTTTTTAAACCAAATCTGGACTTTTTATAGGCCATAAAAGTTACAAAATCTAGTCATCACCTGTCCCACGGCCGAGCTAGTAAGGGAAATGGGTCTATTCCTTACTTGACATCACCAACTAATTTGCAATTAATTTACTTAATTTACAGCCTATGAAGAGTCAACAAAATTTTGGTTTAAAATGGCGCAAAATGGTGCAATGCATTTCAAACAGGTGCAAAGATTTATTTAAGCAAAAAAATAGTTTGGGGTTAAGTGTACTTTAACAAAACCTTTCAATTCACTTTCAGTAGCAACATCACATCTGATAAACTTTGCACATCCTTGTCCATACTGCTCTTCAAAGATGTTTTGTGCATCCTTTCCTCTTTCTTCATTTACATCAATGATAGAAACCTGAAATTTGGATTATTGTGTTCAAAACCAATGGCACAAAAATATTTTGAAATATTTAAAACACCTAATATTATAGTTTATTGGCCTTCTTTACCATACCTTTGTAATACATATAGTAGAAATAATCATAATCATAGATTCATTATCCCCTCCCCATATGGGAGGTTTTGGGGATAATGAAACAAATATATTAAGAAACAAATATTAACCCAGTTGACACAAAGCAGACCAGCTGGTTATTTACAACTTACAGTAGCTAAAGAGTTGAACTTGGCACTAACTGAGAGACAACTCCAGTAGGTGGTCAGAGAAGGACTTGATTCATAAGGCCAGCACATACTGCCTCCCATGATGGCAATTCCATGATAACATTACAAATTATAATAATGGAATAAATAATTTACCCCGTTTGGGCAAGCAATGTACTCAAAGGGATTAATTGCACAACTTACGCCCTTTGGTATAATATCAGGTTATTGTGGTTTAGTACTTCATTGTTTGTTCAGATTTTCTAGAGTGTACACATTCTAGTTACTTGTAAGTATATTTCCTCCCATCTAGAATTTAGTTTAAAATAGCCATATTTAAGTCTTATCTTGCAAAATAGAGAAAATATGGTTCTTAACAAAGTCAGAAAATTTTGCAGATGTTTATTTGCAAAGCTATAACTCTGTGACTCCCAAATTAAAGATGCACACTGACACAGAAATTGATTTAACAGCGATTTCAATAAACATTGTAAGGGAGCCTAATTGCAACATGACCACATTGTAATAATTATGGGATGCTGATATGGGAGTTTTGTTCTTTTTCAAACTTAGTTATGGCTCATCCTTGCAGTGGCCCCTGCAGTACAGTTATGAAATCAACTTACAAAAACAAACATTAAAAGTATTTTCTCCCATGGGGAGGGGGGTAGGCTATTCCCTTGTATGGCCTATACGGGGACATGCTGCTGCATATTTTATTAAGCTAGATAAGATAAAATAAGATAAGAACTTTATTTTATCACACTAGCCTATTCAACAATGTAAAAAAAACAATAGCTGGTTTCCAGTAGGGAAATATACTAACAACTGTGATTAAAACTATTTGTACATTTAATATAACCCTAAGTATAATAATTAAAATATACTAAATATAGTAACAACCATGAGCTGTTTTGTTGGAACGCTTACCGACTTAGTTGTGACTTTTTTTTGCCATGTAATTGCTTTGTTAATAGTGTGAAATAAATGAAATGAAATGACTTGAGGTCATCAGTCAACATTTATAGATCAGGTTTGAAACCCTCAGCTGCACCCCTATACCCAAACATAGGTCAAGTACCCCCCCTGCCCCCCCTCTTCCAAGATATGCAGCTCCCCCAGACTACCTTTTAGTCTTAATGCATGAGCTGGTGGACAAAAAATACCAGTATGTTTAAACGGCCTGCCAAAAAGCTCTTTTTACCCTAGGACAATTGCCCAGTGGAACAATCTTCCACCAGAAACCATAGCAGCTACTTCCTTACCTTCATTTAGGATATCGCTTTGTAATGTTATTGACTATAGCAAAGATATCAGTGACGTCACCTATTGTTATTAATATGCCAACCAGAGAGCTATTGGTTGGTGAAACAAAGCATTCTTTTGTTTAACGTTTTTAACATTTAAATATCAAAAACAATGTTTGTAAACAAATATCTTCCCTATAGCTAGTGTTCTGTTTTGTTTTGTTGTTGTTTTTTGTAATCGGTTCCTATTGTTGACATTTTGCAGTATTTCAAACAGTCTGCAATACTCTGTTAAGAGTGTAGACTTATTTGGTAAATAAAAATAAAAAGTCCAGAACCAATTGCAAACTGTTAAATCCGGTTAAATCAGCTCAGCTTAGCTTGTGCATGAGTTTTGCAGATGAAATATCTTTAGCAACCTATTCGCCCGAACTTGGTTTCAAAAAATATAATTTAATACTTAACCTTAGCACCAAGTTGAAGCAAAGTTTCACAAATTCCACGTCCAATTCCAGATGCTCCGCCAGTTACCAACGCTACACAACCCGAAATTTTCATGTCGTTGACTGCTGTGAGGTGGAGGAATCTTGCGTGACTTTTTAGCAGAATCCTCCCTAGTTCCTCCCGTCCAGGATCTGTCCGTTCTGAGAGGAAAACGGGTTGAACTGCAATCTGGAGGAGCCTGGAATTGGACGTGGAATTTGTGAAACTTTGCTTCAACTTGCTGCTAAAGTTAAGCCAGCTGCCGGGGAGCTGGTCGTTTTGTTGGCTCGTAATATACCCGTGAGTAATGAATATGCCAGAATGAATAGATGAAAATCATATAATTCATTTGATACTGCGGATTAAAGAATGAATATGTGAGTGATTACTACTTAATCAGTGGTGTGATATCTTAACGATTTTACCGACCCAATACATGTAAAATGTAATGTAAATATATAAATGAATGAATATATGAATGATCATCGCAGACATGTACGGGATTCAAACCCACGACCTCTGCGAGACCCGTCCGGCAGTGCTTTACCAACTGAGCTAACAAGCCAACTGGGAGCTGGTCATTTTGTTGGTTCGTAATATACCCGTGACTGATGAATGTGCGGGAATGAATATATGAAAATCATATATTTGAAGTGCGAAGTAAAGAATGAATATATGAATGATCATCGCAGATATGAACACTAATCAAGCAGTAGTGAAAATAAAGCTTGAGAAAAATTCAGGCTTGTACGGAATTCGAACCCACGACCTCTGCGGTACAGTGCAGTGCTCTACCAACGGGAGTTTTCGCGGGTCGCGTGTAGAGGGGAAAATTGTCGCGGATCGCGGGTGAATTGTTGCGGGTAGCGGGTAAATTGTCGCGGGTTGCGGGTGAATTGTCGCGGGTCGCGGGTCGCGGGTCGCGGGTGAGTCTGTGCGTGTAGAAGGCTAATTTGTTCAGGATCAGTCTTTGACGTCAGTGAATTTTATATAAACAAAAGATTATCACCCGGTATAAAATAGTTTCGCAGAATACGACAAGCTTATTGAACAGTAAACCTTCAGGGATACCTTTAAAAAATCTCAACTGAGCGCAAGCGTTCAAACGAAAAAGTGGCAACGTTTGCTCAACCCTTGCGTTACTACGGACATCCAAAAAAACTGGACTATATCACTCAGGTGAAAATAGGCTAACATAGTGTCTGAGACTTTTACGGTATTCCGATTGGTTCTTGACAAAATCCATTCTAAAGTTGGCCAATATCATTTTTTTTTCTATGCGTGTCACGCGCTTGAACGCCACCGGAAAAGTATTTCGAATTTGTTAAAGTCTCGTACAATTTGGTGCGGTCAGGAGCCCATAATTAGTGATGGGCTCCTGGTGCGGTAACGTGTACGGAACATTTTCGCTAAATTCCGTTACAATCTGATAAATCTAGCTTAAGATTAATTGTTTCGACTGGGGGAAATACACGCAAAAATAAATCCCGAGTTTTTGGCCGCCGACCAATAGAGGACAACTGAGGATCTTTCGGAAGAGGATAAGTGGCAAACTAGCCTCATTCAATCGCGGGAAAGTTAAGTCCACGTTCAGACGGAGTGTTCGTTTGGTTATTATCGGAAGGAATACGTTTGGTGAGCTAACGTCTGGAAATCAGGGTTCGAATGTTGATACAAACAAAATATGCAATTCGAAATCCCGAGTAAAGCTTCGCTCATTTATTAGCCGCTCCAAAAAGCCAATTTTCTTAGTTTTTCTCGCCTTCGTTTACCCAATTTTTAAATCAATCGCAACATTAATTAATGATTCCTCTTACCAAACAGTGCAAAACTCAAATTTTGTTCCCGAAGGATTACAGTAACCTTACAACTTTTAATGACTTTAATTTAATTATTGATGTATATTGTATTCTCCCCTGCAATTCTTTTGCGACGTAGGCAAAGCTTCTTTGCAACCTTTTCAACAGAATGAACTGTGACAATTCGAAGACAAATTTATGAAAGTCTTATTCCAGTCGAGTATCATTCACTGGGCTTACAAATGACCTTACGTGGTAAGACTGAAAAATCGTGAATCGTTTCTAGACCCAATGTTGGCGATACGGCAATCACGCCCGGAAGGGTACTCCCAGAAAAATTGGGTGGGGGTGTGCGGCCCGCTTCCTGAAACTCTTACCCTATTTATGACCAAAATCTGCGATTTTCCCTATACCCTATTTCAAACCTAACCAAAATTTTGATATCCCATTTCAGACCTATTTTACGTACACTGTTGGCGTAAACATAATTAAAATACAAAAAAGAAGGGCTTTTGTTGATGCCCTTATCGGCTAAAGGTGAAGAAGTAGCTTCTTCTAAAAAACATACCGAATTCAAGGCAAGAGCGCATAAACCATACCCTATTTCAGACCAAAACGGTAAAAATTGATACCCTATTTCAGACCAAACCTGCTAAAAAACCATGCCCTTTGCCGCACACACATATAAATAGCTAATTTAAGGCAGTACCCCCCCCCCCCCCACCCCCCGGGCCATCATGGCGGACCGCGGATAACGCGGGGTTAAATTCCGGTGATATAATCTTCTTTCTCCCTTAGAAACTAAATAATAATAATAATAATAATAAAAATAACAATAATAATAATAATTATAATGCAAAGTCGGTTAACTCCTCTTATATTTCGAGCTTTTTCTGGACCTAGTCATGAGTCTAACCAAGCCGGAACAATTAAGTTCTCTTGATCTAATCAAACATCCGCACTGGACCAGGGCTGCGTTTGACAACTTGCTGTCGTTGTCTAGCAATAAGAAGGTAACGAAACAGCATTCCATAACATTGGAAAGCAGCACTAGGGTTACCCTTCCTCCATGTAAACAGGGCTCTACATGGTATGAATTTATAGCACAAAGCCTATATTTCACGCTCTTACAAACGGCAGGATCTCTCCCACTCCATCGTTTTCTTAGCGTTAACACTGAAATAATCCACAGGCACTAGCACCTCAAATTAGTGAGGTAGCTGGTGTCTCAGTCATGTCTTTTCTCTAATCATCTCTTGAGAACCTTTCATTCCCCTTAGCATCGTCCCTGTCATTTGTGCCCTTGAAATTATCGTCAGATCTACTACTAACGGCTCTGAAAAACACACCTCGTTGTCCAGCGTACCAGACAATCGAGAATTGAGAGCATCCATGCCGACGATGTTGCAGCTGACTTCTCCTTATCTGCTTAGTAGTCAACAGTTTCTTAGTTCCCTCTCTAAATCGCCTGTACCAGAAAAAGCAAATAACTGGATTAACCAAGGTCGATGTTTTGCCAAACATTGCTGTAATGGAATATACCATTGGGGAAGTTCTGTTTTGATCGTTCAACATTGCGCGGAATGCTACTATCGCGTATGGCAGCCAAGTAATCAGGACTGCAGCCACCATGATTGTACCATGAGTTATTGCTTTTCTCTTTACAGCTACTCTGTCTCTCGCAATCTGCGAGTTTTTTCCCCAGGTCTTTTTCGCCGTTTTGCTCATTTGGCGAAGGTTAAGAGCAATTGCAGTATAGCATGCAAAGATGAAGCCAAACGGAACGAAACAAAAAAGCACAAAAGTGCAGATGACAAAAACAGCGTCAGAGTGTTGAGTGGAGTTCCACTTGATCGAGCAAACCGTTCCACTTCCTTCAGGTTCGTACGTTGACCAACCAAGAATTGGAGAAAGGCACCATATAGCTACAAAGCTCCAGATAAATAAAATGATTCCTAGCATCCTGCGCGTGTTAAAGTGCGTCTTCAGTGGCTGATAAAGAGTCACACAACGTTCCAACGCAATAACGGCGTGATGCAAAATGGATGACAAGCCAACGACTGTGTGACTAAAAGCGTACCAATTGCACCCTGCACCACCAAATATCCATCCTTGGAACATGTTTGCGGCAATTCCCAAAGGCATCGCGGTTAGAGCTAAGAGCACATCTGCAATTGCCAGGCTAAGGATTGGTAAACTGGCTGGTATGAGCAGTGCGCGTACCTTGTAAAAAGTTAATATTACGATTGTATTTAGAAGAACAGTTGCTGTCGCTAATAATCCGTACAAACCTGCAATAGCTGTATGATACATCTCTTGACCCATCTGGACTGTTTTAAACTTGATGCTTCTAAGCCATGTAAAACCGTCTGGCTACTTTGTTTCTGAATAACTGTCTTGCCATGTATCAATTTGCAGCATTAATCCTTATTCTTTGAATGTTGAACTGCTCAGTGTGATGAGAAATAAGGCCGTTTGTTCCTTAACGATTCACTTAATCTGGGTGCCATATACTGATTAATACGTTTTTGTGCGACAGCATCAATACATGTAATTTTCCTTTACGTAAGGACATGATGAGAATTTTGTTCCTGCGAATTCATGCCAGTACTATAACTATCACCTTGTTATGTAAAATAGGCGGTCATCCCACTTTACTCTTCGCTTTTCCATTGGTGAATACAAAAGCAAATTATTTCTTTTTTGCGTTTAGACGACTGATAAGCACACTGAGTCAATTATTTATTCGACCACTAACATGTTTTCAGTTCCTAAGTAAAAACTAGTAAGCTATTGGTTATTTCCATGTCTGTGACCGGTTTCTCCTGGCCAAAAATCCTAAAGCTTCACGCCTTAAATTATTATTTACGGATGTGCGTGATGAACGAATACTGTTTATACACGTTTTTTTTTCTTCTGTCTTTTTTTGGCAGGCAATTTATTTTTAATTTCTCTCTTCTATTTTTCGATACTTTTGCCAAAACAGAAACAGCAAAACATTGATATTGTTTGCACTTTGTTGTATTATCTCATGACGAACGAGATAGTTTTTATTCCTCCAAGCCGAAGGGTAAATTATTCATACATTGGCGGATATTATTTTAAATTACGCTGTTTGTGGTCATCTAAGATCGCATAGAGATTCTAAATTTATCCTTCGCTGACAGGTTCGTCTATCATGTCTTTCAGTATTGTTATTTAGAAATATTTTCCTTTAAAAATGGTTTGTTAAGATCAGACGTTTTGCGACAGTCGAGAACAAGATAAAGTTAAAGAACACGCAGATAACTACAAAAGCCTGAAATATTTCATTATAAATTATAGTAAACTAAGCTGTCTTAGTCGCGACATCCGTCGTTATATTAAACTATATATACAATTATGATAAATTATGCATTCGCAGAATTATTTGCATTAAAAACTGGCATTTCCAAAAGTTGCCAATGTTTGTTGATATTTTCACCTATTTTGAGAAGCAAAGCTTAAAATGGTTAAACAACCCGTTCCATCTTTCTCGAAGTGAGTCACTTTCTATACATCTCTCACGAACTTTTTTTCTCCATCCGGTTGTTTTGAGTATCTTACAATTCGGATCTTACAATCCTTCCCCATTCTATTGCTGTTATGAGCACCTGAATCGATTTAGCCAATTTTAGTCCCAAAATGCCCAATTATGCGGTCAAATTTTATTGGGGTCTCTTGCGGGAGACTTCATCCTGTAATGTTGCCTGTGTCTTTTCTATCATCAAATGTACGCGGCTATAGACCTCATAAACTCGACTTTTCATTGGATGTCAACGCAATATTTAGAGAAGGTCATTATACTTGACGCCTTAAGGCACTCCCTCAGTTATAATTATTTATATTTCAACCTTTCATATAATTAGCAACTTAAATTTCGCTTTTTGTTTTGACTTGAAAGAAGTTTTCGGCTCGATGTAAAGACACAAAACACAACAGTTACTAACATAATAATATACATAAAAAAAATTCTCGATGTTGATTGGCTAAGAGAAATGCAGTTTTTAGGAAACACAATGCAGAATCAAAGGGCTCTCTGAGCCAAGTCGTGAATGTGGTGTTAGAGTAACTAGAGGTTCGTGATGGTGGATAGCCAAGAATTGGCCAAAATCTTGACGGTGTAGCCTAGAATGAGATCTGTAGCTAAAACATGGCTTGTTTAATTCCTTCTCCTGGTACAAAAAAAATTGTCTGAATTTTCCGCTACATCTGGTTGCTGCAACAGTGTATCTGTAACCCCTGAAGGGCAATCAACAACTACACACTAGTGAAAATGTTGTTTTGGCAATTCTTTATTTTATCCTTTGCAAGAATTTCAAAATTTTGCAAATCACCACTTGTTTTGTCAGGGTTTTGAAAGAATTCACTCTACTCTTCATAGGGCATTATGCAAACAAACAACATGCTATAAAAACTTGCCTTTCCTCCTCCCCTCCAAAAAGCTTGAAAGTAAAAAAGTTTAAACATTTGCAGTGAAATTTAATCCTGTTGCCAGAAGGGCGAGTTAATTTACGCGATCGAGAAATTGCGAAATTCTGCGAATTAAGACAATAATCTTTCCTTAATGAAACATTTTTCCAGATAAGAATGTTGCATATGCCTGAAAATCAAACAAGTTCAATTTTCGCCTCGAGTAAACCTACGAGACGGCGAAGCAAGCAAGCAAATTTTTGGAGTCACTTTGAAGCAATTTGTTGACTACATAAGCAAATTTCGCTAAAGTTGCTTGGAATACAATGAATCGACCAATTAAAGATAAAGCACGGAAAAATTCACATTCAAATCTGTATTTATTTATTTATTTGTTTGTTTTTGCAAAGTGGAAAAAGCGCTGAAATTCAACAATTCTTGTTATGATTCGCAGTGATTCGTAAGGCACAAAAACCCAACAAAACCACAATCTGTCCTCTAAGGTTGATTTCTTTTCTATGAACCAACTGATTTCCACTGTTTAAGCTGTCGAGTATTCCTTAGAAATTTTTCTTTCGATTTACTGTTTTATAAAGCTGCGTTTTCCTTTGGAGCACGGCACACTGCTGTCACGGCGCACGCCATTTTCTACTGCTAAAATGGCCAGGTTACCGAGCGAGTCTTACACCAAAATGGAATTTTTCGCTATTACGTCATGTAAGACTACGTAGATTGTCCCGGTTTCATTCCCTGCTTCGTAACTTCGTTGCTTTTGCACCTATAGTCTTACATGACGTACTATCCCCCATTTTTCAGCCCACAGCTAGAAGTCGTTCATTGCGCTTGCACGCATTCACGACTTAAAGAAAGGTAATTCAATGCAAAAAAGAGGCAAACAACAGAGAATTCTGATTGGTTAATAAACAAAGGAACGGAAATTGAGCCAATCAAACGCGGCCTTTGAATGGCGCACTCGCAAAGTTTACAAAGGCTGAAGAGCTGCGAGCGAAAACAGTGGCTGGCGTTTTGAGCAGGTTTTCTTTCGTGACCGCAATAACAGCAGAGAAGCTGAAATACAGCTCTAAAATCGAGAAACGGCTGCGAAAAGCACTGTGTTCCGGTTATCTGTTTAGAAAGAGTGGTGTACAGAGAAGGGAATTACCGACGTAATTGGAATTACGAGTTCGTTGAATTCAACACTACACTGGAGTGATTTTACGCCGAGATAAATAAACAAACAAGGACAAACAAGGCGAATATTACGAACCAGAAAGCCTGAAGGTAATGATTACAGCGCTTGATAGACACTTAGCAAACAAAGTAGCCTTATAGCTACAGCCTGTAATTGTTTTGCCGGGTTTTACAGCTAAAAAAAAAACCTTTAAAACGTTGAGAAAACTATTATGAAAGGTGCTCGTCATCGTGGTTTCAAATGATAGCTGAGTTAATCTTTTGTCTCACGATTGAGTCACAAAGATGTGGATCGCGACATTTCGACCGCTATACTGCTTAGACTGTTCACAGTCCTCTATTTTTCCGTGAGATCGTCGAGATCGTACGCAGCTTGCTAATGGCGGCCATCTTGATTTTCAAACGTACCGAGTCAACCTGGAGAAGAGTGTCAAACCTACTTAGGGGGCGGGGGACGGTATGGGAGGAAGCGAGAAAAATATTATTAGATCTTCAATTAGAACATGACAATAATTTCGTTAAGGCTTTCTTAAAAAGCCTTGGTACTAACCTCGATGAAGTGAATGCCCAGAGGGTTGCAGCCTCCCTAAATCACATGATCACCATAATGCAAACAGTGGATGAAGACTGCAAGGGTCAAAGCAGAACTGGGACTGTGCGAAGGGGAAAGGACCCAGCTGAGACAGTTAACCAGATTACTGATGACCTAATGAAGGGAATGGTCTTTGGTTACAAAGGTTTTGAAAAGTTCAGTTCCGACCTCACTGAAAAACTGGACTACAGAAACTTATTCCACTGGATCAAGGATCATCTGAAAATATGGGGAAAGATTTACACATAGCATACTGGTACCTAAAATTAGTGTATTAATACTCTGCGTATCTTTCCTTTTTATCAGTTGTTTGCATATACAGATCTATACAGATTTCTTCAATGTTTTAAGCACTGAGATATATTTCACTTGATTTGTGTTGTAAAGTCAGACAACTTAAAAATTGATATGTTGCAGTTCAATTTTTTGTATTTCGGTAGCTTTTTATTTCCCGACATAAACTTGACAATAACAGGCTGGAGCAATTGGTTAAAGATAATCCTATTTTTTTTGTAAGAAATAAATGTCGCTAACCAATTTTATATACCATTAATGATCACTTTTTATTTCTTCATGTGGACTTAAATCTCAACAGGTGAAATAAGCACTAAAGTAGCAAATCATGTGAAATGCAAATTAAAGTACAAAAGTAAGCAAGTACTAAATAAAGCTCGGACAATTCAGCAGACACTGAAAGATAACATTCTAGACACAAAAATGACCTTGATGGCAAATCTGTCATCAAATTAGCTGCTATGAAGGCTTTCTCAAAACGCATTAAAATAGTATATTTCAGTGGTTGTCCGAGTTGTCTTGTACAAAATATCATTTCCGTACACTACCTTTGTAAAATATAGTAAGGGGTGCAACATGACAAGGGGTTTCCAATCCTAGGTGATCTTATGTTTTCTGGTTGAGATAATAATAGTACATGTACTAGTAATAGTTGTCATAAATTCGATTCCATAACATTCCCTTCTTCATGCATGTACAAGTAGTATCAATAAAATAAATAATAAGGTAAGGGAAATCTGTCATTTGGGTATTTGAAAGGGCCTTTCATTAAAATATTTCGAACACACATAGCTTATGACTGTACTGTTTTAATTTATTAAACGCTATATGACTTCTTGTGAAAGAGGCACCACTTTCCAGTGGAAGGTATACGAAAGGGGTACCATTTGTCAATGGAAGGTATACGAAAGGGGTACCTTTTCTGTCAAAAATGATATATAAAAGGTTAAGGGGTCGGACCTCGGGGCGGAGCCTCCCTGTATTAATTTAGTACCCCCCTTCCAGGGGTGTTCATAAGCTTTGTCCAGCAGTTAGCATATTTTATTACTCGGGCTAGCCGAGGGCTAGCCGAGTTATAATTTCGGCATAATTTTTTTTCCCACGTTCAGTCACAAATCGCAATCTGGGCTTTAAAGCGCATGCGTCGAGTAGGTGAGCGGTCGCTCAGCGCTGTGCACACCGCTGAGCACATGGAAAGGAGAAGTTGTTTGAAAGTTTATTGTAGCATGGATATTCCATGACTTCAAGGGGGCTGAAATCAAATAGAAACGAAGACGCCGTTCGCGGTAGGCCCACGCGAAAGGACGTTGAGCATGTTCGGAACGGGTCAGTCCGCATGCCTTACGATCGAGAGATCAATTTACGAGCGAACATTTATGAGTGAACCTATCGAGAATCATGTTATACCAAATGAGCTATTAAATCTTACTCTTGATAAAAAGCATCTTCAGAAGCGTCATCGTAATTTTAGACGTGATGGGGAACCAAGTAGAATTCCAGTACGAACTCTACAACGTCTGAGTAACAAGAGGAGAAAGGTTAGAGAATTTGTTTACAAATGTATTTGTTCGAGTACACCTAAGTCTTCGAAAATGCATTGTTATATTAAGGCTAGGAAAAATAAACTTAAATCCTTTGAGAAAATACGTAAACGTTTAATAAAGTTAAAATGTCGAAGTACACGATATAGCTCACTGTTTTCTTGTAAACAAAGTTATGTGTCTTTATAAGAGTCAAACCCATGCAGCAAATTAATGTAAATTTAAACTGACCACAGATATAGAAAAGAACCGTGGCCCTCGCTCAGTGTATGTTGATCCCAGCAAAACAATAGCAGCACCATATAGCCAAGGTAACGAGTTGGTATTTGGACAAAATGCTGGACAACAATGTGTTACAATGAGTTTATGCTGTTTGATTTATAACAGCAAACAAGGAATCAGTTCTGCGAATGACCTTATTCAAATAATGAATATTGGAAATCAGTTGTATTCAAGTTTGTCTCAATTAGCCAGACAGTCTTATTTAATGCAGACAGAATTACCTACAATGTTAAATGTGCTTGATATTGACTATGAACTAGAATACAGTGAAAGTTTCACTGGTACTGTACATCAGGAGACTGAAATAGAAGGATACCAGTACTGTACTTCTTTACAAAGAGCCTTTGAATCACTATTATCTCAAAACTACACCAATGTTATGTTAACTGTGGGAGTTATTGGTGTTTCTATTTATTGCAATGTTGATATGGGGTTCAAAATATTTGATTCTCATGAAAGAGATGTATATGGTAGGGGCGATCCTCAAGGTACATGTGTGCTACTTGAAGCATTATCGCTTGATAGATTAGTATGTTATTTTCAGGGTATACATAATAATGATATATTTGAGGTGAAGGGGGTACACATTAATGAAGTTCAAAATGGCATATTTGTACTTTCTCTGAACAATGCACACGAGAGCGTAAATTTAAATCTAAGTTGTGTTGTAGCCATCTACTCTCTGTGCTACTCTTTAATTAAATCATGTAGTTATTGGAATTCAAAAACTTTAGCTACTATTCTAGACAATGGCAAAAGACTGTATGGCAATCTTTGTTTAAATGGGTGTATATCATCATCTGATCTACCCAAAACTGTCGATGTTTGTGGAGCTGAAGTGAGTTTTAATGTTTTCAGTGACAACAAGGAAGGAGTATTGTGTGATTCACTTCAAAGCAAATCAATTCTTGAAAATGCTATAATAAACAATAGTGAGTGCACGGGGTTTTTGATGTGGCTTTCCTGCTATTGTATCAGTTGTATCTATAAACCCACAAAGAAGTCAAAGTATATATATTCTCTTTTGGTTTATAATGAAAATCACATACAACCAATACAGTATATTAAGAACATAAATGGTACAGCTTCACTTGTTGAGGCAATTAGCTGTGTTCAAAAGGAATACAAGTCTGCAGGTCATTACAAAATACAATTCTATCATGTTCATGTGTGAATGTTGACAAAAATGAAAGGAAAGCAATGATGAAAAATCAAAGGCAGAAACAAGACTATCAAGCAGTGGAACCATCAAAGAAGAGAACATTATTAGAAAAGAAACAAGTAAGGGATATGACAAATAAACAAAAGCTAAAGATGAAACAATTAGAAAAGTACAGAACAATGGACACTGCTAGGAAACAAGATCTGCTAAACAAAAAAGCAGAGCCATACAAAACAATGGATAGTACTACAAAACAAGATCTGCTAAACAAAAAAGCAGAGCAATACAAAACAATGGATACTACTGCAAAACAAGACCTGTTAAAGAAAACAATACAAAGCAATGGATGCCAATAAAAAGCAAAAACGTCTTGAAAAAGGCAAAGAGGAATACAGTTACCGTTGTAATGAGAAGACAATGGATTTGTGTGTTGAACAGTTTAAAAAGAAAATTATGGAAGGACCATATTATATTTGTTGTGTATGTAATAGAACACTTTATAAAAAATCTGTCTTAAGATTGAACACAAGTAGCTACCCCTCTCAAGATATTTTAAAAATACAATCATCATATGATGGAAAAGAATATATCTGCAAGACCTGTCACTCAAAAACCATACAAGGAAGAATTCCATGTCAGGCAATTGTGAACAATTTAAATGTTGATGAAGTACCAACTGAGCTTGGAAATCTTAAAAAACTGGAACAAATAATAATTGCACAGCGCATCATATTTGAAAAAGTAATAGCTATGCCAAAAGGGCAACAAAGAAAAATTAAGGTGCTATATGTAATATACCAGTAAACTGTGAGCAAACATGTAACATATTGCCTCGTCCTCCTGAACGATCTGGTGTAATTCTCCTTAAATTAAAAAGAAAACTTCAGTTCAAAGGACATGTTTATTTTCAACCTGTTAGACCTGAGTTCATAAAAACAGCGCTTAATTGGTTAAAGCTAATAATCCCTTATATAAAGATATTCAAATTGATTGTGGAAATATTGATGTACAACTGACAGATTTGGCACAGAATGAGAATGATGACACTACCATTGTAGCAAACTCTCCACCAGCAAACCATTCAAGCAATACAGTATATGAAAACATAACAGAGCCTGATGGTATGCTTGCAAATTCAGAGATGAATAGTTCAATGGAAGATCACCTGCCACTGAAACATGTTTACAGTCAGTTATTCCAGATTACCCTGTTCTTACTGAGGAACAGAACTCTAGTACTTCTTCTGGTAGGGAAATATACAATATAGCACCTGGTAAAAACAAACACCCAGTATCTCTTATGAATGATAAACTATGTGAAGAGCTTGCATTCCCAGTACTATTCCCAAAAGGGAGATTTGGCTATACTGCTGAAAGACAAAAAAAATCACCAGTTAAATACTTTAGTGCCAGACTGTTACACCACAGTGGACGCTTTGCCTCAAACCCAGAGTATCTCTTTTTTGCTCAGAGTAAAAAAGTATCTGACAGTATTAATATTGCTCTTAAAAAAAGTTCAAGGTCAGAATGTTATAGCATCACAAATAAGGTCAAACACTCAAATTCTACAAAAGCTTATATCTCAAGACCAAGCTTATTTATTTCTGAGACAAATACCAGGTTCTCCACCATACTGGCAAAAGTTTATCTATGAAGTTGTTGCACTGGTGAAACAGCTTGGTATACCAACATGGTTCATTACACTTTCCTGTGCTGACTTAAAATGGTCTGAATTATTTCAGATTATTGCTAGAACTAATGGCAAAATCATGACCGCTGAGGAAGTAGAAGCTTTATCGAATGACAAAAGATGCCGACTTTTTAATCTCAATCCTGTTATTGTAGCAAAGCATTTCCAGTACAGGGTAGAAACATTCTTTACAGAAATTCTACTAACTAATGCACATCCAACTGGCAAAATAGTCTATTATGTTCTTCGCATAGAATTTCAAATGAGAGGATCTCCCCACCTACATGCATTGATATGGACATCTGACTGCCCTAAGCTAACCCAAGACACTAAGCAAGACTATATAGACTATGTAGACCAGCATGTGCAAGCACACTTACCAGACAGAGGTAAAGACCCTGAATTGTATGAATTAGTAAAAAAAATATCAAACACATAGTCATAGCAAATCATGTAGAAAATATAATAATATTTGCATGCAGATTCAATTTTGGACAGTTCTTTACAGATAGTGCTATTGTAGCCGAATCTTTACCTGATAATATGGATGACGAAATCTAAGCAGCTGCATTAGCAAGAAGAAAAGAAATTCTTTCTCTAGTAAAACAGAAAAATGATGAAGTTTTTAATCCTGGTAAGCCAGAATACCTCCCTTCTCTAAGTGAAGACAGCATATTACAAGATGTTGGGATTACAAAACAGGAGTATCAATGGGCTCTCTCAATATCACAAGATTCTGACTATGAGCTTCATTTGAAAAGACCAATAGACAGCTGCCAACGTAGACTTGCAACCTGTATTCAACTATTATAAATGCATTACATATGTGTGTTCCTACTTTATTAAAGATGAGACTGAATGCTCTCAAGCTATTATGAATGCTGCAAAAGAAGCAAAAGAAGCAATCTAAGTGTTAAAGATGGACTAAGAAAAATTGGTGCAGCTTTCCTTTCCAGTAGAGAAGTAAGCTCACAAGAATGTGTCTACAGATGTATGCCTGAGCTTTGGTTGAGAAAGATATTTCCAAAAACTGTTTTTTTAGCACAGATCTACCAGAAAAGAGGTTAAGAGTGGCAAAGACTTGATGAATTAGATGATGATAGTACAGACATCTTCATATCCAATATAATTGAACGTTATAGCATAAGACCAACCAATATTTCATCAGTTAATAACATGTGTCTAGCCGAGTTTGCTGCTTACTATTACAAGGATTATAAATCTGATTTATCTGAAACAATAGATGCTCAACCCGAGATTCTCACTGATGATATCATCACACAACAACATCAGGAGTTAAATGACTCAGCGCACTTTCCGAAAAGATAAGATTGATGAATGGCAAAGAAGTCATGAAATGCAGAAAGGTTAAAGCTGTTATTATATATCACAAACCCAACAAGACAAAGCAACCTGAACAATATTTTCATCACCTTCTCATGCTTTATTATCCATGGACAAAAGAATCTCAGCTTCTTGGAAAAGAACAAACTTACATGTCAAAATTCTATGAACCTGAAGTACAAACTGTAGTGGACCGTAATAAAAATACATTTGAACCAGATTCTGATGCAGTCACAGAAGCACTGGAGACAGTGAGAAATAGTGACATCACCACACTGCACTCATATGATGCTATTAATGATCAAGAGAATGAAGACTTACAGTCACAAATACATGACCATTTCAGTGAATCATTTCATATCCACCCATCGCGACATCTTGATCCACAAACATCAAATGAACAAACCCCTGGAGGTGCAATAACATTCTACAATCAACCATTAGACATATCTGATGATGATCTTCGTCAAAATGTGAGATCTCTAAACACTCAGCAACGAAGAGCACATGACAAACTACTATCGTGGTGTAGAAACAAAATTAAAAACATGAACAGCTTAAAACAAACTGATGTTCAGCCAATGAATAAAGGGGATTAGTTTCTAAAGAAACTGTGGTACTGCGTCGGTGGGGGAGTGAAACTCGAAAATTTGGCTTATCAACGGAGTTGATAATGTAAATTGACCACCGTACAGGGATTCTATTAGCTGACGTTTCGAGCGTTAGCCCTTCGTCGGAGCGAATCGAGGAATTGTGGGTTGTGTATGGTTTATATACAGGAAATGGAGCTACGCTATTGGTGGTAACATGGTAACGTGAAAAACAGGAATAAATTAATTGAATGAAAAGCGCTCGTTGATAACGTGGGGATTAAGAGTGCCAATTTGAAAGATCAGTTTTTGCTCGAGATTTTTACGGCTTTCCGTGGTACCTTGATGTAGGGAAAGGCTGGAGATCGACATGTGTTGTTTGGAATGGTTAGGGAGATTAAAATGCTGAGCGACAGGTTTGGATGCGTCTTTGTCATCCTTCTCAACATCACGAAGATGTTCTCGGAATCGGTCACCTATTCGTCTTCCTGTTTCGCCGATATTACATCTCTATACACTGTCATTCCAAACGGCGAAGGTCTTCAAGCACTTAAGTATTTTTTTTGATCAACGCACCGTCAAGGAACCAAGCTCGGAAACGCTACTCCGCCTAGCTGAACTAGTTTTAACAATTAACTGTTTTTCTTTCGCTGACAACTATTACAAGCAAATTAATGGTGTAGCGATGGGCACAAAAATGGGACCTAGCTACGCCAATCTTTTTGTAGGTTACGTCGAGTACCAATTCTTCAATCAGTACAACGGTCCTAAACCTGAACTCCACGGTCGCTACATTGACGACTGTATCGGCGCAATTTCGTCTAGCAAGGAGGAAATCAATCAATTTATAACCGCCGTTAATTCCTTTCATCCGGCTCTAAAATATACCGGGGAAATTTCGGAAACTTCCCTGACCTTTCTTGATATCAAAGTTTTTTTCATCGGCAACGGTTTATGTACCAGTGTGCACTACAAACCCACCGATTCGCACAGTTATTTGTTGTATTCATCTTCACATCCATCTCATGTCAAAAACGCCATTCCCTATTCTCAATTTCTTAGACTTCGACGTCTATGTAGTCATGACTCTGATTTTTCCAACAAATCAGAGGAAATGTGCAATTTTTTCGAGAAACGTGGCTATCCTGATTCTGTGGTTCAATCGGGCCATCACCGCGCTCAGCAGATTGATCAACAGTCAGCACTACAGACGTCACAAAAGGAAAAGAATGACAGAATTCCATTCCCCTTCACATTTCACCCGCATAATAACCCAGTTTAAGCCATCATTCTTAATAACTTTAAGATACTGCAAAATGATCCAGAAACTGCTAGAATCTTTTCGGAACCACCGCTGATTTCATTCAAACGCGACAAAAATGTAGGTAACTTCCTAGTTAAAAGCGCATTTAAAACAACTGAACAACCTGGCACTTTTAAATGCGCGCGCTCGCGATGCAAAACTTGTCCTTTCATTCAAAACACTGACAAAATATCGGGCCCTAAGCGATCTGTTAAGATCACTGATCGTTTCACGTGTACCTCCGCAAATGTTATCTATTGCATAACCTGCACATTATGCAAAAAGTTATACATCGGCGAAATAAGAAGACGACTAGGTGACCGATTCCGAGAACATCTTCGTGATGTTGAGAAAGATGACAAAGACGCATCCAAACTAGATTCTGAAATTTTGGTAAAAGAAAATTGTAGAGTCATGCTAACTACAAATATAGATATAAATGATAGACTTATCAATGGCCAAATGAGTACAATTAAAAAAATTGCCATAAATCAAACCACCAAGAAACCATCTGTAGTTTACATAAAGTTTCATGACTTGCAAGCTGGTATTAAAACTATACAAAAATGTACAGACAATTATGCTAGACAACATTCTGCTGTACCAATTGTACCTGTTTTAGCTTGAATAAAACTAAGACCTGGAAAACCATCTTCTCCCGAAGTACAAAGACTACAGTTTCCCATCACACTGGCATGGGCATGCACAGTACACAAAGTTCAGGGACTGACAGTAAATGAGATTGTTTGTTTGCTTTGACTTGCATAGGCAAAAACAATTTAACTATGGGCAGGTTTATGTAGCCTTGAGTAGAACAAGATCTTTCCAAGGTTTACATGTGATTGGACAGTTGGAAAACAAACATGTAAGAGCCAATCCTAAAGTACGCGCAGAATATCATAGACTGCGACAACAAGCAGATTTAACAGACTGCAGTTTTTCAGGGGTACCCAACGAGCCAAGTCAACCAAAAGCTGAAGAAAGGCATTTTTAAATACATGTACCTTGTGATGTTTGAAGTCTGTTTAAAGTGATGTTTTCATGAGCTAGAAGAAGTTCATCTGTTCGGATTCCCTAGCTGAAAGTTTAATTGCCCGAAAATGTTAGGGAACAAAATCTTACTTTGAGAAAATGCAAGCTGAAATTAACTTTCTACGAACTTTCTAGGGAACTATTTTCTTTCCGAAAATGCTAGCTGACGTTTTTGACTGCCAAAAAGAGCAATTACGACCTTTCCGAAAACCTGAGGGGCTATGATTTCCCAATTTCGAATCTTTTAGGCCACGTTTTAGTTACGAAAATCCGAGTGCACTCTTTAATCGACGCCGAAAGCCCAAGGCGATTTACCCTCTACCGAACAGATATCTACCGAAACTTGTCGTTGGGTGCCCCCTGTAACTGAAGATAAAAACTTAACAATATGTCTACTGAACATACGTTCCTTTCAAAAACATAGTATTGACATCAAGCATGATGCAAATGTCAACAAATGTGAAATCTTAGCCCTAACCGAAACTCAACTTTTACCCCACCACTCAGATAATACTATCAGGGAAAATCTCCACCCTTTTGCACTCCACAGACAAGACCACCCTACTGATAAGTATTCAAGTTTAGCTATTTGTACTAAAAACGACATTAATTTGCTGCAAAAACAATATTTTCCAGCTATCAATGGTTTAATATGTAATGCACTCATTGCAAACACTAACAAAGAATTAACATTCCTCTTAACATACAGAAAAGACAACTCAAACACACAGCAATATCTTCACAACCTCAGAAATATTCTTCAAACAAATACTGTTGATTTCACACTAGGAGACTTCAACATCAATTATTTTAATGAATTGCTTATTTTGCCACTAAAACAACTCATGTATTCCTTCGAGTATATTCAAATTGTAAACAAATCTACATTTATATCAGCTGGAAGTCTACTGGATCAAGTTTATGTCAAACAATCTCTCTACGATAAAATTGAAATGAGGTTGTTAATGTCTACTATTCTGATCATGATTGTGTTAAAACAGTCATCATCAGTAAAAAAAATTGTACTACTTCGCACAGAAAGCAACGCATTTTAACAAAGAATTCATCGAATATCAATACTCAACTTAGGTTTGTTTAACCAAACTTGTTTATTGATAGTTACACTGAAGGTTTAGCTTCAACTGCTTCAACAGCTTCAACTGATAATCGGATCGAAAAACTTGAATATTGATTGGTTGATATAGACCAATCAGAATTTTCAGAAAGCATGTCCCTGTTTTCTGACAGGTCCGCAAAAATGAAACACTTGCAGTACAGTTTCTTGGTAGCCGAGGCGTGCAGATTTACCTGGTAAGATGTCGAAGGTTGGGCGAACATCTACTCCTACATCGCCAAAATCTATACCAGCTTCTGGACCTTCTACTTCGACAAGGCTTGTTCCATCATCGCCAAAATCTACTCCGCCAGCGTCACCGAGGCCTGTGCGTGAGAAGTTACAAAAATTTCACTTTTTATGCTCTCGTTTGATCGAAGTTTTCTTTCTTAGACTAATATGTACCGTTTTTCAAGGTCTATTTCACCTCAGAAAAAGACATCAGCAGCAAATTAAAAGTTTATTTATTTATATTAGTTATGTTCAGTTGAGTACGTTTACCTGATCTAAATTTCACTAATGTAGCCTTTTTTTATTGCTGACGGTTGTTAAGCTAAGATCGTCTTAAAATAACGCAAGCCTCTAACAATTAAATGCACCTTATCTCGAAAACGAGCACAGTGACCCCCCAAATTTTTTTTTTAATTTTTTTTTTGCCTTTTTGGCAAAAGTAGATGATTACCTTTCTGCATGGCAAGTTTTAAAAAAATCTGTGCGTGGGAACATTTTGGGCGCGGACGTCCTTAAATGCAAACTGAACAAACCCAAAACAGCTTTACGGGCCCAAAAAGTTACCGAATATTTACTTGATTGCTTCTAGATCGACAACTAAACAATTTTTTTCTTTTTAAAGGTCTTGTGTATACACTTACCAATTTGCAAGTTAGACTATGGTCAGGAAAAAAGAAGCTGTCGACGACAATCCGTACCGTTCACAACCATTTCAAGAGTATGCTACATAACCTGAAATTATCATTGAAAACGAAGATGAAGAGCCAGAGCAAACGTTGCAGGTCACTGATGTCCATTCAGTACAGAAGATTGAGAAGTATTACAAGTGTAAACACTGCAACAAGTAAATCCTCTAAGGCACATGCACAGATGTTATCCAATGTGAACGTTGCTGCTTCATGATGAGAGCAACCACTTGTGAGAAGAGTGTCGCTGCAAAGATTGTTGTACTTCTTGATGAGCAACAGTTGTCTTTGAAGGTAGATCACGTTGTGCTTACAAAGCTCTTTGGAAATGTCATATCTATGCATGACAATACCGTAGCAGAGAAGTTCTTATTTCTTCAGAACTTTGCAGTCACATATAATACTGACAATTTACTTGTGTCAAATATTAAGATATAAGATTTTTTGCTGTCAGATGACACTGCTGTTTCAGATTATTAAGATATAACATTTTGTCAAGTTTTGTTTACAAATTAGATCTGTGTGGATGTCATATCTATTGATGACAAAACCTTGGCACAGAAATTACTATTTCTTGTGAACTTGGCTGTCAGATGACACTGATGTTTCAGATTATTAAGATATAACAATTTGTTAAGTTTTGTTTAAAAAAAAAAGGGTGTGGATGTCATGATCATATCTATTGATGACAACACCTTGGCATAGAAATTACTATTTCTTGTGAACTTGGCTGTCAGATGACACTGATGTTTCAGCTGATTATTAAAATATTATGTTTTGTGAATGATATATGAAATGAATCATATATGAACTGCGGAAATGAAATCAAATGAAGAATGATCCTCGCAGTTGTGAACGCAATTTATGCAATTGCGAAAAGAAGCCTGAAAAAAATTCAGGACTTCAACGGGGTTTGAACCCGTGACCTCGCGATTACCGGTGCGATGCTCTAACCAACTGAGCTATGAAGCCACTGACGTTAGGAGCAGGTCAATTGTGGGTTCATATGTTCCCGTGAAAGAAATGAGTGTGAATGATATATGAAATGAATCATATATGAACTGCGGAAATGAAATCAAATGAAGAATGATCCTCGCAGTTGTGAACGCAATTTATGCAATTGCGAAAAGAAGCCTGAAAAAAATTCAGGACTTCAACGGGGTTTGAACCCGTGACCTCGCGATTACCGGTGCGATGCTCTAACCAACTGAGCTATGAAGCCACTGACGTTAGGAGCAGGTCAATTGTGGGTTCATATGTTCCCGTGAAAGAAATGAGTGTGAATGATATATGAAATGAATCATATATGAACTGCGGAAATGAAATCAAATGAAGAATGATCCTCGCAGTTGTGAACGCAATTTATGCAATTGCGAAAAGAAGCCTGAAAAAAATTCAGGACTTCAACGGGGTTTGAACCCGTGACCTCGCGATTACCGGTGCGATGCTCTAACCAACTGAGCTATGAAGCCACTGACGTTGGGAGCAGGTCAATTGTGGGTTCATATGTTCCCGTGAAAGAAATGAGTGTGAATGATATATGAAATGAATCATATATGAACTGCGGAAATGAAATCAAATGAAGAATGATCCTCGCAGTTGTGAACGCAATTTATGCAACTGCGAAAAGAAGCCTGAAAAAAATTCAGGACTTCAACGGGGTTTGAACCCGTGACCTCGCGACCTCGCGCATAAATTGCAGTTGGTTAGAGCATCGCACCGGTAATCGCGAGGTCACGGGTTCAAACCCCGTTGAAGTCCTGAATTTTTTTCAGGCTTCTTTTCGCAATTGCATAAATTGCGTTCACAACTGCGAGGATCATTCTTCATTTGATATTATGTTTTGTTAACTTTTGTTTACAAATTAGATCTGCGTGCATGTCAATAAACAAAAGTTGAAATACACGAGTTTCAAATTATAAAGTGCAAAGTTATAACTTTGCCCGAGTGGGCAATCATAGAATACATTTTATTGTCTATTCAATCCAAGTCAGCGGAAGCCAGATACTCCAACTATCTCTGCATTTTACGAACCAAAAATGATATGGAAACTACTACAAATATGCAAATTCATAGACAACCATTCCATCTTGTCACATAGGTATAAAACACTTTCAGGGCTGTACATAAGGTGACACAGAGTTATTGCGGTTTTGTAATTAATCTATATTTATACATAAAAATCAAGTTTCAGTGAAAAAGAGCAGCCCGAGTACACGCAGTCATGCGTCTAGTTAACTCGAAAAATCAAGTGATATCCTTTCTACACTTTTCAACTCAGTTCAAGCATTTAGAGAAAGGGCCGGGTTAGTAACAAAATAATCTTTGCAATCATACTTAACGTAATCTGTAACCGAAGGGAGAATAATCACAACTTTTGTTCTATTATTTGCTTACTGTCACGAAATCGGATTCTCTGAATATACCGAAATTCCTTTTTCGATTGTCGTTATGAACAAGAAATTTATTTTCCACGTCAGCTAGACAAATTTTGTCTGTCCTGCCTTTGTGAGTGTTTAATACTGTGAGATGGTTGAACCTTTTCTTGAGTCTTTTCTTTGAGCCTTTCTTGAGTAACTCTTCAAGGGTTACTTTCACAGACAGCATAGAAAACTTTAAAACGCATCTTACCTCTAAAAGTTACCCTAAGAAAATGGTGGAACAGATACTCTCAGAAGTTCACTATGCGGACAGTAAAACAGCTCTAACACAGAAACAGAGAACGCTCAAGAAACTTCTACCCTTCATGACGCAATTTCAACCATCGTTACCAAGTTTGAAAAACATACCAACAGACAAATGGCATCTAATACAAAAACACCCTTGATTTCTCATACGGAAAAAGGAAAATAGCTTAAAGACATGCTTGTTTTACACAATAGGCACACAGCAGGAGTGGCGTTGGTCTGTCAACCCCATTTTATCAAAAACAGAAAACTACAACTAAGTGTATGAATTGCAAAGATAGTGGTTTTAAAATTTATTCAATCAGATAGGATCGAAAGGAAGCAATCATAAATTGGGATGTTTTCTGGTGAGGTCCGCCACCTTTAGCCAAGCACTATTATCTATTATCCCAAGCACTATTTTATATATATATAAACCAGTTAAAAAGATACCGAAAATGGACAACTTTTGGTTCAAAAAAGATAAAAATTTAAAAATTTATGAATAAAAAACGTTTCGGTCTCTCGACCTTCATCAGTTACAGACAGAACGTTAAAAACCTACGACTTAAATACGATTTTAATTTACAGCAATGATTACAAATTACATACAGGTTACGTAACTAAGACAATGATAGTGGTAACGAAAATGAAACGAAAAAAACAATAGGTGTACAAAAAGTATGAAACAACTACGGTAGATTAACAGGATGCGAAATAACAAAAAATAATAGAACTAGTCATAAATGTTATGTAATTGTCACAGCACGAAAGGTTCCCCATCAAGGGCCTCTGAATCACCATACCTGTCAATATCATAACAAAATCCCTAAAGAGGGCCCTTAAACAATAAGTAATAATTTCCCAACAAAGAGCCTTTGAATGACCTGGCTAGCACAAAAATAACAGAATCCCCCCAAAAGAGGGCCCCTGAGCGCTTAAACAACTACAAGTGCTAAAGATTACAATTAATGAGTCGGTACGCCCTGACTTATTAATATATATATATATATAAATAAATTCACTGCCAATGCGCACCTTAAGAAAGTCGCAACCTATTGTCCAAACTCTGCTGAAATTAAGTATAATGGATGTGGTTTTTTGAATGAAATTCTTGTCTTTTATTAAGTCCATAAGGTGAAAGGGAAAACAACTGCGCACTCCAGTATGCTTCTTTCGTAATTAATAACTGTTCAGTGTTTTCGGACGTGTTAGTTTGGATTTGATCGATACATTGAAATGTAAAGTCCGATAGCACGTGTGGAGTTCGGTTGAAGTGTGTGGCGACCTCGCAAGTCTTCTTTGTGATTTCTAAATCTAACTTTAAATTCTGGGGTGGTCGAACCAACATACTGGAGATTGCATTTCTTACAATGAACCAAATAAATCACATTTGAGGAATTACACGAAAGTTTCTGCCGAACAAAATAGGTTTTACCAGTTTGTGCGCTAGAAAAAGTTTGGGAGTTGTCTTTTTAACTGGTTTTTATTATTCGCCGAATCAGGACTGTGAATCATCAGAGATCCTTTTGGTTCTGCATCTTTCGTTGGCTCAGGAAGCGCTTTCAACCGTCTATACATATATATATATATTTGAAGACAGTCTGATCAATTGAAGATTTGACTTGGCATATTTATTACTATATAGTTTCGTACCGCACAACCTGTACGGCACTCATCAGATAAATAGCCAAATGTCATATATATATATATGTGTGTGTGTGTGTGTGTGTGTGTGTGTCTTTGGCTTAATTTATTATTTTTCCACAAAAAAGGGGGGGATGGCCCCACAGTCCCCCCACCCCACTCCACCACACCCTCCTGGACGATCCCTGAGCACTACGGTTACCCTTCTATGGAAAGCCGTTTGTAGCAAACTTTAATCCTTGAAATATATGTTTAATCCACGAAATATTGGTTTAATTCAAACTAGTGAAAATTCATTCAACCCATAATTCACCAAATACTGGTTTAATTAAACTCAGTGAAAAATCATTCAATCTAATCTTTAATAGAAATTTTCATTCATTTCAATCTTTTGATTTTTATCATTTAATCCAATGCCTTGAGTTTTGATTCAATCCAAACCAATCCAAAAATCTTTGTTTAAACCGGAAAATGTTATTCAATCTTCCTGGGCCGAGCGCGGCCAAGAGAAGCCAGAGTAGGTTGAGTACGAGAGAGTACACAGTTGTTTTGTAGTGACAACATGGCGTGCGAAGAAGATTGTGATTTTGAAAAAGGCTTGCCGAAGTTTCGTGCAGAAGTTTTAGATAAAAGCGACAACCTTTTTCAATGTAATTTTGCCGCGTAAACTGTAGAAGCGCATGCTGAAGTTCTTGATCAAACTATTAGTTTGGTTAGGTTGTATTTCATTAGAATCATCATTGCTTTTCTTCACAAAGGCACTCGAATCCTTCTTTTACTAGTTTCAGCAGCAGTCCTTGCCCAACCATTTTTTCACCACAGAGTACAGTAATAATAACTTTGTCAGGACCAAGTTCGAGCCTTGATATTTTCTTTTGATCGTTTGCTCGTATGGTTGGAAATTTCTTGCCGACAGATTCCTTGATAGCATTTCTGACAGAGTCTTCATCACCTTCCTCGTCTAGTATTATCATACCATTGGCAATGACCGAGTCCCATTTTAAATTATGCTCTTCGCCGAGAAATTTTAGAGGACCCCCTCCCCAGAACGTTTCATGAGCCGAATCTTAATTAAAATATTTACAAGATTACGCTTGTTGGTTCAGAAGTCGAACTTAATTTGCCGTTCCGCAGGTGTTCCTAATACAGTTCCAGTTCAAGTTCTAGTTCTGAGTAAAAATGGTTCATTAGATGTAATATAATAATTTATACATTAGGTTCGGCACATGAAAAGTACGGCGTCTGAATCGGGCCTGAAATAAGTGAAAGAAGGATTCGAGTGTCTTTGTGAAGAAAGAAGTGATGACTCTAATGATGACTCTAATGGTAATTGGTCAAGGACTTCAGCATGCGCTTCTGCAGTTTTCACGTCAAAATTACTATACCTTGAGGAAGGTTGTCGCTTTTATCTAAAACTTCTGCATGAAAATTCGGCAAGTCTTCGCACGCCATGTTGTCGCTACAAAACAACTGTGTGCTCTCTCATACTAAACCTACTCTGCGGCTTCTCTTGGCCGCGCTCGACGCAGGAAGATTGAATAAAATTTTCCGCTTTAAACAAAAATTTCAAGGTTTGGATTGAATCAAAACTCAAGACATTGGATTAAATGATAAAAAACAAAATATTGCAATGAATGAAAATTTCTATTAAGGATTAGATTAAATGACTTTTCACTGGTTTAAATTAAACCAGTATTTGGTGAATTATGGATAGAATGAATTTTCACTAGTTTAAATTAAACCAATATTTGGTGGATTAAACGTTTTTCAAGGATTAAATTTTGCTACAAACGGCTTGCCATACTCTTCCTCTTTGTAAACAAGGCCTTACACGGTACGAATTTAAAACACAAAGACTATTTTAATAGTCTTAGAAACGGCAGGATCTCTCCTACTCGATCGTTTTATTGAGGCCTTCCAAGGGGTACAAGCGACAAGCGAAATGGCTCCAAAACCAGGCGACAAACGTCTCCCAAAACACAGACAACCGACAGAAAACTCGCGACAATTTGCGACAGCGACAATTCACTTTCCGTTCCTATTTGTTTTCTTTGCGACAGCGACATTTGCCCCTAACGAAACAAGCGACAGACAGAGTCGTAAACAGGCGACAAGATGACACCAGACCACCCTCGGGAAGGCCTCTTTATTAGCGTTAAGACTGAAATAATCCACAGGCACTCGCACCTCAAATTAGTGAGGTAGCTTGTGTCTCATGTCTTTTTCTCTAATCATCTCTTGAGAACCTTTCATTCCCCTTAGCATCGTCCCTGTCATTTGTGCCCTTGAAATTATCGTCAGATCTACTACTAACGGCTCTGAAAAATCCACCTCGTTGTCCAGCGTACCAGACAATCGAGATTTGAGAACGTCCATGCCGACGATGTTGCAGCTCACTTCTCCTTATCTGCTTAGTAGTCAACAGTTTCTTAGTTCCCTGTCTAAATCGCCTGTACCAGAAAAAGCAAATAACTGGATTAACCAATGTGGATATCTTACCAAACATTGCTGTAATGGAATATACCATTGGGGAAGTTCTTGTTTGATCGTTTAACATTGCGCGGAATGCTACTATCGCGTATGGCAGCCAAGTAATCAGGACTGCAGCCACCATGATTGCACCATGAGTTATTGCTTTTCTTCTTACAGTTACTCTGTCTCTCGCAATCTGCGAGTTTTTTCCCCAGGTCTTTTTCGCCGTTTTGCTCATTTGGCTAAGATTAAGAGCAATTGCAGTATAGCATGCAAAGATGAAGCCAAACGGAACGAAACAAAAAAGCACAAAAGTGCAGATGACAAAAGCAGCGTCAGAGTGTTGAGTGGAGTTCCACTTGATCGAGCAAACCGTTCCACTTCCTTCAGGTTCATACGATGACCAACCAAGAATTGGAGAAAGGCACCATATAGCTACAAAGCTCCAGATAAATAGAATGATTCCTAGCATCCTGCGCGTGTTAAAGTGCGTCTTCAGTGGCTGATAAAGAGTCACACAACGTTCCAACGCAATAACGGTGTGATGCAAAATGGATGACAAGCCAACGACTGTGTGACTAAAAGCGTACCAATTGCACCCTGCACCACCAAATATCCAACCTTGGGACATGTTTGCGGCAATTCCCAAAGGCATCGCGGTTAGAGCTAAGAGCACATCTGCAATTGCCAGGCTAAGGATTGGTAAACTGGCTGGTATGAGCAGTGTGCGTACCTTGTAGAAAGTTAATATTACGATTGTATTTAGAAGAACAGTTGCTGTCGCTAATAATCCGTACAAACCTGCAACAGCTGTATGATACATCTCTTGACCCATCTGGACTGTTTTAAACTTGAAGCTTATGAGCCATGTAAAACCGTCTGGCTACTTTGTTTCTGAATAACAGTCTTGTCATATATCAATTTGCAGCATTAATCCTGATTCTCTGAATGTTAAACTGCTCAGTGTGATGAGAAATAAGGCCGTTTGTTCCTTAACGATTCGCTTAATCTGGGTGCCATATACTGATTAATACGTTTTTGTGCGACAGCATCAATACATACAATTTTCCTGTAAGGACGTGATAAGAATTTTGTTCCTGCTAATTCATGCCAATAACCATAACCTATCACCTTGTTATGTAAAATAGGCCGCGGTCGTCCCACGTTACTCTTAGCCTTGCAATTAGTGAATACAAAAGCAAA
>JAEMWC010000269.1:895000-912500 GCA_016490735.1 Pachyseris speciosa
GTGGAACAGATTGCAAGAAGTGGAGACGACGTTTGCTGCTAATGTAAACTTTTAACCTCAATAGGAATTTTTGTTTTCAAAACTTCAAGACAAAGTTGCGTGAATTTTGTTGTGTTCCGAGGGCGATTTTGGTTTTACAAGAGAGTAAACAGTCATATTAATAGAAAATTGGGAGTTTCTGTCATTTTCCAGGGTGATAAAGTCTACAAAAGTGATCCTTTGGCAACGACAGTGGTTCATTTCAACCATAGTCGGGGATTTGGGAAAGTTGCAGGTTTTCAAAGCCATCGACCGCATATGGTCGATATTTGGTAAACCCGAAGAAAAAGAGTTAAGGAACCGACGCATATTTCCGAACACTCTTCTACGACAATAGACCTGGCATTTACAAATGATGCTGAAAAATTCATCAAGTCGGGTGTGCTACAGTGCTCGATTAGTGATCATTCGCTGATATTTTTGACAAGACGAGCGAAAAAACTACGAAGCCTCGGCAAAAATATTCAATATCGAAACTTCAAACGCTATTCAAGTGTAAACTTTGTTGCTGATTTGCATGAGGCCTCTTGGGAAAACGTTGACACCAGTTTGACTGTTGACGAAGCATGGAATGCATTTGCTGAAACACTTAACGCAACAGCTGATAAACACGCACCTCTTGCCACAAAGAGAGTGCGCGCTGAAAGTCTACCATGGCTAACGTGTGAGATAAGGGAACTGATGCGGAAACGCGATTTCATCAAAAACGGGCGCATAAACTAAAGTCAACTGAAGAATGGGCTGAATACAAAGAGCTGCGAAATAAAACAACACGCCTCATTAGAAATGGTAAACAAGATTACTACTCCAACGTGATTGAAGAAAATAAGAAAGACTCGTCCAAATTGTGGAAAACGTTGAAATCAACTATTGAGTCACTTGAGACAAACAGAGGTCTTATTCAGGAACCTAAAAAGATCTCGCAGAGCTTTGATAAGTACTTTTCTACTGCAATTGCAAAACTGAGACAGCGTATGACTTCTGTATTACCGGCCCCCAGACCACCTGCAAATCGATCCTCATTCAACTTCAAGCTTTCTCAAGATAGTGAAATCTTTGTAGCTAAAGAACTTAAGAAATTGAAAAGCAACAAATCTACTGGATTACAAAGTATTCCAGCACGACTTCTTATGGACGGTGCCGGCGCACTTGCCACGCCCCTAGCAATACTTATGAACAGGTCGTTCAATGAGGGGTCTATTCCCGCAAGCTGGAAGCATTCCATCGTAACTCCAGTGTTCAAGTCTGGTTCAAAATCTGATCCCTCCAATTATCACCCAATCTCAGTTCTACCAGTCTGCAAAGATTCAAGAAAAGGCAGTTCATGAAATGGTGTATAATTTCCTACTAAAACACAAGCTCCTATCTACTTATCAATCCGGTTTCCGTCCACTTCACTCTACTGCAACCAACCTAATCGACATCACAAACACTATTCTGCACTATATTAACACAGGAAAACTAACAGGTCTGGCATTTCTAGATCTATCTAAGGCTTTTGACACCCTCGACCACGAATTACTACTTACGAAATTGTCTGAGATTTTGGCCTAAGAAAGTCTTCAGTGAATTGGTTCAAAGCATATCTTACAAAGAGAGCCCAAAGTGTTAACATCAATGTATTCAATCTAACGCTGAACCCATATTATATGGTGTGCCCCAGGGGTCTGTCTTGGGACTTTTATTGTTCATTATGTACATTAACGATCTACCGTCAGTAACAAAGTACTGTAAAGTTCATCTTTACGCTGACGACACCCTGTTGTTTTTTTGAAAGTAGCTCTGTGCAAGCTATTGAGGCTGGTCTGTCCCAAGACCTTGACCACGTTGTCGGATGGCTGAACTAAAACTATCTCATGTTAAGTCACTCGAAGACCAAAGTTATGCTAATGGTACCCACCAAAAACTGAGCTCAGTCCAGTCATTTACTGTCAGTGTTAATGACAAAGATCTTGAAAGGGTATACAAATTGAAATATCTGGGCGTGATTCTTGATCCATGCCTAACATGGAACGATCACATTGAACATATCGGAAACAAAATCTCATCCCGCCTACGTAGAGCCCGAAAAGTCATCCCAAAAGAAGCATACATTACTCTGTTTAATGCTATGGTTTTACCATTATTTGATTACTGCTGCTGTGTGTGGGATGGTTGCGGACAGGGAAATAAGAGCTACCTTGACCGTCTTCTCAAGCGAGCTGCGGGAATAATTGCGGGTCTCAAAGCCGCAGAGAATACCACAAGTGCTTACAGATCTATAAGTACATCAATGGCCTGGCGTCAGCATATCTACTAGACGACTTCCACTCCTCGGAGCAGATCCATAACTACAACACTAGAAATAAAGACCTAATCCGCCTGCCTCTTGCCAAGACAACTAAATTTCAAACATCTTTTAAGTACAATGCCGCCAAATCCTGGAACACTCTTCCTTGTAACTTACGCCATGATCAGTCTCTCACTAGTTTTAGGTACAATGCCGCCAAATCCTGGAACACTCTTCCTCGTAACTTACGCCATGATCAGACTCTCACTAGTTTTAGGTACAATGCCGCCAAATCCTGGAACACTCTTCCTCGTAACTTACGCCATGATCAGACTCTCACTAGTTTTAAACTGAAAGTCAAGCAACATCTAAATCATCTCAGTTAATTCTCACCTTTATGAACCCTTTAAGGCACCTCTTTTGTTTTGTTTTTTGTTCTCATTTTTATAATTTATTATTTATTCATATTATTTTGTACAGATCTCCATTTAAACCAGCTATGCTGAACTGGAATTTCTGTATAAATAATGTTTATAAATAAATAAATAAATGAATGAATAAATAAATAAAAGTCGTTATCATCTTTTCTTCTTGAATACAGTCCTGAGTTTTGGAGTATTTTGAAGAACTAAACATGAGTTTTGCATGAGCTTTTTCTATCTAATATGATAACAAAACTCAGTCTTTAATAAGCCAGTTATTTTGTAAAACTCAGGCTTCATATTGACTGTTTGAAAGAATCTCAGTACTTACCTGAGGGTCTGAACTAATCAAGTGCCATCGAACGATTTCAGTATAGGTAGAGAAAGTTTCTGGATATCGGTATGCCAAAAATTATTCGGTTTTAATTTGAAACAACGTTGCGGTCTGCTTAATGTAAACAAATCTTAACTAAACGTCCCCTCAGAGGCTCGATCTCAAAGGATCTAACATTTTCCTTAATTTTTATTCATTGTTTCTGTACACTGATCACGCGAGGTTATTTCAAGCAGTCTGCGCCCATCGTATTTTAAGCACTATACATCGCACTAGTCAACACCGACCCATCGCTTAAGGAAAATGTCTTTTATCTTAATCCACACCGGTTATGAAAGCTGACCCCTTAGGGCCTGTTCAAAAGGAGGTGGGGGACCAAAGGCGGGTGAGGTCCTCCACCTAGGTGGGGTTACAAATCTCTCCATACAATTTCTCTTTTTTTCTCGATAGCGTTCACATGTGAGGTGGGGTACCTCACCGAGGCGGGCTACCCGGTCAGCCAGGGCGGGTAACCCGCTTAGCTGGGGTGATTTTTCTCCATGTGAATGCTGGAGGTGGGGTGGGGTGAGGTTCATCCGGCAATTATCTCTGAATTCTTTTGTTAATATACGTTCTTAGCGACCACGCAATAGCGTTTTAAATCTAACCCCAGCACCCCGGGGTTGCATGTGAAGGGTAGCTTTTTTCGGACCACGGGTAGGTGGGGGACCTCACCTGCCTGGGGTCCCTCACCTCCATGTGAACAGGCCCTTAATGTCACTTGAGATAGACTACGTAGCAGGTGCAAACGGGAGGAGGAGGGGGAGGGGCTAGCGAGAAAGGGAAGAAAACATCAAAGGAGGGAAGTGCGAACTTTAGGATAGGACTAGTCCTATCCCCATTTACACCTGCCATGTAGGCCACATTTGTCTTTTTATTTTATTTTATTTTATTTTATTTTTTTTTTCACAATAACAACAAACAAATTTATTACCCTTCTCCTAACAAAACAAGTTACAATAAAGAAACTGAAATTATAATAACAAAAATGTGATCTCAAGAAGAACTCCATTTCAAACACACAGAGAGACAGTGTTAGCAAACAAGTAAAGGGATCCTTTACAAACAGTCACCATAGTGGGATTGAATGCAAGCCTTAAGTACTGTACACAACATTACTTCTCACACAATTAAAAAAAGCCCCAGACAACGTTTGCCAATATGCCTGGCATATTTGGAATATGCATCGTTTCATGTATCGTTCGTATCTACATCATATCACTGGTGTAAGCTAAAACGATTAACCTTTTTACTTCCAAGACAAAATAAAATCTTTCAATAAAACTTAAAAAAAAAAAAAGATTCTAAGCTAGGTGTAGCAGTTCTCTTATGTACAGCAGTTACCCACACGTATCTCTAATTTTGACATTGCCTGTTCAAATCAGGATCAACTATGTCGAATTAACAAATGGAATGTGGTTTAGTGTTGTCCGGTACTCTTATCGACAGCGATATTCTTCACTGACCACAGTGGTAATGACCACTATGTGTGATGCCGAATATCGTTGTCGATAAGAGTACAGACAACGCTAACAGGACATTTCATTTGTTTTTGTTTTTTTACCACAATATCAACGTCAAAGAAAATGAAAAAGGCATTGCGTGACACCGGCGGAAGCGAGAAACTTCGTCAAGACTCTTATCGACAACGGCAAATTAGCCAATAAGATTGCGAGATTACTAGCAATTGTGGTAAAAAAATAATATTTCTGACAGAAAAAGGAGTTAACTATTTATTTCTTTTTTCTAAGGTTTCTTTTTATCTCCAGTCAACTGATGGCTTATGCCTTCTCCACCCATTTCCAAGTGTAGTTTCCTTCACAAGGTTTCAGCGTTTTCTTGGAGCGGGTTTTCAGCTCTAGTTGCCTTACGCAGTGAGACAGCAACACAAGAGATTATATAACAACCTGCAATTACCAAAGAAAATTATCATAAGGGTTGATTTCAGACAAGAAGCCATCCCTTTTGGACCTCAAAAGGAAGGGATCGTCATTTAGTTGTGCATTGATATTTTCGAACTCTAGAAATGGCTCATTGTGGGTTTTTAAATCCACAGTGAGCCAGTAAAAGTCACTCAATGTGTCATTTGTTTTCTTTTTCTCCACAAAGAAACGACTCTACACCAACTGACATCTGCAAGAGGGTCACTGAACTTTCCGCCATTCTTATGGGTGTGGTTTAAATCTTGCGGCATCTTTGATTTATTGTTAACTTCTATACTTGAGTGATGAAAACGTGGCTGCTTAAGTTCCAGTGTTATCACTTACGTCATTGTAGTTTAGATATTCCACACCGTCTTCATACGTCACTTTTACCATTTGTCCCATATAAGATTCGTCTACGATTAAATCCACGATGCATTGAGCTACAGCTTCAGGTCTGAAATAAAAAAGCTTAATAGTAAATTCGCTGTCCTGTTGTTGATATAATCCAGACAGTTCCAACCACTGACATCAGATTCCTCTACTTCGCAAATGGGTTCAGGAGCTGGCTAAGTACTTCTGCCAACGAGGACAACCAATCGTTGTTGTGGGCTCGCATATCAGTGAAATATCATTATATAAGTACTCCTCTGTGATTGGCTTTTGACGGATTCCACTGGTGGTTGAATTTGCGTGAAGCGCAAGGCTTCTCTGAGTGCCTTTGCACTCTATGCAAGAGGTACTTGACATATCTCAGCTCGTTAATAGACCTGTATAATATTCCCGATTCGGGGGTGTTAACGTTACAAGTTGCATTGTTTCCTCCTTACTAGAAAAAAAACACGTAAAACTCCAAACTTTCCAGACGAACGTTTCACTTGAGAGCGACTAAAAGTGACAAGGGTACAGAGACTCGGGTGCAAGCGCGTGAAACAAGGTGTCTTTTAAGCTATTTCATCACATAGAAAATAAATGCAGCTTGGTTTTCAGTAGAGGGACTTGTCCAACCCTCTTAAAAAGGCATTTCCGGGTGGACGAACTTGCCTCAACCTCGTTCCCAGAGCTGGGAACGGTGTTGATAGTACTTAAGTTGGCTCTCAAGGGTTTTCAGCGCTTTTACTTTCACGAATCAATACTTCCTCCTTAGCTTTTATCATACGTTGATGTTTTTCAGCAAGTTTATGGATGAGTTTTAAAGGCATTCAGAGCCGTCTTAATTTCCCTGGTAGAGAAATATAACCTATTAATGGCCCAGCGATTTTCTTGGTACCTATATTCAGTGTTCAAAGAATGACCCAAGCTAACCTCTGTTTAGGCAAGTTAGATACGAGTTCTTGTTGTTTTTTCGTAAGCTCCATTTTCTCCAGGGCCTTGTAGATATCCGTATCTGTGCCTCCTGGGAAAACACAGTTTATTCTGATACCTTTCTTGGTCAACGCTGTCTGAAGAAAAAAAAATGAAAAAAACAAAGTTGCTAATAATTTAAAGGCGATGTCTCCCCTTTTACCAGAGTTCATGTTGTCGTAGTTGTGGGATATTGAACGTTGTAAGGGTAAAGGGGTGTATGCTCAATTAATTTCCTCCCTTAAGGACGTCCTCTAGGTGTTTGGTTAGTAGTAAAACAGTAAATCAAAACTGAATGCTTGATCTTGGCAGTTCGTAACTTTGAACTGATCATTGACGTCCTCACATGAAAATCAGTCCTTTGTCGAAGTTATTAAAATGCCACATGGATCAGTGGTGATGATTACTCAAGTTTCTCCATTCATTTTTTTTTTTTTTGGGTCTTGGCTTAGCTTAGTTATTTGTAGGAGCGCGAAGACGCGTAGAAGGTCGTACACTCGCTTGCTGACAGAGAGGTACCGAGAGATTTCAAAGTAGGCTTTAGGCCCCGTACACACGTATCCGGAGATTTTTGTATCCGCAAATATTTTTATGCGGATACACCTAGCGTCCACAGGTGTCCGCCGTATATATAGAGTGGAAATTTCTGTACACGCTGTGTATCCGGATACGTGTGGACGCTCGTATCCGTATATTTTTGTATACGCTGACGTCACAGTATCAGAACCAGTCTTTTTCCGCGCGAGATTCTTTGTAATGCGCATGCTCTGTTGACTAATCCTTTGAGATGTCCGGATACGAATCGGATACGTGTGACGGTCGTATACGATTCGTACACGCTACGTGTGGACGCAGATATTATTAAAAAAGTTTGCGGATACAAAAATCTCCGGATACGTGTGGACGGGGCCTTAATCTTTGGCTGTTGGCTTTACACTCTCGCTGTTTGACACGCTCTCTTACTCTAAAGTTAGCCGCAACTATCAGCAACTTAAATAGCTAATCAGTAGACATATTTGGGTTTGCTGAGCGTGGGAATTGGGAGAGCTAGACACTGCTCGTTCAGGAATATCAAAACATACCAACGCAACCGCACAAACAATTACTAGAAGAATGGCCAACAAAAAAGGGCTTAACTACAATTCAAGGAGGTCATACCCAAGGTCAGCAAGAATTCCCAAACATACCCACAGCTAGAAACAACTACGACAGTACAATCAAACTAAAAGACAAAGCAATCCAGAACACATAAATCACATGTGAGGTCCAACCTTGGCCTACGAATAATACAGATGTGTGGGCTAACCTTGAACAACCTTGGACTTTAAACACGAATTATCAAAAACATTGATCATGAGGAACTCCAACTTAGATAACTGATAATACGTCACAACATATTTTTATAAGTCGCTTCTGGACAAATGGGCTTCTATGCCGCATTCTCCGGAGAAAACGCAGCATAGGGCTCAAAATCTTTTATTGTGTGTAAATTTGGAAAATAAAGCTATTTGTTTGTTTGTTTGAATGTTTTTTTGGGTTTCTTGTGACGTGTTTCAAGACCAAGGTTGTTCGAGGTTAGACCTCACGTGTGATTTGTGAATTATGAATTGTTTTGCCTTTTAGTTTAATTGTCGTAGTGAGTACGAAGAATCGACGCCTGAACACCGAACTCAATGACTGTGGCTGTACAACAACAACAAAAATAGCTAAGTGCGGAAGTTGACCGAAACTATACTTGCCGGAGCAACACTTCTGGTGAATCCTACAACGCCAAACTTTGAAGCACAGTAAACAGGACAAAACGAAACTGGGTGATTCCTATTGAGAAGAATTGAATTAAAAAACATGATATAGAACGGATAATTCTATATCCCTTCGTCAACCGGACGCACTTACATAATTACTTTCGATAGGGTGCAGCAATCAAACTGGTAGATAAGTAAACGTAACTGCATCTACCATCACTCGCTAGGGTACCTCGTACTTTCCCTTTACTTTTCTTAGTTAATTTTGTTTTTAGTTTTGTCCTGGCTGGCTTCGAGTTTGACGAACTCTTGTTATTGGAAATTAAGGGTTGTCTTAATTAAGTTACTTGAAATCAATGCGTGATTGACTTTACATTCATATTACTGAAATTCATTTTAAAACCTACCATAGAGAAGACGCTTAGGATCGGGGCCCAAGAATACTTGCCTTTTAAACACGAATATGGTGAATACCAAATATGTCTGTATGAAGCACTTTAGACCTCAGATCGAAGAAGATCTTATTTGCGACGTGTTGGATGGAGAGCGCGGGCTATCTTACGATGAGGGGGGCTATTCGCCCATTACACTGCGTTTGTATTTGATTTTTATTTGCTTTAAAAAGTAAATATTGCCCTGAAATCTCAGCGGCAGTCCTCGGCCACCATACACATAACGTTGTAAACTTTAAACTTAAAACTGGTGCATACATTGGAACATTGCAATAATTTCAAAATTACTGTAATAATATATATTTTCACCTTACCTACGGTGGAGGACACATTGATGATTACTCCATTCTTCATGAGCTCGATTCCGAGGAAAGTACTATGAATGACAGAACTCTAAGGGAAGCAATGGACATATGATGCATGCATGTAATTAGTGAAGAGATAAACGAGTCCTGATAATGTGTAAACGACGACGACGACTCTTAGGTGCGACTCGGGAGGTCTTCGAGGTAAAATGCCATGAGGGAGAAATGATCACTTTCTAAATACCCTTTAATGACCACGGATATATGAAAATCATATATTTCAATTGCGGATTAAAGAAAAAAAATGGAGACTGAGAATGAACACTAATTAGCAGTAGTGAAAATAAAGCTTGAAAAAAATTCTGGCTTCTACGGGAGACGAACCCACTCGTGACTTCCGCGATAATGGAGCAGTGCTCTACCAACTTCATGAGCTAACAAGCCAACTGGGAGCTGGTCATTTTGTTAGTTCGTAATAAACCAGTGTGTGATGAATAAATGACTATGAATATATGAAAACATTAATTAGAGAAGATTAAAATTGCTAGTTAGGTCACAAGAGAGAAGAAAAGGTTAAGTCAAACGACTTGTTTAATTAAAGATAATTGTCCCTTGTGAGAACCAAGGCTAAAGAGTCAAATCGGACTAACAACGTGCATTCCGTTGCGTAGTATAAATGCAATAACCTAATGGTACGTTGGTAAGTCGAATTTTAAAGGTTTCAAATAAAGTACATGACTGATCGTCGTGACCAGATGAACCATACAATGGTAAAACCAAGAAAACGCTAGGTGACAGGGCGTTTGCCGTGGCAGCCCCCAGGCTTTTTAATTCACTCTCTCGTGAAATCAGACACAAGACATGTTTTAACACTTTTAAAACTAAGGTTAAGACTTTTTTGTTTCGCACGGCTTTTTGTTAATTTTACCTAATTTAATTGCTCATTATCTTATTTTTAATACGGTGTAATTAGTTTTTATGATGTATTTTAGCTTTTATATGATGTATATAGTTTTTCTTATAGCATTTTGTTTATAGTTTTTAGGTATCTTAGGTGTAACGCGCATTTGATCATATTCGAATGTTAATTTGCGCGCTATAAGCAATAAGTTATTATTATTGTTTTATTTAACAGTTTCAGCGTTTTTTATTTCCAATAGGTACAACAATGTACGGTCAATGCTTTGTAAGAGGAGTTAATAGTATCAACTTACCAGGTTAACGTTTAGTGTTCATTCCCAGTCTCTCTCGTCCAGTATTCCTGCATTATTTACCACTATATCCAGTAGGCCGTTTTCCTTGACTGTTGTTTTAAATGCCGCTAAGAAAGTATTTTTGCATTAAATTTAAGAACTAGAAATCGAGTATCAAACAACAAATATGCGAGTTGCAGTTGCTGTGCAGTGCAGTTGGTAAACCGGCTGTCGGTGAGCATTCCTTGACTGGGAGAAGTTTACTCATCCTTTCTCGCGGGTAATGCATGATCAGTGTTTTGAGGAAACGTAGATCTGCTCGTATTTTCCTGGCCCGCCTAAATTAGCTGTGCTACCTGCGGGTCAGGTAATTCTGTATCTATTTACTACGGTGTCAATAAAATCAACTTCAACTTGAACTTCAACTAGCTATTCCCTATCAAAAACGTTGAGAAGCCTGGCACAAGCGCCGGTCGTTGGGGTTCACGGCAAAAGACAAACATGGTATTTTTCGCTGTTTTCTAAAGCAGCTCTAAAACAACATTTTACCCACATGAGACTATCACTGCACGTAAGACTGACACAAAGGCAGTCTCACAAACTAAATGAGAAAGCAAAGGACTCAGTTGAAGGAATACGCCGAAAGTCATATTTGACTTTAGTATTTTGCTTCCGGCTCCTACCTGTCCTGTGAATATGAAAATAAAACGTAGAGATTCCTGGATTAGCCGAGCGTCAACATCAGCTTTTCTTTAAAACAATAAGGGCCGTTCACACGGGTTATTTTTGCTGAGATTTGGGATCCGAATTCTGCTGCGACTTTTACGGCAATTTCATGGCGCCACAAACTCATCCGTGCATGTGAACGACCCTATCATAACATTACTTACCTTCTAATTGGTCGTGTGATGTGACGTCACAAGAAACAAACTTGACCTTTCCAGCTCCGTATTCATTCATTATTTACACCGCCTACCGGTTAGCTCAGTGGTAGAGCACCGGACTAGCGTGCGGGAGGTCGCGGGTTCAAACCCCGGCCGGACCAACACTCCGGGTCTTTAAATAATTGAGGAGAAAGTGCTGCCTTTGTAATAACATCTGAAAATGGTTAGACTTTCTAGTCTTCTCGGATAAGGACGATAAACCGTAGGCCCCGTCTCACAACTCTTCATAATTGATTCTGTGGGACGTAAAAGAAAAGAGGGCCACAGGGTCATCAGTTGTATTTAAACTGTTAAGTGCTACCCTCTTAAAATAAAGTCATTATTATTATTATTATTATTATTATTATTATTATTATTATTATTATTATTATTAAGCCACACTTCTGTTTCTTCTCCAGTCTTTTTGTTTATGTCAAGGAAATAAACCTTTTTACAACACAAGAAACAAAACAATGAGTCTCTAGTAAGGACTGGGCGAAACCTAGGATTAGCAACAACTGTCAATGTCTCTTGAAGACTTTACTGGCTAAACATCAGTTAACAGATATAATAATCCAAGCTGGATTGATTGGTGTGGGGCAAGGAACGCAGGCTCACAAAACAGCTGGAAATCTAGCCTAGATTGAGCGTGGCTGTTGATTTTTTTGACGATGCATTTTCAGACAACCAGTTCTAAATATGTTTTCAATAGTATAATCCCATTGCACTAATGTGCCAGAGATTCGGAGACTAATCACATTTTGAGCACCGTCAAGACAGTTTCCAAGCAAGTTCCTTTTGCTTTGCCATGAATACTGATTAGATGGTTATATATATATAAGTGGGCGGACATAATCCTCGAAACTTTTCGAAGTTGTCAAAATTAAAATTTCAATAGAAAAAATTTCAAAACTGTAAGCAAATACTTTGATTTGCCTTAATGTTGAGCTTTTTGTCTGCTTAGACGACGTCAAAATGCAGCAAAAAGGTCATTTCCACCAATTAGCCTTTTACTTTCCCATCAGATGCTGTGTTCTCAGTTCCCAGATGCTGTAAACTATTTGAGGGAAGAATGTAGCTTTGATTCATTTATTGTAAACATGAAATTGGCAACTAAATCTCTGAAAGCGGTGCAGAGACATTAATTACGATCCACTGGTGCTTTCGGATTTTCCCGTTCCGGGAATATTATTCAGTCGCCAGCCATCCAGTCGCCCCAAGGGATGCATGTCGACTGGAACAAAAGGCTTTACTTTGTTTTTGTTTTTATACGGATAATTGACTCAAAGGGTCATAATTTAAAGATAAAAAAAATCTCTAGTTACTAAAGTTACTTCAAATGCGTTCATCTGAATCCGTGCAGTTCAACACGCGCGGTGTTTTTTCTTTTTTTGCTACTGGAAATTGCGATGTTGCCATAGTTAATGAGCGGTGTCGCATTAAAAGAAAATATATTGCGAACTGAGTCTTCTTCAAAGTTGTTCAGTTTGTCAATGATGGCTTACGGTATTCCGCGAAACGAAACGAAACGAAACGAAACAATTGGTAATCGAAGAAACAAAAATAAAGCAAATAGATGACAAAAGAAATTTGACCTCTCTTCGAACACTGTCCTCGCTATAAGATGCCTTGTTTCGCTAGATACCAATAGCGGTCAGGGGCACCCAACGAGCCAAACAACCAAAAGCTGTAGAAAGGCATTTTTAAGTACCTGTTCGGATTCCCTAGCTGAAAGTTTAATTGCCCGAAAATGTTAGGGAACAAAATCTTCCTTTGAGAAAATGCAAGCTGAAATGAACTTTCCACGAGCTTTCTAGGGAACTATTTTCGTTCCGAAAATGCTAGCTGACGTTTTTGACTGCCAAAAACAGTAATTACGACCTTTCCGAAAACCTCAGGGGCTATGATTTCCCAATCGCAAATATTTTAGGCCACGTTTTAGTTACGAAAATCCGAGTGCACTCTTTAATCGACGCCGAAAACCCAAGGCGAATTACCCTCCACCGAACAGAATCTACCTAAAGTTGTCATTGGGTGCCCCTGAGCGGTCGATTGGTAATCGACGAAACAAGGCTCGCAAACTATTTTTAAAAGCGCCCTGCCTTCGAAAGTTATCTTGTTCGATAAAGCAAATACTGGTTTATTGATGACACGTGAAAATTGCCCTTTCTTCGTAAACGGCTGTCCTCCCTAGATGCCTTGTTTCGCTAAATACCAATAGCAGTCGATTGGTATTTACTTCATCTATTTGCTTTATTTTTGTTTAGTCGATTACCAATCGTTTCGTTTCGTTTCGTTTCGCGGAATACCGTAAGCCGTCAATGATCGGCAACGTTACTAATTTGTAATGCAAACTTAAAGAATACCGTCTAACCGATGAAATAGGTCATTACACGAAAATCATACATTTCAGGTGAATGCACGCTTCAACCGGAGTACATTAAAAAGCGAACACACTGTTTCATTCTCAGTCATTTATACATTAAACTGTAAATGCTGTATTCGAACCTTCAGTGTTGTTGGCTGTTATTGTAATTTGTCAGCAATTCAACATAAACCTTCAATAAAAAATAAATAAACGTAGGGATTGTCCGGCAGCAGTTTGATCCTGTATTTCCACATGGAGACTTACAATCAGCGATTTCAAGAGACTGAAGGCGACGGGATAAAAACCTATCGTTACATGTAAGACCAAATCTTATACACTGTAGATAAAAATGAGTCTTTTCAAACACCTTCCCAAGTTTCCCAATTAGTACAAGCTTATATGCTTGATCCTCAGTTGAAATGGTTTTACAAACCTTTGCGCCACCTTTCAAAAGCTTTTCGCAAACTGCTTTCCCAATACCAGATGCTCCACCAGTTACTAAGGCCACAGCGCCAACTGTTTTCATGGCTCGGTTTTTTGAGCTTGTAGGCAACCAGCAAAAGCGGCCAAATTCACTTAAGCCACCTTAAATTGGATGCGGTTTTAATCACCGATTCATCAGAATTGAGCGAAACTCATTTGCATGTCTTTCTCCGGTCAAATTGTCAAACCTTGTGGCAACATATATCACTACTGGGAGCAACCCTGTGAAAAGTGTGTGAAGTCCATGTGAAAACCATGTGAAATTGTTTTTAAGTTTCACAGGGATTTCACATGGTTTTTCACATATTATTTCACAGAAATGTGAAATACCATGTGAAAATAATCATGTGAAAAGCCTGTGAAACGGGCTCCGCATTTTCACTTGGTACAGTAAAAACCCGCAACTAAGAACCTACATTTTTGGGAAGTAGCCTAAACAGGTTCTTAGATAATTGGTTGTTAACACAATTTTAGACTACTTAGGTTCTTAAAATAGGTTCTTAATTCTGGAGAAAAGCAAATAAAACTCAGCCGCAAAACAAGATGGTTATTGGCCTATTTTCTATTTTCAATTAAAAAAACTCATTTTTACAGTAATGAGAATCTGCTTTTTTCTTCAAATAGGATTCTTGCACTGCAGCTGTAATGTACTAAATATGATTTTAGAAAATAAGAACCTGTTTTCAATTTTTAGGCTAAATAGGTTCTTGTTTATAGGGGGTATAAAATCCAAATTTTAGGCTAACAGGTTCTTAATTTTCAGGTTCTTAGTTGCGAGTTTTTACTGTATTTCACAGTATCGCATGTGAAATACCATGTGAAAAATATGTAAAAAATGGGTTGTAAAAGGCAGGTTAATATACCTGTGAAAATGGATGTGAAAATTAATTACTAAGTGAAATACCATGTGAAATGCAATGTGAAAACCCAATTGGATGTGTGAAAGATGTAGAGAAACACAGTTGAAATACCATGTGAAATACGATGTGAAATTTAATATATCCTGTGAAAAAATCATAATACAGGTACATATATAATGAAACAAGACTAGACATTAATGCATATCATTTTGAAACACATTTTCAAAGACAGGTAATCATTTTTATTTAATAGTTTATTCATGGAATAAAAAATTAATAAAATAAACCTAGCTACCTAAAATTAAAGACAAATTTGTATTAAAACATGCATGTCACTATAACAATTCAAATATTGGAAATAACTTTTTCACAGTAAAATGTATTGAGTAATTATTGATGCCTCTGGATGGATAAAAATTGGTACTGGTATAAGAAATAACCTTCCCATCATAAAAATCTTTATACATGAAATAACAAACTTGTATTACTTCACAGATAAAAATTGAAACATTAACGTGACAGCATTTAAACATTTGCAGAGTAGTCTGATTAAGACAAATAAAAGTTTCTAACAATTTTTCTTTTGAAATTAATGTCTTTTAGTTTTATGCATCAAAAACTCTTTTGGTTTTCCTTGGCCTTTTTTTCGGTAATTCTTCCACTTCCTGATTATTGTTCTCAGTGATCGGTAGATAAACCCATGGTTGGGATCTTTTCTTTTTCCTTCCTTTGGTGCATGTGGTAGATGACTGTGACGAGGTTGGATAGTTGTTGTCATTAGGGAGCTTTAGCAACGACGACGGCAACGGCAACGAGAACGCCACAAAACAATAGGCTTAATGAGCAAAAACAATGGCTCTGCACGTGCGTTTTACATTTTGGTACATTTCTTTCCCGTCCTCTGCAAAACAACAACGTGAAATGACCAAATTTTAGGTTTTGGCGAGAACGGGAGAGTGTGACTGTAAAGTTTTATTTCTTTTTCCTTGCTTTAATGGCGTTCATAACAATTTAGTCCCTGAATAGTTCGCCAGTCCTTTCCAAGTTAAACAAATTGGAATAATAGCGAAAGCGTTACAAAAACGAGAAGTTCTATTTTGAAGTGACGTTTTCGTTGCCGTCGCCGTCGTCGTTGCTAAAGCTCCCTATTGACTTGTGGCGTTGAGGGCTGGGAAGGTGGTGGTGTTAATTGTGGCAGTGGTGGTGTTCTGTGCAGTGCTTGTGGAGTTGTGGGTGGTGGCGGTGGTGGTGTTCCTTTTGGCAGTTCTGGTTCAGTGCTGGTTTCTGTAGGTGGCGTTGGTGGTGGTGAAATGGAGGCAGGGGTTGCTGTTGAGCTTGAAGCGTCTTCCAGTGTCACAGTTACAGGTGGAGACTTTGAGGCACAACGTGCCTTTGAGGAAGTTGTATTTCCTTTGCCACCTGATCTGCCTCTTGCAAAAGGTCCCTTTTGTTTAATCCCACTCATGGGCCAGTAAAATCTCCTATTCTTCTGTAAATTCAAATGAACCTATATTAAAATTCTTTTTCAACATACTGTAAACATCAGCAGTTAAGCTGTATCCCTGATTTGTTCTGAAAATTATGAGTTTAAAGGTGCAGCTTATCTGCCAGTGTTTATGATAAATTGCTAAGATTCTTTACAGTAAACGTACTTACAGAGGCATTATTGCTATCATCTAAAAGATATTAATGATGATATTACTTATCTGGATTTTTAATGAGGACATGCATGTGAACTACTGTAATTGTTAGTTTCCAAGACATTTTTTGACCTGCTTTGAACCCTGAAAGTTGTATTAATTTTAACAATCGCTGAAATGGCAAACAGAGGCAGAATCGCCTCCTGCCCCTTCAACTGATAAACCAAAGTTGTTTTCTCTCAGTCTCAAAAGTATGGTAGCTTATTAGCAGTCAACTACATGCATAAGTGTATGGAACTGAAAAATGTAATGCAAAACCATACCTCAATATCTTCAAGAAACTTTTCTTCATTTGGCCCATCCAGTTTTATTTTCCTCTGCCCATTTGACTGGCTATAATTTGTCGTCATTTTCAGTTTGGCATATGTCTCTGCAACAAAATAAATAAGGACTTTGGTTAACAAATTCACCCCAAGCAAGCCATTTGCCAACTAATTGATGATTTCCAAACAAATTTGAGTCTTTCTTGCCCAAAGTGTAACCTGTAATTCAATTTTTATTAATATACCCCCCCCCCCAAAAAAAAATACCCAGAAATTACTGCTGAGCAATAAAAAAAATGGTATTTATGGAGGAAGGACCTGTCACTTGAATACACATGGTTTTCAGGAAGTTCCTCCAAAATTAAATATACCTGAAACATGAAAACACATTACTCTTCAAAGTACTGACAGAGAACAATTCATGATGTCGCGCTTGAATATCTCACATGACACTAGCTTTCTCAGCAACAATATTCTCGAGATCTTGCAACCATTTTGTAAAAAAAAACAATGTATAAAACAAATAGATTCTAGTTGACAGTGCGTGTGTTAACATAATGGCACAAATGGGCTTTGCCATATAAAATGTAATGATCATGCTGTCTGTAAGGATAAAAGACTCAGTATATAGCTGTACACCTAGTAAGCTAATATTAATTGTGAGCTTAGATGCATACTACTGAGATTAACTATTATTACTTAACAACAGTGGAAAGGGCTGATATAATCATTAAAATACCATACCATTTGAGGACAACTTCTTCAGGAAACCAGCTCTTCCACTTTCTCATACATGACAAGAACCTCTTCCCTAAAATGTAATGAAATGCATATAGGAT
>JAEMWC010000269.1:917500-941520 GCA_016490735.1 Pachyseris speciosa
AGTGGATGATATCCGACGATAAGATCATGCTTCGCGGACTTATTCAACTCTCTCCTGAATCTTCTGAGGGCGATATTCGAAGGAAATTAGGCGAAGTAACGAGGGTGACATTCCCTACTGTTGCAGACTCTCACTTTGTTTTTCAGACTGATTTTAATTGAATTGATATTAATCAATTTACTATTAATCTCAATGGTTATCATAATCCAGTATGACATTTACAATTAAAATCAGTCTGTGTTGTCCAGATAATACGATTCCACCAATTTCAAGTGAAAGCATTTAGGGGAACAGAAGGAATTCATATTACTAATCATAAAATACCACCCCCTCATTACAATGCATACATGTACGTGTATTTTCTGTCAACTTCCTATCAGGACTATTGTCAACAACAACATCGCTTACCATCATCACTGCTGACATCCTTTTCTAACAAGCATTCAAAGCCTGGTTTAAGCTTGACACTTTGGTATGTTTTTGATGATCTGCGGAGGATGGTTAGATTTCTTGTTGATGTAAAGTGGGATGTTGTTGGGCTTAGTGTAAGGCATAAATTTTCCGTTAGTTAAGTTAAGGGTGACATCGAGGAAGTTAACGATTTTCTTGTTGGCTTCAATGGTAATTCTAAGGCCATGTTTGCTGAAGATGGCGCACACGTCTTTCTTGATGAGCTCTACTTGGCGTGGTGGTGCGTTGGTTACTCCAAGGCCGTCATCTCTGTATAAGCCGAAGTTGTTGCCATGTTTCTCTTTGATTTGGTGTAGGAGAAAAGCGGCAACGAGTTCACATGATTCGGCCCCGTCATAGCTGCCCATAGTGACATTGAAGAGGTTTGACGATGCTTTCTTTCCCCATGGCTCGCCAGAATTGTACAGAAGGGACTTTTTCGCGTGTAAGATGATGCGACGTTCGTCATCGGTGATGGTAACGTAGCTGGATGCAAAATCTAGTGCGGCGTTTAGTAGGTCGATTGAAATGGATGGAGAAACAACGGAAAATTCATGCCTTACACTAAGCCCAACAACATCCCACTTTACATCAACAAGAAATCTAACCATCCACCGCAGATCATCAAAAACATACCAAAGTCCATCAACAACCGGCTCTCTGAGATTTCATATGACGAAGAGCATGCCAAAACTAATTTATAATGTATTGGTCATTAGATGTCTTTCAGATAGGGGTACTGTCACTCCCATTCTTGTTATATGTTGAGATTGTGAAGAATTATAACTTAGCTCAGCCTGTTAAACATGAAGAGGTTAAAATTTCAAATGGTTTGCTGGAAGGAAAATAAACAAATATCATGGTGATTTTTCGCAGACACAATGATAAAAGTTGAAAGAGAACTTTTTTAAGTTGCAATCCATTTTCTTCTTGTCATCCATGGCCATACACAACTGCAAATAGTTTAAATGCACATAACAAGTACTACATAAGAAGGCTGCAAGAAATTAAAGGTTCTATTGTTGCAATTAAATCTTTGGGTTTATCCAAATTTTGTGACAGTGCCCCTTTAACAATGTGTCTATCACAAGTTTTTTTTTAATACACAATGTATAATGCACATGTCATCGACTTCCCCGTGGGGTCGACCCCCGGGCTAACCAGGGGGATTGTAAGATCAGTAAAGCAAACTTGAGGAATTTCCCCGGGGGGTCGGGGAATCTCTGAAGACAAAGTCCCTTGGGCAAGTTGTCTCTCAGCTGAAAATCCTTTTCAAACTAGTGAATTCCCCCACCCTCTAATCTTTGATCGTAGAACAATGTCAAGATTTTCCCCTACCCTCGGGCAAAGAATCCAGTCCATCCTTTGTATTCCCCCACATATCTCCCTGGTAGGCCCGGGGGTCGACCCCGCGGGGAAGCCGATGACATGTGCATAAAACAAATGAATTTCTTTGAAAACGTTATCAGAGAATAAGATGAGAAATAAAACTGCACAGTCTGATCTCATAAAATAATTATAATTTTTATTTTGGTTTCTCTTGCAAAATAACTTTGAGAATTCATAGGAATTCCCAATAATTTTCAAAGAATTCCTAACATTTCCAAAGCATCTAAGATATTTATGGCCATAATGCTAAGATAAAAAAAATTAATGTTGTCTTTGAGTGATGAAAGCAAGGGATGAGATTTGAGGCTGTCCAACAATTATTTTTATTTACAATAAGCAAATTACACTTCACTCAAATTAATCATGACTTCAAATCATTGAAATATACACAGCAACGGAATTTGTTTTTTTCTAAATTTTTACGTACACAATATCAGGTAATGTCAAGCGTAATTGTCTGGATCACAGATTTCTAAAAAATTTCTAACAATATAAGCTTAAAGCTTAAAGGTAAGTAAAAATTAAGGTTTAGAAACTTATGTATTCAAGGGAAAGCCGATCTAGAGATTTATACATTTGAATTTTAAAATTTACATGAACTGGGGCAAAAATGAGAAGAAAAATGGTAAACAGCGGACTTCGCTTATTGATTCAATTTTTTGTGCTGTTAACACGGAGCTTTCTTTGCTGCTAGCGGATGAGTTTGTCAACAATGTACCACCCCAGCTTTCTCTATGATGTCTAAAATAAAAACATGATTTCGTCAGTAACCATTTATTACATGTAGAGGTTCTTGACTGGTTTAGTCCGATTATTTCACTAGATCTAGAGTACTCAGAATAATCTATGACCGGCTGCTGAAATTAACTTGATCTGTACTTTTAAAATAACCTTGCGTTCAAAATATTCGGCACCGACTCAAAGACCTCAAGACACGACTGTCGCCGTGGTGGATTGCATGCACTGTTCAGCTCGAGGAGCACAGTTTCAGTTATGCGATGGTTTTGTTCTTTCAGGTCTAATATTGTGTCGTTGACAAGTTACAGCCTTTTATAATTTAAGAATTTGTTTGCACTTACACAAATCTCTCAATGGCTTGCCTGCCTTTAATTCAGTCTAATCGTACCGGCTGATACATTCACAGTGATGCCTTCATTTAGTTGCACGTCGGCACCACAAACTTGCTTTCTGTTTACCACGCTGACGCAGTTTTAATTCTTCGTCTTCTCCCATTGAACCACTATAAAAAATATCTTCGAGATGGGAAATATAACAGTTATCCGCACAATAGAACAACAGAAATGACAATTCAAAGATGGGCGCCAAAAGAGAATGCGCAACAGTTCTTTGTTCGGTAAAAGCATGAGAAAGTCACGTGAAGATTTCCACGCTGTCATTGGCCGTTGCGGTAGGTACTTTATGTATCCCCTATTATAATGTATTTAGAATTGATATGTATACCCCTGTATATACGACTGTATACTCTTGTATACCCACGTAAACCCTTGTATACCCCTGTATACTCTTGTATACCCATGTATACCCTTGTATACCCATGTATATAACTTCCGCTGGATTGCCTGATTGTGGTCTTCAGAGAAACATAAGCTCGCAAAAATCTCGCAAAACATGTTCGTTTTCCTCTGATGTTTTCTCACTTCACTTAGATCTTTTCGAATTGTTCATCGGGGATATGAAGCCATTTTGTGGCGGAGATTTTGACGAAAACACACTTTATGGAAAGAGTCGTCTTCAGCTGAGGATAAAACATGTTTTAGTCGTCGAACATTGTCGAGGAAACATTCGAATATCACTACTGTTCATGGTGTAGGTGAGAAAAATTATCTCTCGCTTAACTCTTGTTTTTACGTTCTTTTCATTTCAAGGGTCTTTCTAAATTTAGCGTCTTAAGTTTCATTAGGCTTTGGGATAAGTCACTGTGTAAATGTTTGACTTTACGATTGTGTGATTTTAGGATTGTGTTTTGTTTTATATTAATTTGTCTTTTTGCCTTGACATTTAAGTTAACCTTGTGTTTAATTAAATAGCACTTTTTGTTTAGGCTTAATCATAAATTTGTTTCCTTGGAAGAAATAAAATCTTGATCTTAAAGATTCACAAAACGTTGCAGCCTTTTTTTAACTAAAGTGGTGGAACTTTGATATCAACCTCAATTTATACTCTCAAATTTTCATAGTCTCTCTCTAAGTTTATGATTGATTCCGAGACATTCGATTCTCAGTAATATTCTGTTTAGGAACAGTAATATGTTCAAGTGTGATATAATTAGTTGCTATAATTGCTTTTGTAGATTTTTTGTTACATTTATGTGAAAACCAACAACATGTCTATCATTTTTGTAAAAAAAAGTTAGCATTTGTATTTTAGCAAAGAATTCCCGTCATGGGACATGGCCAAAGATGCCAGGTTATTATGGCTGCAAACTTGTTATACCTTTTTAGGCCTGGAAATCCAAGAAAGCCTGGCTTAAATCTTGAAGGCCAGGAAGGCCGGGCTTTTTTGACCAAGGTTGCCGAGAAAGCCCGGCCTTGGAACTAACAAGGCCAGGAAGGCCAAGCTTTGGTAGCCAAGGATGCCGAGAAAGCTTGGCTGTGGCCATGCTTGCCAGGCTTTACCAGGCCGCATTTTCCTGGTAAGCCCGGCCAAAAACCCGGAAAGCCTGGCCAGACCAGGCTTTGCCAGGCTGGCCGGGATTTTGGCCGGGCTCCTGATGCAAGGGTAACTGAAAACTCCTTCAAAACCAGATTCACAAACCACAAAGCTTCTTTCACCAATCCAAGCAAGAGACTCAACACAGAACTCAGTAAGCATATTTGGCAGTTGAAAGACACTAAAACAGGTTTTAGGATATCTTGGAAGATCTTAAAGCAAGCTTCTCCGTACAACCCCGCTTCCAATTGATGTAATTTGTGTTTGTGGGAGAAGTATTTTATAATTTGCAGGCCTGATTTAGCCACCTTGAACAAACGTAATGAACTTATTACTTCCTGTAGACACGCAAACAAATTTCTCCTCAAAAATTTCAAAACTGGCACGTAATAATAACTCCCATTTTAATGTGTAAATTTAAACTTTTCCGGTCATCTTAAGTACATAAATGTCAGTGTCACGCTTACTTCCATTGTCACGCGGCTTTTAAGCGTCCATTGTTTGGAAGTAGAAACCGTTGTAATCTTATACTTTTCCACTCCTCCTGTATATATATAGTTACCAGCTTTACGTTGTAATTTTACATTTGGCTATTTATCTAGATCTGATGAGTGCCGTACAGGTTGTGCGATTGGCTTAATTTATCATTTTTTCCACAAAAAAGGGGGGATGGCCCCACAGTCCCCCCACCCCACTCCACCACACCCTCCTGGGCGATCCCTGAGCACTACGGTTACCCTTCTATGGCAAGCCGTTTGTAGCAAACTTTAATCCTTGAAATATATGTTTAATCCACCAAATATTGGTTTAATTCAAACTAGTGAAAATTCATTCAATCCATAATTCACCAAATACTGGTTTAATTAAACTCAGTCAAAGTCATTCAATCTAATCTTAAATAGAAATTTTCATTCATTTCAATCTTTTTATTTTTATCATTTAATCCAATGCTTTGAGTTTTGATTCAATCCAAACCAATCCAAAAATCTTTGTTTAAACCGGAAAATTTTATTCAATCTTCCTGGGCCAAGCGCGGCCAAGAGAAGCCAGAGTAGGTTGGGTACTAACCTGCGATCAGGCTCTATTTTCGTTTCGATGGTAAACCTTTCCCGCGGGAAAGGCGAAACGAAAAATAGAGCCTGATACAAGTCTTCCTCGGAACATCTACCGCCCACTGTTTTTGATTGATTGACATTTTTCAAAATCAGCCAATCACATGATGTGGAATGAAGACGACGCCATTTTTGTTTTGCGAATGCCTTGTCCCACATGGTTCATTGTTGGGGAATATTTGCGGTTTTGGGCCCAAAGTAAGTGTTTATAACATACAAATTTTATGAACGCCGGGAAAGGCGATATGTAGCTCCAAAGCCTATGTGATGATGTCGGTTGAAGGAAGCTGAGGTGATTAATATTGTCGATGTATTTTATGTCTTCCCTTCGAAATACAATATTAGTAAAGAGCCGAGAGTGTTGTTTTATTTGAGTTGTGGAGAAACAGGATTTGCCGTTGACTCGTTTATTAAGTTTTAGCTTTTGAAGTTCGCTTACCTTTAATTTGAACAAATGAATAAATGTAGGTCGGCCTTGATGTATTCTTTTGATGTAATTTAATTTATAAAACAAATTTTGTAGTATTACTAAAACGCTGGTGGTACACTGTTGTTGAACTCATTCAGTGGGATAACAAAATGATTTTTTCTCAAGTGCTTGGCTTCTAGGGAGCCCTTTTTATAAACCACTTTCTTAGCTGTTTATCAGAGGCTCCATGTTTGATAGGTATATTGATAGATAACTTTATTCAGTGGATGAGAGGTATTTATAAACTGGATGGCTAATTATCCACTGGAAAAATATCTGAAATTTTTAAGTGTAGCATGAACCTTTGATCCTTGATTCAATGAAAGGTAGAATCAACTAGCCTGAAGGGCAATTGGATAAATCCAACCCATTGTTGTCTTTGCATGCTGACCATGACTGAGCAGAAACAGTAGTAGTAAATATATGGGTGGCTGATTGTTGGTTTTGAAACGTGATGTTTTTTCGTTTATCTATAATTATCGCTAGTACGTGTTACGATAGTTTTTATTTGCTGAGTAATTAGTTAGGATTAACGCCTTCGTGAGCAAGATTTTAGCGATAGCTTCTCCTAGCCCTTCGCTGTAACGTCCGCATGGGAAATGCGTAATAATTTTCTAGATTGTTTCTACCACGTTTTGTTGGTTATAAAATTAAGGTTTTCAACTCACTAAAGTCAGTTCTAGTGTAGACTTCGTGGTGTTACGTACTATCATCCATTGCGGATTCTTTTCTATCTACACTCGGGCTCGCCTTCAAGCTCATAGCTTTAGTCAAGACTAACGTTGGTGCGTGTGCAAACCAAAGTGAGTATAGTTTTATTTGCTTATAGTTTTCTTGTATCAATTTCGCCTTAAGTATAGTTTTCGCTTAGTCTTTTGGTTATCAATTGCGATATCGCTCAGTTATCCTTTCTGTTTATGTGAGGAGTCTTTTTAGTCTTGTCATCGCTTAGTTACTTTTATTTCATTTATTGCTATTCTTCAGCATGGATGTGCTGATTGATTTGATATTTCTGATTTATCGTAGTATCACACTCCTCACGCGAACGCATTGTTAGTTAGTTTTTTCTGGTTTTCTACTGCAATTTCATTTTAGCTACTTTTCAGTATTATCAGTTTTGTTTAGTCTTATATCTTGTAGTTTTATAGATAATTTAGCTAAATAGGTTTCCATTTGATTTGTTGATTTCAGTTCGAACCGGTTAACGATTTAAGCGACTCAATCTGATCTACACATCAACTTAACGCGACCTTTGTCTTATCATTTCACTGGCTTCCTGTCAAATATAGAGTACTATTCAAGATAGCCATACTTACTTTCAAATCAATTTATGGACAATCACCAGAGTATTTAAGAGAACTTATAAACATTAGATCTAACACTCAATATAACCTTCGTTCCAACAATGGACTGTTTCTAACTTTCCCAACAATTAAGACTAGGAAAACACTAGGAGATCGGGCATTCTGTGTAGCAGCCCCCACAGTATGGAACAATTTACCAAAGAGTATTCGTAAGGAACAAGATTTTAAGAAATTTAAGTCTCTGTTAAAAACTTTTCTGTTCAAAACAGCTTATAATTGACTTTTACTTTTATTTTAATTTTAATTTCTCTTATTATACTAGTCAGCACAATTATTGTATATATTCCTACATTTGTATTTATTCTTGTAATCATATTCTTGAGATCATTGTTGTATTTCATTTTTTATATTTTTTTATATTTTATACTGTTGTAAATTTAGCGCATAAGATTATATTCATATAGAGTTATGCGCTCTATAAGTATTAAAGATTATTATTATTATCAATCGACTCCGTCGACTCATCCGTATCGTCGTATCAAGTTGTGTCCTTTGTGCTAGGAACATTGAGCCGTGCTTCAATAAATTTATTTACGTTACAATCTACAGTTCTCCTCGAGTTCGTTTTTAAAGCTACGCGCCATGTTAGAGTAATTTACTTGGATTCTCGTCCGACATTCCATCCTTGTAAGTTACATTAGTTCGAATTTGACTGCACAGTTCAAATTTGCTTCATCGTGAAGGAATTTCAAGAATTCGTCACGTCACGTCGTATTTGCGTCACGTTTGAAATCTGTCAGCCGTCGTCTTCTCCCACTCAATTGGCATTAATCGGATTAACGAGATGGCTTCCGGAAATGGAGAATTAATTGATCAATTGAAGTCTGTCCGCAGTTCCGCCGAGGCGAATGTATCGCAAAAAGTAAACAAGCTTAATGAATTAATGGCAGCATGCGAAAATATCGAAGAACTTAATGAACTTCGCGAGGAACTGCAGCAAGTCCTTAAGGAATTCCATATTGCTCATGAAGCCTATCACAGACTTATAAAAACAGAATTGGAACAGGAGGAGTCCACCCGTTATTACAATTCGGTTCTCGAGGTCGTCTCAGGTCTCGAACAGGAAATTACTTTATGGCTAAACAGACCAGATCTTCAACCTCCTCTTGCAACTGTAACCGTTCGACCAGAAGACTCTATTAGTAGTGTAGAATCACGCGCATCCCTTCGTACGCGTTCGGTTGCCAGTAGTACAGCAAGCGAAAGGGCCAAAGCAACCGCTAGAAAGGCAGCACTCGAGGCCCGGGCGGCCGCTCTTAGAAGTTTACACGAAATTCAAATTGAAGAAATGAGGCTTCAACAAAGAAAGGTAGAGATTGAACTGCAAGCCGAAATAGCCGAGGCCGAGGCCGAAAGAAAGGCATATGAAGATGCTGAGACAAGTGAGCAAAGAAAATCGAGTCATCTTCAGAACGAGAGTAACAGTCATAAGCCTCAAAAAAGTTCGCAAGCACAAGTCAAGGCTTACTCAACCCCGCGAGTCGACGGTACCACAGGCAGTCCAACTGTCAATCCAGAAATCCTAACAGCTACCCCCTTGGGTGAACAATCCTCTAACAGAGCATCCCCGTCAACTTTGCCCAAACACCCACCAAATCCTCGCGCTGATGAATGGCGTCCCAATGCTAGCTCTCTTCATCAAGCCTCTTTCAGTCGCAGCTTTCATGAAGAATCATTTCATCGTCTTATGGAAAATCATGAACGTCAAAATCAAGCCATTCAGCAGCTTATCCAGCAACAACAGCAAGGTGTTATGGCGCTCACATTACCACAGCCGAGCCTGCAAATCTTCAGCGGCAATCCGATCGACTATTGTGACTTTGTGCGCGCCTTTGAACACCTCGTGGAAAGAAAGACCTTTAGTTCAAGTGCCCGCCTCTACTATCTCGTACAATACACTTCTGGCGCTGTACAAGAATTAATGAAGAGCTGCCTATCCATGCGCGAAGAAGAAGGATATATTCAGGCCAGGAGGATGCTTCAAGAACGCTACGGGCAGAACTACAAAATTGCCGCCGCACACGTTAAAAGGCTGATAGATGGCCCAACAATCAGAGCCGACGATGGACCAGCTTTACAGCAGTTTTCCATTCAGCTTACCAGCTGCGTCAACACACTGAAAGAAATCGGCTACCTAAACAAGCTGGATAACCCCGACAACCTGAAGAAGATCATCGACAGACTGCCTTATTCTATAAGGATAAAGTGGCGAGATACCGTTGATCAGATCATAGAGAGGGAAGCAAGAGACGTCACCGTGGCCGATATAATGAAGTTTGTAACTGCCAAGGCAAGAGCAGCCTCTCACCCCATCTTTGGAAACGTTTCCAGCGAAAGCAAGATGAAGCAGTTCCCCAGCAAACAAAGGACGAAAGGTCCTAAAGCTGACACGTTCTCGTCCCTCGGGAAGCAAGAAGACAACCACTCAGCAAACAAGAAACCAGAATGCCCCTTATGTAAAGCCGATCATTGGTTACCGCGCTGCGACAAGTTTCGTAAGCAGACGTTAGACGAAAGGCAAAGGTTTATTCAAGAAAAGAAGCTCTGTTCAAACTGTTTAGCTCCGGGGCACTTCGTGCGTGCATGTCGGAAGGAAAGTTTCTGTAAATTCAGAGGATGTACCTCAAAGCACTCAACCTTTCTCCACCCCAGTGGCAGCAAAACCACTTCAAAACCAAGTGGCGATGAACCAGCCAGTCAAGAATCAAGAGACACAGAACCGAAACCTAGCAGCAACTCTAATCCAGCCAACAACGGCTTCGTGAAATCAAGTTTCGCTTCTAGCACATCAATCACGGGACTCGCTATAGTCCCTGTCAACGTCAGGGCAAAGGATGGACAGGAACTCGTTCAAACCTACGCCTTTCTAGACTCTGGTTCAAACACCTCCTTTTGTACTGAAAGTCTGCTGCAAAAACTCAAGGGAAAGGAAAAAAGGACTGAACTATCTCTCACAACATTGCAAGGCCGAGATTCACCAGTCGAATGTTCAATAATAAGTCTCCTGGTGTCCGATATGGGCCAAAGGAATACTGTCGAGATTCCCATGGTCTACTCCAGGCCAAGTCTTCCCATCAACACTGATGCTATTGCAAAGCAAGAAGACGTGAATCGTTGGCCGCATCTGAAAGGAGTTACAATCGCTAGTATCGACTCCGATATTGATCTTCTCATCGGCAGTGATGTACCACAGTTGCTTCAGCCACAAGAAGTCAGGAAGAGTGAGAACGGAGGACCATTCGCTACCAGAACCCTGTTGGGCTGGGTTCTTAACGGCCCCCTCGGGAGAGACACGCCCAAATCTCCAACCGCTAATTTCGTTCAGGCGAACAAGCCCTTGGAACAGCAGTTTCAAGAGTTTTGTAACCAAGAATTCAACGATGCCTCCTTCACTTCAAAAGTGTCCATGTCCCTGAACGACCAAAAGGCGCTCAAAATCATGGAAGAAACAGTTCAGCTCAAAGATGGTCACTATGAAATAGCACTCCCGTGGAAAACCTATCCTCCAAACTTGGGAAACAACAGATCAGTTGCAGAGCGTCGACTAAGCCTTTTAAAGAAGCGACTTCAGAAAGAGCCTCTGGTTCATGAGAAGTACAAAGCGTTCATGAGCGATTTATTCAAGAACGATTACGCAAGGAAAGTAGACAGTCAAGACATAGGACCACTCGGAACTCACTGGTTTCTTCCACATCACCCGGTGTTTCATCCTCAGAAGCCTGGTAAAATTAGGGTGGTGTTCGACTGCTCCGCGAAGTTTAACGGTACCTCCCTTAATGACCAGTTGTTACAGGGGCCGGACTTGACCAACTCTCTCGTTGGCGTACTTTCTAGATTCAGGGAAGACCATATCGTGCTTATATCGGACATCGAAGCAATGTTCCATCAAGTCCGGGTTCGACCTAGCGACTGCGACGCATTTAGGTTCCTGTGGTGGCCTGACGGAGACCTAGACAGTCAACCGGAAGAATGTCAAATGAGAGTCCATTTATTCGGCGGAGCTTCGTCACCCAGCTGTGCCAACTTTGCGCTCAAGAAAACAGCTGAAGACAACAAGGCTGACTTCGATATTCAAACCATCAAGACCGTAGAACGAAACTTCTATGTTGACGACTGCCTCAAGTCAGTTCCCTCTGACGACTCAGCAATCGTTCTCGCAAATCAATTACGCAAGCTCCTAGCAAGGGGTGGATTTAAGCTAACGAAATGGCTTTCGAATTCAAGAAAGGTGCTTGAGTCAATACCAGAGTCAGAGAGAGCCCCTCAAGTGAGAAGTTTAGACTTCGACAAAATGCCAATCGAAAGAGCTTTAGGAGTACAATGGAACGTTTCAACGGACAAGTTTGGTTTCAGCATAGCGATCAAAGATAGACCCGCTACAAGACGAGGCATATTATCCATAGTCAGCTCTGTTTACGATCCTTTGGGTTTTGTGGCACCTTTCATTCTAACTGCCAAGTTAATTCTGCAAGATTTGTGTCGAAAGAAGCTTGGTTGGGACGACCCAATACCTGATGACTACTCGCGTCGTTGGCAGGCCTGGTTACAAGAGCTCCCAAAACTCGAACAACTGACAATCGACCGCTGCTTCAAACCGCTCAACTCTAAAGAAGTTATTTCAACCCAGTTGCATCATTTCTCGGACGCGTCGCAAGAAGGTCTTGGTGCAGCAACTTATCTGAGAGTCACAGACCGTAGTGGTTCTGTTAAATGTACCTTTGTCATGGGCAAATCAAGGCTAGCACCCATCAAATCTGTCACAATTCCACGCATGGAATTATCTGCCGCCGTCATAGCAACGAGACTCGACAGGATCTCCCGAAAGGAGCTAACTTTGCCCATAGATGAGTCTTTCTTCTGGACCGACAGCACCTGCGTCCTACGCTATATTGAAAATCAAGACAAGCGGTTCCACACCTTCGTTGCTAACCGAGTAGCAACAATACACGAAGCCTCTTCCCCTTCTCAGTGGAGGTACGTTAACACACAAAATAATCCAGCGGATGATGCTTCCAGAGGCGTGCCTGCTGACTCTCTACATCGCTGGATACATGGTCCAGTATTCTTAAATCAGTCAACTGAAACATGGCCGCAAAGACCCGCTGGTATGACAAATGAAATACCTGACGATGATCCCGAGATTAAAGTTGAAACAGCTGCATACTCCACAGAAATATCCGCTCCCAATCTAATCGCTGAGATGTTAGAAAGGTTCTCTTCCTGGTCTTATCTCAAAAGAGTCGTGGCTTGGATAGTACGATTCAAGGCTAATCTGAAGTATCTGCTCGAGAATCGAAAGGCTGGGAAATCACCTCAGATTAAGTCGTCATGTAAAGTAAACCCTATCAGCGTGTCAGAACTGAACAACGCAGAAGATGTCATTCTCAGATGTATTCAGGACCAGTGCTTCAAGAAAGAACTCGTACGCATAAAGAGCGCAAATCGAAAAGCAACCACAAGCAATTTCAAGGACCTGAACAAATCCAGTAGCATCTACAAGCTTGATCCAGTGTTTATGCAAGGTCTCCTACGTGTTGGAGGTCGTCTGAAACGTGCACCACTCAACACTGACGTCAAGCACCCGATCATTCTGCCTAAAGACCATCACGTGGTCAAGCTAATCATTCGTTATTTTCACCACATCTCTGGTCATTCAGGAGTAGAATATACCCTGTCTCTCATCCGTCAGAAATACTGGATTATCAACGGGCGAGCAACAGTTCGTAAAATCCTGGACAAGTGCTTCACCTGCAGAAAACGACAGACACCTCCAGGTCAACAGAAGACAGCAGATCTACCTGCAGATCGAGTAACGCCCTCTAAACCGCCCTTCACCTTTACGGGGGTCGACTGCTTTGGACCGTTCGAAGTACGTCGCGGAAGATCCAAGGTTAAAAGATACGGTGTCATATTTACTTGCTTAGCTCTTCGTGCAGTTCATATCGAGGTAGCAAACTCGTTGGATACAGAGTCCTTTATCAATGCCTTACGAAGATTCATTGCAAGAAGAGGACAGCCCGATGAAATTCGTTCTGATAATGGTGGCAACTTCGTAAGGGGCGAAAGGGAACTTCGTGATGCAGTCACTAGTTGGAATCAGTCCCAGATTCACGACTTCCTTCTCCAACGCAACATCAAGTGGATGTTCAACCCTCCCGCTGGATCACATCATGGTGGAGTATGGGAGCGATGTATCCGAACAGTGCGCAAGATCTTAAGGGCCTTGACCAAGGAACAGGTGCTGGACGACGAGGGCCTGATCACTTTGATGTGTGAAGTAGAAGCCATAGTAAATGGACGGCCAATTACCAAGCTCTCTGATGATCCACGTGACTTGGAACCTCTTACTCCCAATCACCTGCTGCTGTTACGAGCGGGACCTGCTGTTCCTCCTGGAACCTTCTCTAAGCAAGACTGCTACAACAAACGCCGCTGGCGCCAAGTACAGTACCTTGCAGACGTGTTTTGGCGACGTTGGGTGCGAGAGTACCTTCCTTCTCTCCAGGAACGGCAGAAATGGCACAAACAGCAGCGGAATTTTGCAGTTGACGATGTTGTTTTAGTTTTCGATGAAAACAAGCCTCGCAACTCATGGCCACTAGCACGCATCATTGAAGTGTATCCTAACCGCCATGATGGTCTTGTGCGATCCGTGAAGTTGAGGACAAGTACTTCCGTGCTTCTCAGACCTGTCGACAAGATTGTCTTGCTGGAGACAGCTGCCGAAGCAAGCTAGGATCAGCCATAGCAGCTATGAACACTCTTTATCAGTAATTAGTGTGGACTTTATAACGTTAGTAATACATGCCTTACTCACGGTATTAGTATTTTGCATCATTTTTATTACGTTTCAACCCCTTTTGTTTTTTATTAAGTAAAGGCTTTCCCCTAGTTTAGCCTTTAAGGGGCCGGAATGTTGGTTTTGAAACGTGATGTTTTTTCGTTTATCTATAATTATCGCTAGTACGTGTTACGATAGTTTTTATTTGCTGAGTAATTAGTTAGGATTAACGCCTTCGTGAGCAAGATTTTAGCGATAGCTTCTCCTAGCCCTTCGCTGTAACGTCCGCATGGGAAATGCGTAATGATTTTCTAGATTGTTTCTACCACGTTTTGTTGGTTATAAAATTAAGGTTTTCAACTCACTAAAGTCAGTTCTAGTGTAGACTTCGTGGTGTTACGTACTATCATCCATTGCGGATTCTTTTCTATCTACACTCGGGCTCGCCTTCAAGCTCATAGCTTTAGTCAAGACTAACGTTGGTGCGTGTGCAAACCAAAGTGAGTATAGTTTTATTTGCTTATAGTTTTCTTGTATCAATTTCGCCTTAAGTATAGTTTTCGCTTAGTCTTTTGGTTATCAATTGCGATATCGCTCAGTTATCCTTTCTGTTTATGTGAGGAGTCTTTTTAGTCTTGTCATCGCTTAGTTACTTTTATTTCATTTATTGCTATTCTTCAGCATGGATGTGCTGATTGATTTGATATTTCTGATTTATCGTAGTATCACACTCCTCACGCGAACGCATTGTTAGTTAGTTTTTTCTGGTTTTCTACTGCAATTTCATTTTAGCTACTTTTCAGTATTATCAGTTTTGTTTAGTCTTATATCTTGTAGTTTTATAGATAATTTAGCTAAATAGGTTTCCATTTGATTTGTTGATTTCAGTTCGAACCGGTTAACGATTTAAGCGACTCAATCTGATCTACACATCAACTTAACGCGACCTTTGTCTTATCAATCGACTCCGTCGACTCATCTGTATCGTCGTATCAAGTTGTGTCCTTTGTGCTAGGAACATTGAGCCGTGCTTCAATAAATTTATTTACGTTACAATCTACAGTTCTCCTCGAGTTCGTTTTTAAAGCTACGCGCCATGTTAGAGTAATTTACTTGGATTCTCGTCCGACATTCCATCCTTGTAAGTTACACTGATGGATTACCCAGTCTCTCTAAATACACCTATTTACTCCTCTCTAAGGGAAGCCAAGATCTTCTTGCCAACAAGTCTTTTAATAGTGAGGGGAAAAAGGGAAACAAGCCACATTGGATTCCAAATGCAACAACTAAATTTTTCACTGAAAATGGTTCTGAAATCACTATTGGGAAACATCACAAAAAAGATCAGCACAGAGGGTGGCACGTTCCCTTTGAGATATTTGCTATGTTATCAGTCAGTCATAAGGCCTCTGGGAAAAACAAGTGGTTGGCCAAACTTGACCCTGAAATACGAAAATTTGGTTTATCAACGGAGTTGATAAGGTAAATTGACCACCGTACAGGGATTCGATTAGCTGACGTTTCGAGCGTTAGCCCTTCGTCGGAGCGAATCGAGGAATTGTGGGTTGTGTATGGTTTATATACAGAAAATGGAGCTACGCTATTGGTGGTAACATGGTAACGTGAAAAACAGGAATAAATTAATTGAATGAAAAGCGCTCGTTGATACCGTGGGGATTAAGAGTGCCAATTTGAAAGATCAGTTTTTGCTCGAGATTTTTGCGGCTTTCCGTGGTACCTGGATGTAGGGAAAGGCCGGAGATCGACATGTGTTGTTTGGAATGGTTAGGGAGATTAAAATGCCGAGCGACAGGTTTGGATGCGTCTTTGTCATCTTTCTCAACATCACGAAGATGTTCTCGGAATCGGTCACCTAGTCGTCTTCCTGTTTCGCCGATGTATAACTTTTTGCATAATGTGCAGGTTATGCAATAGATAACATTTGCGGAGGTACACGTGAAACGATCAGTGATCTTAACAGATCGCTTAGGGCCCCATATTTTGTCAGTGTTTTGAATGAAAGGACAAGTTTTGCATCGCGAGCGCGCGCATTTAAAAGTGCCAGGTTGTTCAGTTGTTTTGAATGCGCTTTTAACTAGAAAGTTACCTACATTTTTGTCGCGTTTGAATGAAATCATCGGTGGTTCCGAAAAGATTGTTAGCAGTTTCTGGATCATTTTGCAGTATCTTAAAGTTATTAAGAATGATGGCTTTAACTGGGTTATTATGCGGGTGAAATGTGAGGGTGAATGGAATTCTGTCATTCTTTTCCTTTTGTGACGTCTGTAGTGCTGACTGTTGATCAATCTGCTGAGCGCGGTGATGGCCCGATTGAACTACAGAATCAGGATAGCCACGTTTCTCGAAAAAATGGCACATTTCCTCTGATTTGTTGGAAAAATCAGAGTCATCACTACATAGACGTCGAAGTCTAAGAAATTGAGAATAGGGAATGGCGTTTTTGACATGAGATGGATGTGAAGATGAATACAACAAATAACTGTGAGAATCGGTGGGTTTGTAGTGCACACTGGTACATAAACAAGTACCAATTCTTCAATCAGTACAACGGTCCTAAACCTGAACTCTACGGTCGCTATATTGACGACTGTATCGGCGCAATTTCGTCTAGCAAGGCGGAAATCAACCAATTTATAACCGCCGTTAATTCCTTTCATCCGGCTCTAAAATATACTGGGAAATTTCGGAAACTTCCCTGGCTTTTCTTGATATCAAAGTTTCTATCAGCGGCAACGGTTTATGTACCAGTGTGCACTACAAACCCACCGATTCTCACAGTTATTTGTTGTATTCATCTTCACATCCATCTCATGTCAAAAACGCCATTCCCTATTCTCAATTTCTTAGACTTCGACGTCTATGTAGTGATGACTCTGATTTTTCCAACAAATCAGAGGAAATGTGCCATTTTTTCGAGAAACGTGGCTATCCTGATTCTGTAGTTCAATCGGACCATCACCGCGCTCAGCAGATTGATCAACAGTCAGCACTACAGACGTCACAAAAGGAAAAGAATGACAGAATTCCATTCACCCTCACATTTCACCCGCATAATAACCCAGTTAAAGCCATCATTCTTAATAACTTTAAGATACTGCAAAATGATCCAGAAACTGCTACAATCTTTTCGGAACCACCGCTGATTTCATTCAAACGCGACAAAAATGTAGGTAACTTTCTAGTTAAAAGCGCATTCAAAACAACTGAACAACCTGGCACTTTTAAATGCACGCGCTCGCGATGCAAAACTTGTCCTTTCATTCAAAACACTGACAAAATATGGGGCCCTAAGCGATCTGTTAAGATCACTGATCGTTTCACGTGTACCTCCGCAAATGTTATCTATTGCATAACCTGCACATTATGCAAAAAGTTATACATCGGCGAAACAGGAAGACGACTAGGTGACCGATTCCGAGAACATCTTCGTGATGTTGAGAAAGATGACAAAGACGCATCCAAACCTGTCGCTCGGCATTTTAATCTCCCTAACCATTCCAAACAACACATGTCGATCTCCGGCCTTTCCCTACATCAAGGTACCACGGAAAGCCGCAAAAATCTCGAGCAAAAACTGATCTTTCAAATTGGCACTCTTAATCCCCACGGTATCAACGAGCGCTTTTCATTCAATTAATTTATTCCTGTTTTTCACGTTACCATGTTACCACCAATAGCGTAGCTCCATTTTCTGTATATAAACCATACACAACCCACAATTCCTCGATTCGCTCCGACGAAGGGCTAACGCTCGAAACGTCAGCTAATCGAATCCCTGTACGGTGGTCAATTTACCTTATCAACTCCGTTGATAAACCAAATTTTCGTGTTTCACTTCCCCACCGACGCAGCACCACAGTTTCTTTAGAAACTAATCCCCTTTATTCATTTGACCCTGAAATGTATGTTAAGACAGAGCACAGAATTTGGGAACTATACCGCTCACTCTTTTCATCAAGTGTGTCGGTTCTTTTATGTACCCTTCATGTTTAAATTACGTGTAAGGGTGAAGAGGCCAATAGGCTATAATCTCACTAACCAATGACCTGATCATCTGACCTGAGACAGGTGTTGAGAACCCAGCCAGCTTGATCCAAACAATTATTTTAATTAACACCATGGTTTGCTGTCTGGTCTGGGATTCAAACCAGCAACCTGTTCCTCAGCAGTCCAGTGCTGGGCAGTATGCTGTTATTCTGTAATTCATTAACTGCATGGAGAAACAACTTGGTAAGAGGTAAGTAAGGACATCTAGCTTTCATCAGGTTAATCTTTCATTAATTCAAGAAAGGTCTGTAATGCTTATGCAGTACAACAGTCTTTGTGGTGCATTTCAAACTACTGCACCTTGCACTGGTAATTTTTGCAATGGGAGTTCAGTCATGTTTTACATTTTTGTGGAGGATGTAAATGACCTTGTCATTCAATAACAACAACAATTTACTCCTTTAAGCTCTATTCAATTTATTTCCTCTATTCTCGTGTTGATTTCTCTTGCTACAATTAACGTTGGGGTTTCAAATAAGTCACTGGTTTATCTGAGTTGAATGTATTACTATCAACAAGATAATTGGCACTTTTATGCTGTCCTCACGAAATTTTGTTAAGTGACAATTCAATTTAAGCTTAAATTTAATTTGGAGATTAAAAAGCCTGTTTAAATTTATAAACTAAGTCAACTTGACTGACGTCCACTGTGAATTTACTGAAAGCCCTTCCATCGTACTTTTTCTATGGCCGGTCATTCTGCTATTTATGTGATTTTTTTTTTATATCAACATCAAGACACATGTATTTTATTACTCCCTAAAAAAAAACAATTTATTCTTGGTGGTGTGAATTAGCCATCAGTGTTTTATTTATGTTGTTGTTCCAGAGGAGAACATACATGCAAACGATAGTAGATAACTTTACGGCCTTACGTAAATGAATGGTACAAAACAAATTTAAAAGAACTTCCATTATGCTTTCAAAATGTTTGTCCATTGAGTGAGTGTCTTCTCTCGCATCCTAACATCGAAACCAATGAGTCTATGATCTTGTACTTATCAACTGAGCTTCGATGTGTCTTGCTTCTCGTTGAATTGTTCTTGAATACAAACCTGCCATCTTCCAAGTCTTTATACTGTTGTCCAGCTTTCACAAACACGAAAGAAGCAACTCGTCAGAACGCTTCGTCTTTATCATATTTGGGTAGGTAGGTAGGTAGGTTTATTTCACAAATACATGGCAGCCTTCTAAGGGGCTGAATTGCGTATTTACAGTAATTGTAATAAAATATCTAATGATACGCAAATGTAAGAATAATGTACAAATGTAAAAATAATAATAAGCCTAAAAGTGAAATTGAACACTGTAGAATAATAAAAAACTATTATCAAAATTAATAAAACTATATTTATATAATATCATGCTCAATACAAGATTTCATTAAAAATGTATCCCTGAATCTATTTGTTTTCCACCTTGGTGTTTCAAACCGCCTGCATCGTCTTAGAGAATAACACGACTTGTGGGCTGAAGGTAAAAGATTTCTTAGCCGGTTACTCTTATCATTTAAGATAGAATTAAAAGTCTTCTTACAAATATTTTCATCGTAACGTTCAATACTTGGTAATTCAGTGCTGACTAAGGCATCGCTGTAGTCTATCCCCGGGAAAATAATATTTCATGAAGATCATTCCGCGAATCTTTCAAGTGAATCCAGTATGTACATAAAAAAAACTCATAAACTTTTCCCTCTCCGCTAATTTAGATAAAAATATAAAGACTCTGTTGTTTTGTGTTATAAAACTAAAAACAATTTTAGATTTCTCATCGTCCGTAATGGCGGCTCAGTCGCGAGAAGATTTCACGAGAGCCTCGCGAACACGCATCTTAGTGACTTCCGGTTATTGAATCAGCCAATCAGATTTCGTCCAAATTCTGGACGAAGCCATAGACTCCCGTGAGACTTTGTATCAGGCCCAATTGTAGCGAGCGCCCACATAAGAGGACAAAAGAGCGATGCTTCAATTGGGCCTGATCGCAGGTTAGTTGAGTACGAGAGAGTACACAGTTGTTTTGTAGCGACAACATGGCGTGCGAAGAAGATTTTGATTTTGAAAAAGCCTTGCCGAAGTTTCATGCAGAAGTTTTAGATAAAAGCGACAACCTTTTTCAATGTAATTTTGACGCGAAAACTGTAGAAGCGCATGCTGAAGTTCTTGATTAAACTATTAGTTTGGTTAGGTTGTATTTCATTAGAATCATCATTGCTTTTCTTCACAAAGACACTCGAATCCTTCTTTTACTGGTATCAGCAGCAGTCCTTGCCCAACCATTTTCTTCACCACATAGTACAGTAATAATAACTTTATCAGGACCAAGTTCGAGCCTTGATATTTTCTTTTGATGCAGTTTAACGAATTCGAAGTCGTTTGCTCGTATGGTTGGAAATTTCTTGCCGACAGATTCCTTGATAGCATTTCTGACAGAGTCTTCGTCACCTTCCTCGTCTAGCATTATCATACCATTGGCAATGATCGAGTCCCATTTTAAGTTATGCTCTTCGCCGAGAAATTTTAGAGGACCCCCTCCCCAGAACGTTTCATGAGCCGAACTTAATTAAAAATTTACAAGATTACGCTTGTTGGTTCAGAAGTCGAACTTAATTTGCCGTTCCGCAGGTGTTCCTAATACAGTTCCAGTTCAAGTTCTAGTTCTGAGTAAAAATGGTTAATTATTTATAATATAATAATTTATACATTAGGTTGGGCAAAAAAAAAGTACGGCGTCTGAATCGGGCCTGAAATAAGTGAAAGAAGGATTCGAGTGTCGTTGTGAAGAAAGAAGTGATGACTCTAATGAGATACAACCAGACCAAACTAAAAGTTTGGTCAAGAACTTCAGCATGCGCTTCTGCAGTTTTCACGTCAAAATTACTATGCCTTGAGGAAGGTTGTCGCTTTTATCTAAAACTTCTGCAAGAAAATTCGGCAAGTCTTTTTCAAAATCAAAATCTTCTTCGCACGCCATGTTGTCGCTACAAAACAATTGTGTGCTCTCTCGTACTAAACCTACTCTGGCTTCTCTTGGCCGCGCTCGGCGCAGGAAGATTGAATAAAATTTTCCGGTTTAAACAAAAATTTCAAGGTTTGGATTGAATCAAAACTCAAGACATTGGATTAAATGATAAAAAACAAAAGATTGCAATGAATGAAAATTTCTGTTGAGGATTAGATTAAATCACTTTTCACTGGTTTAAATTAAACCAGTATTCGGTGAATTATGGATAGAATGAATTTTCACTAGTTTAAATTAAACCAATATTTGGTGGATTAAACATACTTCAAGGATTAAATTTTGCTACAAACGGCTTCCCATACTCTTCCTCTTTGTAAACAGGGCCTTACACGGTACGAATTTAAAGCACAAAGACTATTTTAATAGTCTTAGAAACGACAGGATCTCTCCTACTCGATCGTTTTATTGAGGCCTTCCAAGGGGTAGAAGCGACAAGCGAAATGGCTCCAAAACCAGGCGACAAACGTCTCCCAAAACACAGACAACCGACAGAAAACTCGCGACAATTTGACAATTTGCGACAGCGACAATTCACTTTCCGTTCCTATTTGTTTTCTTTGCGACAGCGACATTTGCCCCTAACGAAACAAGCGACAGACAGAGTCGTAAACAGGCGACAAGATGACACCAGACCACCCCTTAGAAGGCCTCTTTATTAGCGTTAAGACTGAAATAATCCACAGGCACTCGCACCTCAAATTAGTGAGGTAGCTTGTGTCTCATGTCTTTTTCTCTAATTATCTCTTGAGAAGCTTTCATTCCCCTTAGCATCGTCCCTATCATTTGTGCCCTTGAAATTATCGTCAGATCTACTACTAACGGCTCTGAAAAATACACCTCGTTGTCCAGCGTACCAGACAATCGAGAATTGAGAGCGTCCATGCCGACGATGTTGCAGCTCACTTCTCCTTATCTGCTTAGTAGTCAACAGTTTCTTAGTTCCCTCTCTAAATCGCCTGTACCAGAAAAAGCAAATAACTGGATTAACCAATGTGGATGTCTTACCAAACATTGCTGTAATGGAATATACCATTGGGGAAGTTCTTGTTTGATCGTTCAACATTGCGCGGAATGCTACTATCGCGTATGGCAGCCAAGTAATCAGGACTGCAGCCACCATGATTGTACCATGAGTTATTGCTTTTCTCTTTACAGCTTCTCTGTCTCTCGCAATCTGCGAGTTTTTTCCCCAGGTCTTTTTCGCCGTTTTGCTCATTTGGCGAAGGTTAAGAGCAATTGCAGTATAGCATGCAAAGATGAAGCCAAACGGAACGAAACAAAAAAGCATAAAAGTGCAGATGACAAAAACAGTGTCAGAGTGTTGAGTGGAGTTCCACTTGATCGAGCAAACCGTTCCACTTCCTTCAGGTTCGTACGTTGACCAACCAAGAATTGGAGAAAGGCACCATATAGCTACAAAGCTCCAGATAAAGAGGATGATTCCTAGCATCCTGCGCGTGGTAAAGTGCGTCTTCAGTGGCTGATAAAGAGTCACACAACGTTCCAACGCAATAACGGCGTGATGCAAAATGGATGACAAGCCAACGACTGTGTGACTAAAAGCGTACCAATTGCACCCTGCACCACCAAATATCCAACCTTGGGACATATTTGCGGCAATTCCCAAAGGCATCGCGGTTAGAGCTAAGAGCACATCTGCAATTGCCAGGCTAAGGATTGGTAAACTGGCTGGTATGAGCAGTGCGCGTACCTTGTAAAAGTTAATATTACGATTGTATTTAGAAGAACTGTTGCTGTCGCTAATAATCCGTACAAACCTGCAACAGCTGTATGATACATCTCTTGACCCATCTGGACTGTTTTAAACTTGATACTTATGAGCCATGTAAAACCGTCTGGCTACTTTGTTTCTGAATAACAGTCTTGTCATATATGTCAGCATTAATCCTGATTCTCTCAATGTTAAACTGTTCAGTGTGATGAGAAATAAGGCCGTTTGTTCCTTAACGATTCGCTTAATCTGGGTGCCATATACTGATTTATACGTTTTTGTGCGATGTCCAGCATCAATACATGCAATTTTCCTGTAAGGACGTGATGAGAATTTTGTTCCTGCTAATTCATGCCAATAACCATTACCTGTCACCTTGTTATGTAAAATAGGCCGCGGTCGTCCCACGTTACTCTTAGCCTTGCAATTAGTGAATACAAAAGCAAATTATTTCTTTTTATGCATTTAGATGATAAGCACAATGAGTTAATTATTTATTCGTCGCTAACATGTTTTCAGTTCCTAAGAAAAACTAGTAGGCCGGCTTAAATTGGTTTTTCCATGTCTGTGACCGGTTTCTGCTGGCCAAAACCCCTAAAGCTTCACGCCTTAAAATATTATTTACGGATGTGCTTGATGAACCTAACGAATGCTTTCTTTCTCTTTTTTCGCAGGCAATTTATTTTTAATTTCTCCATCTATTTTTCGATACTTCAGCCTAAATAGCAACAGCAAAACATTCATATTGTTTGCACTTTGTTGTATTATCTCATGACAAACGTTAAAGTTTTTATTCTTCCAAGCCGAAGGGTACATTATTCATGCATTGCCGGATATTTTTTTATTACGCTGTTTGTGGTCATCCAAGATCGCATAGACATTATTCTAATTTATCCTTCGCTGACAGGTTCGTCTATTATCTCTTTCATATTGTTATTCAGAAATATTCTCCTTTAAAAATGGTTGT
>JAEMWC010000270.1:0-35000 GCA_016490735.1 Pachyseris speciosa
GTAACACAAATGGGGCCTTATTCTTATAGGTATGGAAGCAAAAGTAAACAGGAGACTTTCACTTTTTCCCTGTTATTTCATGCAACTGAAGCCTTTTTATGTTCACATTCTTTCTAGTTGTCATGAACAATAAAAGGGGTAGGGGATCCCATGCACATTTCACAGACATCAAAAAGTAGAAGTAACTAATTGTGACCCTCCACGGGAAAACGTACACTAATAATGATCATCTGTTAAATGTTAGAAACTAACGGATAGTTAACGAATTGCTAACGGCTTTGAAGTCATTCTAACACTTAAAACTAACATTCTAACGCTCGGCCATGACCATCTAACAATTTGTCCTAACGCTCTAACGCTTTGTGCTAACGCTCTAACGCTTTGTGCCAACGCTCCAACGATTTGTATTAACGTTCTGACGGTTTGTCCTAAAGTTGTAGCGGCTGATCATGATCTCCAGTTCTAAAGGATCATAAGTTATGAACAATGTCAGTTTATATAAGAATTGCGGATGAAATGAATCGAATGATCATTGGAGTTGCTATTAAATGGTTCATTTTTAGACGCTTGTGCGGTCACGTATTACTTATCTCTTTCCTTTTAATGAAGTCTGTAGTTAAGCGTGTAGTTAAGCGTGGTGCTGCCAAATTCTTTTTGCAACAGCTAAAACTGAGAGCATTCAATGAGGCCTTCCAAGGAGTAGAAGCGACTACGAAAACATTTGTGAATCTTCTCCCAAAACGCCAACAACCGACAGAAATTTTCAGAAAAAGCGCAATAGTTTGTGACAGTTACAATTCTCTAGCTTGCAAGTGAGAGACGGAGTCGTAAACATGTGACAAAGCGACACCAGACCACCACATTGTCTTCAATTCACTGTGCAGCCGACAGCGTCTTTTGTTGATGTTTGGCAGTTGTCTCAATCCCATACTCTGCTAGTTTCAAAAATCACATAAACTTGTGGATCCTTTCAGTTTGGTGGAAAATAAAAAATTAGTCTCTTGCTCACTGACATTTTTCAGACTTCTGATAAACAACCTTATGCAAATTTATGTTGAAATTTGATCCACTGGGAATGAAGAGCATATGTGAGAAGCGTTGCGTGACGACCCAAAAGGACAAATGTTCAAATGTGTGGAATACCTGATACCTGTGGTATCCCACACTATTGCTATCAACTCTCTAAAAAAGCTAGCTAACATAATACCTGAAGCTGTACGACTGAGAACGACAAAATTTGACTGGAAACTCCACTACCGACCATTTAAAAGTGGTCAGACAATTGGCGGCGCTTGACTGATCACAGCGATAAACACGAGATCTAGAGAGAGATACACTACACGTTCTTACGATACTTTTCGCTCCATCTGATGGAAGGATGTTACAAAATATAAACTTATTTATTTTCATTGAAAGTCAAATACAATTCTTGTCGAGTTCTTCAACAGACGCCCTTTGATTTATGGAATTGAAGGCTCACAGAAAGCGATGGAAAATGTTATTTTATCGGAAGCTTATGTCACATGCTAGGCAATGAGAGCGATCATATTTCATATGGGAGATGTGATGATTCGGCGGATATTTCACAGCAAAGTTTCAAGATTTCTTTGCCAGTTTGGAAGAAGACTTTGTTTTACCTTTTTGCAACAATGTTAACATTAACTAACAGCGCTTACTCCTGAGGCAAACAGAGAGCACAAAAACAAAACATCGAGCTATCTTAAGCATCTTTCAAGTTTTGTTCATCAGAAACTGTGGAGCGTTGGAAATAAAAGGTTTGGACTTTCTGATTTGCGTAAGCTTATGTCAGGCTGCATGTTCGTAAAGATTACATCAATAAGCAGTTCTAAATATGATCCACATCTTTTACAAATATCGTTTTTATTTAGCTGGCATGCGTTCTTCAGATACGGCTACGCTCTAACAGGAAAGGATGAGACGCTAACACCGTTGACTAACGCTCTAACGGGCAAGGATCAGGTGCTAACAGTTTGACTAACGCCACTAACGGATATGACTAACGCTCTAACGGGCAAAGGTCACGAGCTAACGGATTGACCAACACTACTAACAGTTTTCATCAATGTTTCTAACGAATGACTAATGGCTAGCTAATGTTTCAGATCGTTTAACGGAAGGTCGTTCGTGTACGTTTTCCCGTGGAGGGTCACAATTGCTCATGGTGATTGAAATTGCATGTTCATATTTCAGGGAAATTACAAAGCAAAAACATTTATAACAGTTCACGGATATTTTCACTGGTCACGAAAATTAAAAACACTTACCAGTAAATGATCCCATATCATGCAGTAACCCCTTTCCTCCCCTCAATGCGATTTTACATAAATTTAATTTAGGACCCAGGGTCAGATATTTCCCCCAATTTTTCAAGTTGGAGCCCAAGCTTCTCTGATAGTAGAGCAGCTATAGCACCACAGCTGGAATCCCCAGAACTTTGTACATATCCCTGCTTACTGCAATACTGAGTGATAGCCCTGTGAACTAAATAGAACAAGAGGCTACAATTAGCCTAAACTCGGGCTTGCAAAAAACAGTATTGTATCCCTAACTTAGCGCTAAACAAAAGAATAGAGGGAAGTCTGTCTTTCTTACATCGGACGCATTGTGTTTAGCTTGTGTTGGAGTATATTTCTTTAGACCCCTATCAACATATATTCCTCTAAAATACAGCTCAACCATTGAGAACAATAATTATAACACTTGTAAAAAATATTTCTAAAAGAACAAGAAAAAGAGAAACAGAAAAAATAAAGCCCGTGATATATACCACTAAAAGACATCAAACCTGGGTTAGGTGCGTCACAGGCAGGAACAATGACCTTTAGGCCACAGAGGTTTATCGTTATGCAAGGTGATAAAAATAGTGTATTGATTCCAAAAAAAACCTAAGCACACTTGTTTTCGCTTCGATGGATAATTGTTTGAGAAAGGAGACACTTATTGAACGATGTAGGATTTTTTCGGATAAACGTTAATGGAGTCTCGGTGAAATGTGAGTAGAAAATTAATTAGCAGAGTGAAGCTGTTTACAAATACGTCAATCCAGGGTCATTTGAAACACAAGAAAGGAACGTTTCTGGACAGTTTCAAGTGACGCTAGTACATTTGTAAAAACTAATCACTTATCATTCAAAAATTAAAGTCCAGAAATTGAGATATTGTGGGAAAATAGTAAATAAACTACCTGTCAAAGTCTCAGGGGTGTGTGATATCCCATACTTGAGTTATTCAACAAAATGTACATCTCAATGGAGCGGATACGGGGAACACGGCTGTCCATCTGGAGTTAAATTTTGGTCATGTTAGAAGCTTTCTTCTTGCTGTTGAACTTGCAAACATTCGTATAGACACTTCTCTTAACATATTAGTTGTTCAGACTTCAAAGACACAAGGTGAATCGACGTTTTCCGATACGTGACAACAGGCATCATTCTTGCTGTTGATATGAGATCCACACTTCCGAATCACTCGGCCGTGAAAGGTCAAACTCCCTTTTTGTCTGTAGTCTCTAATTTTTGGCGCTCCCCTCGTTTCGCGTGCGCACGTGTCTTTCGCCCACCCCACAATCCATCGCCAAAGTTAGAGACTACTCGCAGTCTACTGAAGCAGACACGAGGAAACACGGCAGTCCATCTGGAGTTAAGTTTACTCATGTTAAAAGCTTTCTTCTTGCCGTTGAACTTGCAAACATTAGCATAGACACTTCTCTTAACATATTGTTTGTTCAGACTTCAAGAGACAGAAGGTGAATCGTCATTTTCCGATATGTGACAACAGGCATTACTCTGTTAAAAATAGTTAGCGCTTGCGCAGAAATGCCGGAAGTGAGCTTTGTGGATGATACTCGACGACGAAAAAGAAGAACCGTCGGTAATTTTAGACTCAGCGCCACGTGAGATGCGGGCAGCCCGAGTAATTAAACCATAAAGTTTTCCTTTCAACATTTACAGCCAAATTGCACTGTAAACTTACTGTATCATGCTAGGGCCATAGCTGTTGGTGAACAGAGGCACTTGCCTTGGTAAAAAAATTGATTTATGGTATTTTTGTTACTTATTGTGTTTGCCTTATGAAAAATATAAACAGCCTCTCTAGTTTCACAGTTGTGTAAGCATTTTCTTGAGGTTCCTGCAAGAGGCAATTTTCATCTGGCTTAATGGCCCAGCTTATGGGAGCAGCTTATTATCTGTTTGATGACATTAGTTTAATATGCATTTTACTTGATCTTTTATTTGGTCATTTCTTTGTTTGTTGGTATGTTTATTTTCTTGTTTACTTGTTAATCGTTTGCTTGTTTTTATTATGTCTCTCGCAGAGAAATAAGATCAAATGACGTGATTAACTGGACCAGCGATAATAGAATTGTAACTTTCATGCCAAACAGAACATACATTTTTGATCCAGAGACGTCTTGTGCTGGCTGTAATGACAAAAATGACTCTTTTGTCTCTGTTAACATCCCTTTGCTGGTAAGATTAGTCAAGAAATGATAATTGAGAAGCCTTCCAAGGGGTAGAAGCAACAAGCAACATGGGTCCAAAAACAGGCAACAATCTTCTCCCACAACAACCAACAGAAATTGGCAGAAAAAGCATAACAGTTTCTGACAGGGACATTAATTAACTCTCCATTCCTCTTTGTTTTCTTTGTGAGAGTGACATTTGTCCCTAACAAAACAAGCAAGAGATAGAGTCCTAAACGAGCGACAAAGCAACACCACACTGCCCCATGGAAGGCCTCAATTGAGAGACTGTTTTGAAATATCTGCTGCTGATGAACAAGTGAACCTAGCTGGCTAAAGCTGTACACTGTGTATTTTGTAGTTCAAACTTGTGTTTTAGGCAAATTTGGTCATTGACACCCAATATTTTGGTTTTGTTTTACCTTGTGTCTGGTTGACATACCAATAATCTGGAACAATGGAAATGATAAAATGTAATCAAACTGGAAACAAAAAGGTACCAACAGAGAATCTAAATCAATTAATTTAGCTTTTGTGCATTCAACATGGTTAATACAAGACCGGAATTTCAAATCCCCAAGCTTGGGTAAGCATTGGGGTCCAGCATGTAATTCCTTGAATAAGTGCCTGGGTCCTTATTTGAGATTTTGGCCAAAAGGGTGGGCACTTACACATATTCAAAGGAAGTATTATTTTATGAAGTTTTTTATCATTCTACTTTGGCTAAATCTTTGTATGCCAAACATTTACAATATTATGCATGTGAATGTAATAAACGTTGATGTTTTTTTTTCATTGAACTTTTATATTCTTAAGTGCATGAACGTACCGTAGTCCTGGTATTTGTAGCCAATGAATCAAACCTTAAAAGATTGTTAAAGTAATGATAGGAGAAGGCTTTCTTGGTAATTTTCATATCCTCACTTGTTGAGAAAGTGAAAGGAGGGGGCCATTATTCAAGGGAGGTACTTATTTTCTATTTTGGACAAGGGGGTGGGCATTTATTCAGAGGAGGTTGTTTATGTGTTTTGCATTTGATGAACTGGAAATGAATTCAAATAGCCTTGGAAGTGTTCAGAAGTCATTGGAACATCTTGAGACGTGTTCGGTAGTGTTCAGAACTCTTCGAGATATTGTCGGGAGTCGCCGGAACATTTTTGGGCGTTCTGGTTGCGAGGAGATGAAAATCTCACGCAGTGACTTGAAAAAAAGTTGGCAGGTGTAGTCTCCTGTAGGTCAGGTATAGCATCCAAACTAGTAATCGAATGTCATAGGTTCAACTCCTGTTGAATTTTTGTTTTGTTTTGGATGACAGTTAAGCAATATACCACAAGTTTCTGTGGTTTATAGGCTGATATACCACGCAGGATGTTGGAAGAACACTCAAAGAATTCATAAATCACAAGCTGCAGGCGAGTGATTTACTGATTCTTTGGGTGTTCTTCCAACATCCCAAGTGGTTTATCTTGCCTATGAACCATAGAAACTTGTGGTATATTACTTTTATATAATAATTTAGAAGATGTGCGAAGTGTCCATGAGTTTACTGGAACAATAAAGCATATCTGATTGACCAATCAGAGCATGCGCATTGATTCGGTTATTATATAATATTGAATAAATTATATCTTTGATTCATTTGCCAAGCTAGAAACTTAACCATCACTAGATACTAAGCTTCTTTCCAAGACATGATTGCTGAAAATGAGGACCACATTCTCTTCATTCTCTTTGCAGACGGTGGCCTTGTGGGTGAAAAACACAAACTATGTGGAGAACCATCGTTTATGTTTCATTGGATTGCTAATCGAATCTTTTGTATTCAAAGTGGAGTTGTTTCAGCGCAAGACCGTACATGAAATTCTTTGGGGATATTCAGATCCTTTTCTTGAGTTTATAAAAAACTCATCTGTTATCTGTCCAGCCCAACAAGGAATGTCATCCTTTGTTCAGTTGCAGGTTTGTGGAATTATTAATAATTATTAATAATTAATAATAATTACCAATAGACTTTCAAACACAATAGAACTGAATCTGTGGCAGGCTATTCAGAGTTAAATAATGTTCCTCACAATATTGCTATATTTTGAAACTTATCACATACCGTAAAATCCCATGTTAAAGCCCTGGGCCTATATAACTTCATGTATTAGAAAAAAAGGCAAATAAAAAGCGATGATGAAGAGGTTTGGGGTGGGCTTATAAACGGGGGCCTTAAACATCCGGGAAAGGGGGAGTGGGCATATAAACAGAACAAAAAAAAACATTTGGTAACAACAAGATAAAACATATCTAAGAAATGAATTAAAGTTAACATGCCATTACATTTAGAGTTACATTTAGCGTTACATTTAGCCACTTGTTTATTCCTATTAAAAAATTTGATGTTTGTAAAAAAACGCAAACGCAACAAACTTATACATTAGATGGGCTTATAACTGGAGGACTTAAAACTGAGGGGTTTTAACACATTGCGATTTTACGGTAGTACCATATTAATTGTGTACATTTTAATGTGTGGTTCGAGAAAATACCCATTACACCCCCCCCCCCCCCCACCTTTCCCATACCCTACAATGAATTGCACACCCATACTTATGGCAGGCATGTTATGTATGTACAGTACCGCTCAAAAGTAAGTTACCACCCTTGCGCGCGACGCGAATCGCGTCGCGCGCTACGCGATTCTCGTCGCGCGCTACGCGAATCGCGTCGCGCGCTACGCGATTCGCGTAGCGCGCGATGTTCTAGAAACTGTAAGTATGTTGACTTGAAGCTCTCTCACCATTTAATATGCCCATTGTAAAGCAACAATAGTCAATTTCAATAGTCAATTTCCGGTGTTTGCAAAAGCCCGCTAAGAAGAAATGAATATGCGTAATCGATCAATCATCGCCGGAGAAGGGCAGCGTGTGCTTTGCTTCCAAATTCCGTGTCAAACTGTTTTCTCCTCGAAACTTTGATAGACTGAGGTCGACATATTAATAACTTTAAAAAACCTGCATATACAATATGATGTACATGAACATGCTTTTCAGTCTTTTGAAGTGGAGACATTCCGAGGAATTCTATCGTCGTCGCGCCGCATTCAATTCGCTTCATTGGACACCAGCTTCTTCCTACACTGGTACATCAAACCGCCAATTTTTCGGCTCGCCCATGAGCCATGACTGATGCTTGATACTTTTTGTTAGTTTTCTATTCATCTGATTCTTGACAACTACCATTAATAAAATTGAAAATGTTGGCGAGCCGGCACGGAGTTTCAAGCGGCAAATTAAAAACAGATCGAGCCGTAGATAAGAAGACCAGCGTAATTAAGCGGACCACGTGCGAGGCGTCCGAACTACTTACTCTTCGGCAAATCTTTTTTCCACGGACAAACTCAACTGGATTAAAATCTGCACAAGTTTACAAAGATATGGCCAGGAAAATGTGTTCCGGTCCTTCGAAGTAGAAAATATACGATTGAGCGCCGGCGTGTCGAATAAACAAAACATTTCACATAAAACTACCCAAACTTATGCGTTTTCACCGTTGGCAGAATGAACTTCAGATTTCTACATGATAAAATTGTTCTTGCACAAAGAAGGAAATAAAATAAACTCCGTTCTGTTTCGGGTTCTATTCCTTCGCTTCTCATGAATTTTTCGGTCATATGGAGTGGAAGGTTTCAAATTACACAGACAGTAGTTTTGCGGTTTTATGCAAATTTGCGATCCGAAAGCAAAATGCATATGCAGTAACCCGGCCGGTCATTAGTCATTTGCATGTGCCGAACTAGCTCTTGATTATGTCCTCAACGAATTTAGAAAAAACGACCATTTAAACGTATCGACGACAGAACCGATAAAAATTCAACTAAATTCAGCGCTAACGGGAGTAACGAACTATGCTTATCATTCGCAATTGATCATTCGTCGGTTTGTTTACAAGTTTTCGATTTGTAATGACCTCAGTGATGCTATATTTATTTGCACAGAAGTGAACTACACGTATGAACGACTCAAATTCGACAGAACAATAGCTGCATTTGGAAAGTGCTAAGCGAATTTAATTGATATCACGTTGCAAAATCACCCAAAATTTATGCCAAAAATTTCCGCTTTAGTGACTCTCGCGCGACGCGAATCGCGTAGCGCGCGACGCGATTCGCGTAGCGCGCGACGCGAATCGCGTAGCGCAGGAAACGCGACGCGACTGGTAACTTACTTTTGAGCGGTACTGTATATACACAATGGATTAATATTTTAATATTTTGATGAATTAATATTGTAATATCTTTAATATAATTTTAATGTTTCTTTTTAACAAATTAAGTCTTAATTAGACTGGGCTGCAAAATGTAATCTTGAATAATATGTAACATGCATATGCGATGCACAAAGGGTGGATTTTGCTTTAGATTTCCATTTGTTTTATTAGTACTGTAAAGACTCACAGACAAGCTGCACTCACCTGTAGATAAGCCGCACCCCGACTTTAGCAACTCAAATTTACGGAAAAAAGGTTTTCTAGTAAAAGTCAAAAGAAATTCAAAGTCGACTCTTAAGTGTCTTCTGTCATCTTCAAACGTAAACTCACCAACATTGAAATGGCGAATACTTGGACATTGTACCCACAACTTTAGCTCTTTAGTAGAGTAAACAGCACGTCCACAACTATAACATATGATTTTGATGTTATTCTTTTACTTGTTGGTCATATTTCATTGAATAGACAGTTTTTCATAGAATTTTGCGTGTCCATTGTTCTGAATGTTCGTAGCTTAGTAGCCACACAATAGTTTGGACGATGGAAGACTGGACACCAGCAAAAAAAACAATGGGCCATTTGCTATGCGAATACTTGGAAATAGCATGTTATTTTGTCACTCATAGCTCTAGAATCGATTGCCATTGAAGTTACAGACCATCGTTGATGCTGTAAACAATGTTGTGGGGGAATGGAAATTCCATGCTGTGTCATGTTCTTCTGTTTAAGAAAAGCGACCATAAAGAATTTGATCTGTTCACAAAGGTTTAGCACTCTGAAGGTTTTAGGAGCCACCAAACTTGCAAAAGCAATGACCAAAATTGTAGTATATATTAATGTACTTTTCCATAAAAATGTCAATTCATGGAAATTTACGGCACCTTTTCCAAAATGATCTTGCAGATAAGCTGCACCCCCAATTTTGAGCGACAAGTTTTGGGAAAAAGGTGCGGCTTGTCTGCAAGTCTTAGCCTTTACGGTAATTAAAAATCACAGTATGATGGCTAAAATGAAGAACTTTGGTAAGGACTCATTAAAGACAGCAATTTTTCAAGCTGATGGGCAACTTTTTTATTCATGTATCATATTGATATTTGTGTTGTGACAAGAAATATTGCAGTGTTGGAGTGTATTGTTGCAGCCCGTCTTAAATATAGCCCCTTTCAGTTTAGTAAAACTGGCATTAAACTACTGCCAAGTAATCTTACCTCACCTAAGAAAGGACAATGAAAATACAGTACAAAATTTCATATACAGTCAAACCTCTCTTTACGGAAATTTGGTTTATCAACGGAGTTGATAATGTAAATTGACCACCGTACAGGGATTCGATTAGCTGACGTTTCGAGCGTTAGCCCTTCGTCCTTCGCTCCGACGAAGGGCTAACGCTCGAAACGTCAGCTAATCGAATCCCTGTACGGTGGTCAATTTACATTATCAACTCCGTTGATAAACCAAATTTTCGTGTCTCACTTCCCCACCGACGCAGCACCACAGTTTCTTTAGAAACTAATCCCCTTTACTCTCTTTACGGACTTGTTTTCACATGACTTTTCTTGCGTTACTGTCCATCTGTAGTTGACAGTGAAGCTAAAACAGGTTTGTGAGATTGATTGTGACAAATGTTTCTGGTTTGGTGTAGATAATAACTTTTTCAAGCAATTATCAAGATAACTTGGAGAAGTGTTCACAGTTACAGTATTGTGCAAAAGTAATGCAAACAAAACTCATTCAATTTCTTTCTTTGTTGCAAAATTTTGAGTGAAAGTTTGCATGAATTTTGGTGCAATGTGAAGCATAAATAGCATGTGATATTGCAAAGGTCAAACGAAAAATAACTATTGTGTATTAAATAACCAAATTAAGCAAAAATTTGTGCTGCAACTACATACACCTCCAGTAAATAAGAAACCTGAGGGATTAAATATTCTCGTCCCATTGTCGTAATGACTTGTAAACATTTTCTAACAAATGGTCGTCAAACTGAACAAAACAACATCAAAATATGGAAAGAGAATGCCTGATCGCAGGTTAAATGTACATGTAAGCAAGAAATGTTTGCATTATGACATGAACTTATTACATGTACTGTATTTGAAACTCAGGTAACATCTTTCATTCCATGTGTAAATGTGGTAATCTTTACATCTCATATTCGTGATGGGAGGGAGATAAAACGAAACAAGATAAAAGTATCATTTACAGCTGGAAGCGAAAAGGCAGTGGATGCAAATGACAATTCACTCGAAATATTGCAAAGTGCCTCAAACTTTTACTTGAACTATCGGTGAGGGCTGCAGAATTTTGCTTGAACTATAATGGAGTGCCGCAAAATTTTCACTCGCACTTTTGTGGAGGGCTGCAAAATTTTTCTCAAACTGTCATGGAGGGTTGCAAAATTTGGCTCCAACTATCGCGGAGTGCTGCAAAATTTTCACTCACCGCCATCATCTACTCAGCCTCTGCTTTGCAGCTTATTAGAAAGTTCTCAATTGAACGCCATTGTTTGCTAGTGTGTCAGTGTTTGTGCTTCACAACTTGTTTTATTGATCAAAAGAAAACCGGATATTTCAGTGAAAACCTGCATTTGGTTGCTATGATACTAGGTATTGTCCAAGTCTATTTTGCATTAATTTGGTTACTATTAAGGATACTATGCAGGTCCAAGTTTCCCTCGGTAACAATTTTGCTAAACTGCACTAATCTATGCATACATAATGAATGACACACTTTGACACAAGTCCTAATGATGTGTTTTTATTGTACCGGTAATTAATTTTTCAGTATAACAACACATATTATGGTATTAGTGCAGTTCGCACTGGACAGGTAGACATCGACAAACTGGGGCAATTTACTATGTGGAGAGATGAACGGTAAGTGATCACAGCACTGGAGGCTTTTTTGCCCTGATTGTATTTACAAATTATGATGGCTCATGCTGTTTTCCAGCACTTTCTAACAATGTTTGAATGCTTCCTCTCCTTATCAGTTGATAGTGTAATAATGGAATCAAAAAAGTGCCCAATTTTTTGTGAACAAGCTATGGCCATTTTCTTGACATAAAAGGTCACTGTAGCAACAGTCTTACTGTTACTGTTACTGTTAAGTGATTACAAATCAAAAACAAGTTTGGCGATTATTTAAATACTGAACTGTAAACAACAGTCTTACAAACACTCATGCTACTCTGTAGCAACAGTCTTACAAACACTAATTTCTGTTCTGGCAATCATCTGAGTGGGGGTGGTGTTATGCAAATCACAGTCAGATGATTGGTGGAACAGAAAAAGCCAAATTCCCTTTGAAGGTTGCAAAACTTGCAGTGTGATACAACAAATTTGGCTGTTAAGTGATTACAAATCAAAAACAAGTTTGGCGATTATTTAAATACTGAACTGTAGACAGCAAGTTAAGACACAACTCTTAGCAAAGTGTAAACAGATTAACTGAAAGAGATTCAAAGCCACCTTAAATTTTCGAAAATTTAACCAAAGGATACTCTCAAACATTCAAAAGATGGCTGAACAGCTCCACCACTGCACAGCACTACCAAGTAACTGAAATGATCCACCTGAGTGTGTCTTAAAAGCTAGATAACTTCATTTAAGGTGGCTCAAAATGGTTTTGTTATTTTTACTCACTTTTTAATGGAGCAATACTCCCATAATTTTTCATTTGTTTCCACAAACATGGTATCAATTTAAATTATCAAAAAATTAAGGTGGCTCTGAATCCAATGTAAAGATTTTAGAAAAAAACTTTGCAGAAAGCTGAATCTTCAAGTGTTATTATGCTGATTTGCAATTGAATAATAAACAGTGGGGGTCACCGACTCGTTTTGAGTTACAGGCACATAAAGCCCAAACTAAGGGTGTTTCTAAGAGGCTGTAGTGTTGCTATGGTAACCTTATATGTAAAAAAATGATCACAACTTGTTGAGAAATTATTGAGAATTTTTTTGATGCCATGATCAAGAAAACAAAAAAAAATATGGGAGTATCAATCCATTTAAGAGCTGGTGTTTTAAAATAACCAAACCATTTTGAGTTTTGAGCCACCTTTAAACCAAACGTAGAAACAGTTCAACTGGTTATGCTGTTGCCATGGTAACCTACTATGTCAAGGAAATGACCATACCTTGTTTGTGAGTGATTTGCGTTTTTTTCTTCATTATTATAGCATCAACTGATGAGGAGTGGTGTATGTAGTTCTTTTTGATCCATTATTATAATTATTATTATTAAAGCATAAAGTCAGCACACACACTAGGCAACAAGTCCCAGGGACAAGTCTGTAATTAGCCACCTTGTGTGCACTGGTTGGGAGACATGTCGCTGGGTCAAGATGCTACCAGTTACACATGACTCGAGGCAACTTGTCTGCAGTGTATAGGCAGATAAATGATGCTTGCCCATTGGTTTTTGTTTTATTTTGTTGTGGGGATACCATAGGTTGCCTGACAGTGCACACAAGGCGACACTGGAAATTTGTGTTATTTTGTCTCTGCGCCTTGTTGCCCAAGTTGAAACAGGTTTGAATTCATGCATAAAGTTGTAGGTACAAAATTAGGTCACCGTGACAGCATTTTCCACAAAACTAAGCATGGCACACCAGGGAAATTGTCCCTGCAACACATCACCTAGTGTATGCCAACCTTAAGAGTTGGAAACTGTTGCAAGCCACCTTCAACTAAAAAAAGTCCACTATAGTGTACTTTATACAGTGGGTAATAATATTACTTCTAGCTGTATACTTCCCTTGAAGGTACATGTAGTGGCACAAATCTCTGATATGAACACTTTAAACATAGATATCAACATACCCATTCTTTTCACTGCTCCCCTTGTGTCGCTTGTAATAATATTTGGGGAAGCTTGTTTTAAACGTCATGCCATTTCAGCTTTGCCCATCATTCCCTCCTTTACCACACAAGCAATAATTATTGTGGGATTGTTTGGGGGTGGATGCATATTGTGAAGAAACAATCATTCCCCCACCCCCAAAAGAAAACAATCCCACAATCCCTCATGTGGCAATCTCAATCCCAGTCATTTCCAAAGTGAGCTACTGTAAGGAAGGATTACATGTAGATCCTAGTCACTGTTCAAAAGCTTCCAGGGTAAGCAGGAAGTTGCTTATTGCTGCTTGAAGGTAGGAACTGGTTTCACTGTCTGCAGTTATTTCCAGCATATTTCTTTTAGCGTTGCTTCTGCACTACTAAGTTCACTTTGGAAATTACCTACTTTGAATATCATTAACAAGTACCTGGACATATTCCCATCCTTTGGTCCCCAAAGCTGTCATTCTCCTTTCTCATCAAACAAAAGTACTGTTCGTTGCCACCTCTTTGTAGCTCTATTTTCTTTGAGAAAGAAGAATGAAAACATCTGAGACCAGGTTAATGGACATAAAAAATCAAAACTTTAAATTGTTTAACTATAGTTTCTAATATTTTTGCAGAAAATTAAGTTGGTGGAGTGATAAATATGCAAACATGATAAATGGCACAGGTGCGTATATGTATGTATGTTAAAGTTAAGGTTTGTTTGTTTTAATTAACTTTTGATTGTTAATTTTTTTGGGAAGTTTGCCGTGTATTTTTGAAAGATACAGGAGAAATATTGCAATAGCAAGAAATGTTACTTTATCATTTGCTAATTTTTGTTTGTTTGTTGTATTTCATATAGATGGCACTCAGTTTTCGCCAGGGGTTTCAAAAGATGTCACGCTGTATGCCTTTTCACCTGAAATTTGTAGGTATGTTTGTGTTGGAGTAATTCTCGATCGCAGCCCCCATTCGTCAGCCACTGACGCTTTGAAGACCGTAGGAGGGAGAAAGCTTGTGGTACGACGATTGTACCACATACCTCTGCGCATATTTAAGTGCTTGAACGGTCCCTGCTCTTCTTACTTAAATCTTAAGACCTTCCAGGAAATTCAAGAGCACAAAGACACAAACGTAAACAATGTTTACCAACAATAAAACGCAGCTGGGCAAGCCAAAGGCTAGCCTTTCATGCTATAAAAGACTGATTGAAACTCTTTAAGCTAAGACCTTAGATCGTCAACGTACAATGTATCTGAAAGAGTTCAAATTTAAAATTTTTGAGCAATTTTTACCAACTTTCCCGCTTTCATTTCTTCGTTTAATTATGGACTACTGTACCTATTTTTTTCTGCATTTCTTCTCTAATATATTCCTTTTCATATTAGTTTACCCAAATAGCTCACGTCACCGCCAGAATAAAAAAGTACAAGTTAAAAGATAGAGAAAAATGCGCCTCGTGTTTTAAACTTGATAAAACACAAAATATATTGCGAATTTATTGAACGGCTTACTGTACATCTATCCATTCTTACAATAAAATTTAGATTTTGGGTTATTTTGGCCAAGAAAATCGGGTGTAAAATTTAGCCGTGTCTTTATCAGACATAAAGACACTCATTACAATTTAATTTCTTTTGAATTTCCTTCATGAATTATTAATGAGCTTTTTAAGAAAGGTAATAAAACTTCAGTTAGCTGCAATTTCTTGCTCAAAACGCTAGTGTAGAAAAACTAGCTTGTATGATCATGGTCCTCTAGATAACACACCACGGTGTTGATTTGTGTTCCCACAGGTCTGTCTATTTCAATTACGAATCAACAAAAACTCTCAAGGGCATCAAAGTTTATCGTTTCACCGCTCCTGATCAACTCTACCTTAGTGGTGATGTTTACAAGCCAAACAAAGGATTTTGTGTTCTTCCCCATTGTTTGCCAACTGGCTTACTCAACCTCACTCTCTGTCAACCTCAATGTAAGTTGAAACAAGCCCGTTTACTCTTCCGGTCAACAGTTAAGAAATCTTGCCATCATCTGGCACACGACCGAGTCAGAAGGGGTGTGGGTCTATTCCTGATTTGACGTCACAAACTGCTTTGCATGCATGCTTACAAAGAGTTACCAGTATTGCGAATACGTTTGTGACGTCAAATCAGGTACAGACCCTTGCCCCTTCTGACTCGGTCGTGTACCAAATGATTCTAAGTTTATCGTAAGTTTTGAAGCAAATTCATAAGTTGCTTTTAACTGTACTTGGGATTGAGGACTATTATGTTGACGCCTATACTCTAATATTGAAACTCAATACCAGTAATTATTGTACCTTATAGCTATATACTTCGCTTACAGCCGTATACCACAATTCTCCCTTCTCTACTTTCCAGTCTGCTTTGCTTGTACTATTTCTTTCTTTTCTTTAACTTGTAACTACATGAAAATTGTCTCTGCCAGTTAGCGTAATGTAGTAAACCAGTTAACGTAATGTAGTAATCTAATGCATATCTTATAGTAATATTGTCAGTGACTTTTTTTATTTTTTTTTTTTTTATTTTACTTACTTATTTATTTTTTTTCCTTATATATAAATGACTGATCCGCCTTGATTAGCTAGTGCTATTTGCGGATCAGTCACGTTTGTAAATGTGTCGAAATTTTAATTAAAGATCAATCAATCAATCAATCAGACAATAAAAACAGCAGGTCCAAAACTGCATAGGAATAAAAGCTACATGTTGTACGAAAAGGTGAAAAGGTTTATATTAGCGGGAAAAAAGTGGAGGAGGGGGGGGGGGGGGGGGTTAGGTGCACTTTAAGCAACGACGACGCCAGTGACAACGGCAAAGCCTTCAAATATTAGGTTTAATGTTAATGAGCAAAACAATCGCTCTGCTCGTGCGTTTTGGATTTTGGTACATTTCTTTGCCGTCCTCTGCAAAGGAGCAACGTGAAATGACGAAAGCCAAGGTTTTGTGATGCACACGAGGTTTCAAGCCACAGGAGATGTTCGTACCGATGCAAAGGTTTGTTCAAAACTACTCCAGTTGTGCAGTCAAATGAAATTTAAATAAGACTCCTTGCCTGCGGATTGTCAGGATAGGAATGGATTGCAACTTGAAAAAAAAGTGGGCCGCTGTTTTTCAATTTACAACTGTACTGTCTGTAAGAACTATTTTAAACCGATTATGTGTTGGTCTTCTTTTTGTCTTTTTGTTGTAGATTTAGGACCAATTTGCTTATAAAAAATGTTCTTATTGTGGATTTAACGCGAATTTTGTCACAAAGACCGAAAAATAACCGATGCATAGCGCCTTAAACATCAATGCCATTTATAGTAATTTAGTCCCGGGATAGTTCGCCCACATTTCACAAAGTGAACAAGCTGGAATAATACTGAAAGAGTTACAATGAGGAGAAGATATATATTTCGAAATGACGCATTTCTTGGTCAATATTTGTTTCCTTACGATCTAGATTCTTAGTTTCTTAGTTTGTTTTGACTGCATTTGAATTCGTCATTCTACACATCCGTTTAACCAACCTCGATAGTTTTCGTTGGGACCAACCCCTTCTGTTTGCTTCTGGGGAAGCTTTAAGATCTTGCGCGGGTTCCCTCGGTGCTTATAAAAGCTCTATTAAGCTTATTTAATTTCAGGCTTGAGTAATGCTCCTCCCCACTAACGGCTGCTCGAGGTAACAGAGGGGAAGGAATGCAGAGCTCAAGTGAGCAGCCGTTAGTGGGGAGGAGCGTTACGTGACGACCCTAATAACGGCTGCGAAGAAGACTACTCGGTGCTGTACTATTTTTTATTATTTTGACCGAGAAATTTCTCTCGATATTTTGCAGATCCTCCTATTGCAGTTTCTCCCCCTCATTTCTACCAAGGGAACAAATCTTTGGTAGAAGACGTCAATGGGCTGAACCCGACGAAAAGTGAACATGAGACGTTTGTTGATATCGAACCGGTAAGAAAAGCCGAGATGAATTTCCACATCCATAACCCAGGACGCGGTTGTTCGAAAGCTGATTAGAGAGGTTCCAACTCAGTGTCGTAATGTTGTAATTGCTGAGACCTACATAAGTTGTTGTTAAGTCGCGTTGGTGTGTTTTGGTATTCCTGAACAAGCTGTGTCTAGCTCTCCAAATTCCCACGATCGGCGAACCCAAATATGTCTACAGCCCTGGTCAAACGGCGCATGATAGTCGATAATAGTTGATTCTCTCCAAACTATCATCAACTATCACCAACTATCATTCACATGGTCAAACGGCGCATGATAGTCGATGATAGTTGATGATAGTTCACCGGCAGTCGCGCGAGCAAAGGTCACGCGAGCAGCTAGTTCCAGGCTCTTTCCGCGTAAAATGTGAGCACTAAAATGGCTTCGCGAGAGACAAACTTGTAGAAGTATGAATTTATCGCGACGAAAGAGGGCGGCAGCTTGCTTAATAGTAATCAATTTGTTGGAGGGATGCGGTGTCTCTTCTAATTCTTGCGAGTTGACATTTTCTTCAGAAGATACCTTCTCTATGTTATCTTGGTCTTCAATATTTTCGTTGTCATGATTCTTGGATATAAACACGTATTTCTGAAGCTGCAGCTGAGCCTCGGGGGAATTTTTGGCGGCCATTTTAAACGAGCCCGCTGATTTTCGGGGAAAACAGCTGACCAAAAACTATCATGAACTATCATACGCGTGGTCAAACGAGAAAAACTATCATCGACTATCATGAAGAATTTGAACAAGCTCAAAATGAATGATAGTTGATGATAGTCGATGATAGTGCATGATAGCTGGTGGTCAAACGGAAGCGCGCGCTTCAACTATCATCGACTATCATCAACTATCATCGACTATCATGCACCGTTTGACCAGGGCATACTATTTAGCTGTTTAAGTTGTCGATAGTTGAGCTTAACTTTAGAGCGTGTCAAGCAGTGAATAAATTTGTAAAGCAAGCAGACAAAGATTAAAGTCAGAAGAAGTCTGAAGAAGACTCTTGGTTCTTTTCTGCTAGCAAGCGAGTGTCTTATCCTTCTACGCTTCTACGCCCTCTTTACTGTAAAACCAAAAAACCCACTAAAGTTCTCTGGCCAATCACGACATAAACAGCGCCATTAATTAACCAATCAGAATACGAAGCAATTACAGTGTACATGTAGTCGGCGCCAAGCGCGGGAAAATGCGCGCGTGCAAGTCACGGTTGGTCTTTGGTCTTGCTTCTCATTGGTTGAGAATGTCAAGTGGCGCCAATTTTGCTGGCCAGTCACAGCGCGAAGTAAAGCAAACCCAAAGCAAACGAGAATTACTTCCGACACTCAGTTGAAAAACCACTCTAACGCTAATCCACCATTAAAAGTTTATCGAGGTCTTCATTTCATTCACTGAGAGTGTTATTAAGAGCAAATTAGTAAGCTCAAGGTGAATAAAATATCACTTCAAAGCTAATGGACGAGAATCATTAGAGATCATTAAACCGGAATCACGCTAAACATAGCATAACATAACAACATAACATAACATAACATGTTAACTAAGGATTACCTTGATCGTGCTTCGAACAATTGGCGGGGTCTTGCAGGTAACGCACAAGATGTGACAGAGGAGGTTTAGAGGTTCTTTACTCAACAGTACCTGATTTTCTGTTGCAGATTACTGGCACAGTTATGCGTGCTGCTAAAAGAGTTCAGATCAATGTGGCTTTGGAACCAGTGAATCTTTTACCGTAAGTAACTGAGTGCTTTCTTCGAGCCGTAAACTTACGCTGACATGAGAGTATTTACATGAAGAGTTTTCGAAAAGAGGGAGTTGTGTTCCCTCATACATGAATGTAGTGTTGAGCGAGGGAAAAATACAGGCGTACAACTGAAGAACCTGGAAAACCGAAAATATACTGCCATAGTTTTTACGCGAAAAATAAGAGTGTCGAAAGAGTATTAAGACTTAGAGACCTTACTTTTCTTGTTTACAACTGAAATAAGAATGTGAAATTTGGCATGTGCACTGTGGATGAGAGATTAGTAGACCTTAGTGGATAAAAGTTGAGTAAATGAGATTGTCTTTGAACTTAAGCTCTCTGTGTGTGTGTACTTTGTTGAAAATTGTCCTGTGCTCTGTTCCAGGCAAACGAACGGCAAATTTAAAAAAGTTTTCCTTCCTGTCATGTATGGTGCAGAGGTAAGTCTAAGTTTATTATTATTATTATTATTATTATTATTATTATTATTATTATTATTATTATTACTATTGTTATTATTATTGTTGTTGTTGTTATTGTTGTTGTTATTAAACCGTCATACAACATTATCGTTTCTTAAATATGTAACTGATCATCGCAGTTATTAACACTACTTAAGCAGTAGTGAAAATAAAGCTTGAAAAAAAATTCAGGCTTGTACGGGATATCCCAACATGCGTTCAGCTTGAGGGTCAAATAAGGTGGGGGTACACGTGAATTTGAGTGAAATTTGAAGGAGTTTGAAGAAGGGATTCAAATGGCAAAAAATGTTTTGAACCACCACCAGACAGTTGACACCCCACAAGGGCACTTCGGGTTTCTGGGGGAGCTGTTTGGTGTCCGTGTACTAATTTCTAACTTCAAATTCCAATTTTAAATCTTCATTAAATCTTCAATATTTCCCATTTCCCCCAATTTAACTAGTCCTTGGAGAAAAATTCTCTCTTCCCAAATTTACCCAAAAATCACCAAAAAATTCACAAAATACCCCATAACAAAGCAACAACGGAAGTAGGAGACATGAACTTGCCAGACCTTCCAGTGAAACATTGGAGGGTCCTCTGTTTGAAGCTAAGTTGTTCTCTACAGTGTTGTGATCTTTCCTTGGACCGGAACTATACTCCATATTATTTTCTTCATACAGGCGATAAATGGGGACCGGTAACATACTACTGTGAGTAACCCTTGGGGGAGGAGGGATTGGCGGAGGTGGGAGGGAGGGGGGGTTAGCGGTTCTGCTGAGTGCTTTGTCTTGCGATGGATAAGCACTCAATTATGGGGGAGAGGAAGGGGAAAGGGGTACCATTACCTCAAGCTGATCCGTACTGTATAGACCGGGTTACGTTCTGTTGTCTGCCACATAGCCGTTATAAGTTTGTTTATTTACGTTTCTTTCTTTCAGAGCGCATTGATCTCCGATGATAAAGCAGCAGAGTTCAGACACAAAGTGTACGGCGCCATCACAGCAACACACGTAGTTTCGTATCTTCTGATAGCGCTGGGTGGCCTGTGCATTGTTGTGGCTCTTGTGCTGGTTATTGTCTTTGCGTCAACCAAATCGCGGCGCGTCTTTGAGATGGGCATACAGGCAAGAATCACGCATTTCATTTTAGAGTGCTATAGCAGTTTTTCACAGATAACTTATTCGCTGGGAAACCACTCTTACGAAAACTCAGCTTTGTAACGTGAAAGAGTGTGGTACAGTGATAAGTATCAGTGATTGGCGATGACGACGATAACGATGGCGTCTCATGATAATGACGACTTTATTGGCAAACAGTTTTGTGGTCGTTTTTTTATCATCATCAACCGTCATCGTTGTCATTATCGTTATCGCTTTCGAAAAATGGAAACTTTCCGAAATTTTTGGTTTTTGCTTTGTCTCAAATTAAAATCAGTGGTTTGACTTATTTACGTGGTATTTGTTCCTGCTTCAGGTGGGTGACAGTGATGAAAGGAAACCTCTTGTGGATGAGAATGACGGGTATGTTACGATCTTAACTTGTTAGCAATTCATTTATTTTCCAGTTCAAGTTCATGTATATCTGCGTTTCCAGCACGTAATCGAAACCCTTTGGAGAATTTGCAAAGACATTTCTTTTTTACTAAAGATTGCTGATTTGCAATAACGCATAATCGAAATTCGGTTTACTGGAGCCAACTTGAGGATTCCTGTGTCCCCTGCCTGGATCTTACCTAACCTTTTTCAAGTCAAAATGCGGTTCCCCTCATTAATACTCGGTATCGATGTCGCAAAATATGTCAAATATTGCAGAACATCGTCCATGTACACGTATCGGTTGTGGATGGAAAACTGACATCGTTCCAGCCTTACTTTCGAGTTATTTTCTCTTCTATTTGGTTTCGCTTTGCTTTGGTTTGGTAGCATAGTTTCTCGCGTTTCTCACCGCTTGTTTTCCCGCGTTTGACGCGAGCTACATGCCGGGTTTCCTGCGCGTGGCGCCATTTGCAAATTTCCCGCGCTTGGCACCGGATGCATATTTTTTCCGCGCTAGGCACCGGTTACGTGTTTTCCTACGCAGAGCGCCGGTTTCGTAGCCAGCGCCGAGGGAGGGAAAATACGTGTGAACTTGTCACGATTTAGCCTCCCAGGCATTCGTTTTTAGCAGAGGCGTATTTAACCTCCTCCCCAAATGTACGAAATGGTACCATTCTAAAAACGACTGTGTGGGAGGCTAGCCACGATTGGTTTGGTTTTGCTTCTCATTAGTTGAGATAGAAAAAGTGGCGCGAGTTTTGCAGTCCAATCACAGAGTGAAGCGAAACTAAACCAAACTTTCGACACTGAATTGAAAATTACCCTATTGCTGTTGTCATTATTAACAGACTTGGGGTTGAGAACCGCTCCAGTAGCATTAATAAATAACATTGTTTTTTCTTTCTCCACAGAAATAAAGTTTACACTTGAAAAATGTTCGATTTCTACAGGAGATGCAATACATCGAATCCTCAATGCTGTACGTTGGAAATTGTGGAAAACAAACAATTTCCGCTGCGACTGGGCTGCTTAATACGCACTAGCTTAAATTAAATTAAAAGCTCTATTAAGCCCCTCCTCTCTTTTAACCCCCCTCCCCCTCTAATAAGCCCCCCGTTTGGGAGTCGGTTTTTGTAATACGCCCCCCCCCTCCCCTTTTTGGGACATGAGATTTTGTAATTATTCCCTCCTATTCCGTCTTAAGAAATACACTTTATGCGGCCCAGTTGGTTTGTTTTTAAACAAATATACAATAAAACACACAATACTGTTTCCTACTAGGTATTAAATAATACAGTTTTACTGCAGTTGTTTGAGATTTGTACATAAACGATTTAAAACGAAAACAGCGTGTTCAAAGATTTGAAATAAGCCCCCCCCCCCTTCTCTATTAAGCCCCCCTCTCCAGTAAGCCCCCCGTTAATAAGGCCTGAAATTAAATAAGCCCCCCGGGGCTTAATAGAGCTTTTACGGTACTGTCTCTTAGAGGAAACCGCTGTTACAAAATGGAATAACTTAGAACATGTGCTTTCATCGACGAATTTAGACCTGTTTTGAAAGCTGTACCTCTTGTACTCTGCACTAAATGTTACTCACTTGTTTACCAATGGCATGGTGTCCTCCCGCAGAAATGTGGTTAAGCAAATTTGATCAAATACTCAAATGTCAGACTCTTTCCAACTTGCGCCATTTTTGCTGCGGGATATGACAGTGGGCATTTGTAAGGCCTTTGAGAGATGTACGACTTTTGAAGGGGGGATAGTGTTCTAACAGTAGATTCGCTAATTAAGTTTCATAAGTGACAAAAGCTCTCTAAAATGAGTAGGGAAAATTGATTGGGAAATTCAAGGAATATATTGTTGTCAGTGGGTAAAATCGCCAACGTAGATGTAGAAATGGGTTCCGCTATTTAAACCACACTGCAAAGGCCGTGGTAGTAACGAGGGAGAAAATTTTAATAGTGTGCTACTTTAACAATATCTACGTATGATTAACTGAACACGTTGAGTTTTGGACCCATAAGCCTCGCTAAGTGTCTTCTTTTTTCTCTCTCTTTTCTCGTGTTCGGATGTTCAAATCAAGCTTGACTTTTCACACCAACAGTATTCTGTTATTTTTAATTATTTTTTAATAGAAATCGAAACGATTATGCATCTTGATAGTTTTAAAGCCGGACGAATTGTACCAATTTCTTTTAACTTTTTAGAAAAATATCAGGTGTAGGTAGGGTGTAATAGCGAGGAAGGACCAGTTGAAATTAAATCATCAATTCCAAGGACTGAAAATGTAATTCATGGCCAGCGTGGAGCTTGTGTTGATAACAGTTGTGTGTTAATTTCATTATTAAGTGTAACGTCGGACTGTATTTCTAGCTAATGTCGTTCCCAGATCCTCGTAATCCAACTTCTGTAAAAATGTAAAAAAGAAAAAGAAACTTTATTTATACACGGTTACAATTTAAAGAGGGGAAAAACCGGAGTACTCGGAGAAAAACCTCTCGGAGCAGAGTAGACAACCAAAAAACTCAGCCCACTTATGACGCCGAGTCCGGGAATCGAACCCGGGACACTGGTCAAAGGCGAGTGCTCTCACCACCGCGCCCGCCCCAAATGTTGCGCATGTTCAAAAATATTTCAAATTCAGGCCGTTTTCAATAGTCAGATTGAAACGCTAGGGATTTTACCAGAGGTTCTTTCCCGAGAGTGGGAGTATCTGGGAGCGAGTAAAAGTGATCTGTGAATAAGCTTCTTTAAAGGGAGGTAGTGGCGCTGGTTGGAGACACGGCAATAGCCCGTCAACCCTTCTCGCTCTCTTAATCATGCACCCGGTGAATTAAAATCGACTGTTTCTTGCAATTTGAATCAAAGTTTGTTTGTCGCCGTTTGAATTGTAGCGCGTCTTGTGGAAGAACGAGATCTTCAAACTTTTCCATGTTGGTCGAGTCATGTTCGTTTTACTTGGGCAAATCGCTTTGGTCCAACTTCACGTTACTTGCTTTAGTAAAAGTACCCGAATAAATGATGATGAGAAAAAAAATCTCTCTGCTATTGCAAAAAAATAATTATATTCTCTCTCTAAGATCGTAAAAAGACTAACGTCGAGGATTATCGAGTCGCTTATGCCTGACCATAGCATTTGAGTTTCCCTAACGTGTGATAACTTTGCTCATGTGAGTCATTCAGATCTCCTAGTCTAATCTGTGAAACAGGCAGAGCATTCTTGTCTGTTAGTAGGCCGCTGTCCACGCCGCCCAACCTTGATTAGGTGGACAGTTACACTTCCTACCGTCGGAACAAGAGTTTGTTACTCCGCATGCGCACATCCCATTATGTCCTGTCGCTCCACCCCAATAGTCCACCCGTGTTCCATCACGTGACACCCACCAACCATAACGATATTCCCAGAAATGCCGTGCCTCTGGTGCACTCATATTTGATTAACTGTTCACAGTTCTGTGACGCTCGAGTAAGCGCTGCTAGCTGAGCAGTACTGACACCAGTGTAAGTCACATTCTTACGGTAACATCCGGCACTGGCACATCCAGGGCTCATGTGATTAACATGGGTTCTGCTCTCACTATCGTGACTGAATGAACGTCACGCCAACCCCACCCTTGTCGCGCATATCACAGTACACACTGAATGGAGACACGCCTCCTTCACCATCAGGATCAATGACATAATTACCTGAACGGCTTCCACGGATGCTGCTGCAGGACACAGGTTTCCGCACTTCAACAATAGATGTTGCTTCAATAGAACGCTGAGAGTTTTTTGCTACGCAAGTATACAAACCAGCATCACTCGGGAAACGTTCTCAAGAAGCAAAGTTCCATTTGGATAGCTTTGAATATATAATTGCCAGCGAGATTTTTGTTGGTTCGTTTCCAGACAATCTCGTTTTTACCCTGGGCATCACAATTTAACCCCACATAGCTGTACTCAAAAGCGATAACCTTCAGGGGAGGAGTCAGGGTGAATTTTAGCCTGTCAGTCACTGCTACTAGTGCGACAGAGGAGTCCTCTCCAAGGATATTCTTTGCTGAGCATGCGTAAGTCCCATCATCTCTTTTTGTTGCATTGAATATTGTCAGTTTACCATCAGCCACTGCGGTTGTCTCCTTAGATATTTCTCTGAATGCTTTTCGCCACGTCACCACGGGTTTCGGCTGACCATCGGCCTTGCAGAACAGGCTCACATTATGTTCCTCTTCAACTGTGGTACCCGAGGGTTTTTGTGTGATCAAGGGACGGACTAAAATTTACAAAAAACCAAGCATCAGACAAGTACATGGTAAAAATGAACAGTAAAACAGGCAAGGCTGGTTATGCGGCGAGGAATGTATATTTTTAAAACAGGGCCCGCGCAGCAAGTTTGCAACTGGGGGAACGGGACTCACTTACCTCGAAAGCGTCAGCGTAAGTCGGGAGTCCGGGGGCATGCCCGAAAATTTTTTAAATTAAAGTCCTCTGAAATGGCTTGAAATGCATTTAAAACTAACATGGTGTGGTGAAACTTATATACTTTCAGCAACAAAAAGCGGCGTTTTAGAAGCTAATTAACAACCTTTGTCCACTGTGAATAATCCGTTTTCGGGAAAACGTTAAGGGCGTTCGCGCCCATTGCTACTGCGCATTTTTTTGCGCATGTCACGCACACGTTACACGTTTTGTAAAAAGCCCATGTAACATCAACAAAGCATGCCCCCTAAAGGCGCAAACATTTTCCACAAGAATGGAACGTGAAAGCGCGTGGCATCATGGGATAGCTGTGGACCCAGGTCTTCTCGGAAATGTCACGCAATGACGTGACAGTGCGAATAGCTGTCGCTTTGAGAACTTCGCAGCGATTTTACTCTCTTGAATGCTCGGTGACTCCCATTTTTCTTTCCGTAGATCACTTCCTTTCCTTATTTTGTCCATTTAAACAAAAAACAAACAAAAAAATCTGTACGTGAGAAGTTACAAATATTTTGCTTTTTATGCTCTCGTTTTCTTTCTTAGACTATCGTTTTTCAAGGTCTATTTCAACTCAGAAAAAGATATTAACTGCAAAAGTTTATTTAGTTATATTAGTTATGTTGAATTGAGTACGTTTACCTGATCTAAATTTCACCAATGTAGCTTTCTTTATTGCTGACATTTGTAAGCTAAGAGCGTCTTAAAAATAACGCATGCTTCTAAAAGTGCACCTTATCTCGAAAACGAGCAAGGTGCCCCCCCCCCCCCCCCCCCCCCCCATTTTTTTTTTTTTTTTTTTTTTTTTTTGCCTTTTTGGCAAAAGTAGATCATTACCTTTCTGCGTGGCAAGTTTAAAAAAAATTTGTAAGTGGGAACATTTTGGGCGCGAACGTCGTTAAATAGAAAAGTAACTTCAATTTTTTTTAGTATTATTTGCTTTTTACTGTTGAAAAGTGCCCCAGCCCGTCCCCTGCGCGGTCCCTGTAAAACCAATGTTTCGGAAATCACAGCCTTCCGTCATCAGGGTGTTACAGATCATGGTAAAATAAGGCCTTATGCCTCACTGTGGTTGACGAGGACTTAAACATGGGGAAAGAGTTAAGAAATTTTATGTAAATGACCTTATAAACCCCTGGAAACAAGGAGAAAAGGAGAAATTTATCGGAAATGACGCTTCTTTCAGAGGTGGATGTTTTACTGCCGCATAAAAAGCAAATGTCAACGTGATCCTATATCTTTATCACCGAAATAATGGCCTCTGACAAAGAAGTTAACTAATCACCTCAGAAAAAAAAGACTTACCTTGAACAGTCAATGTAGCTGATGACATCATCACACCAAGGATATTCCTTGCTTTGCACGTGTACATTCCACTGTCTTGTGACGCCACATCTGTAATCATCAGGGCACCACGTGACTTCATTATTCTTTCGTCTGCTAGCAAACTGGAATTCTCTTTTAACCACGTCACCTCCGGTTTTGGGTTTCCTCTGACTTCACACTGAAATGAGGCTGTGCCGGTTTCGTTTACCACCATGGACACCGGAGAGGACACAATAGAAGGGGTGGAGATGGATTCACCAGGATCGCCCTTGAGCCCTTGTGGGCCCTGATCACCTTTAGGTCCAGGGGGACCCTGATCTCCTTGAACCCCTTTGTCTCCTTTAGGTCCCTGTAGTCCCTGAGGCCCTGGCGGACCGTGTTTGCCTGGAGGACCTCTATGACCAGGCCTGCCATGTCTTTCCCTGGTTCTTTTCGGGCAGTATATCGTACAGGCCTGGCTACTCAGTGCCAGGTGAACTTCTTTCCTGATGTCATCAAGTTTGACAGTTTTACTTGTGTTTGATTCTTTGTCTGCATTTTCCAAGTTGCGTTTTTGTCGGACGCGTGTTTCTGCAAGAAACAGTCCGTAACCTGTGTTTGCACTCAGTTTAGCCATAATTTATTCAATATGTCTACATTCCGCCTAGCTACACCTTGAGTTTACACAGAACGTGTTTCTGAAGACAAAAAATGAATTTAAACAGTAGTGTTAAAAATGCCAGTTCTTGCTTCTTAGTGCGATCACTTTTAAAGGTCCTCAGTTTTTCTATTTCTAGGTCACTTTTCTGTTTCGAAAAACAATGAAAGAAAGGAAAACAGGAAAAAAGAAAAAAGAAAATTTAGTTGGCTATAAGAACTTGATGGGTCAGAATGGTTGGAGCCACAGCATTCCTCAAGACACAGCTATACCGTCCGGGAAGGCAGAGCCCATGGAGTTTTGCCATTAACCCAGTGAGTCACCGTTTCTCCAGCCAATCTTAGCGTGCTCATTTTTTTAAAGGGAGATAGGTCTGGCTCCTGTATTTAGCGAAGGAGCTGGACAGCCCTATCATGGACAAAATTGACTTTCGTTGAAATCGCGCCTAAACGAGTTGAAAAGATTTAAACCCGTCACATATTATTGAACATCCCTGAATTGCTGTGCTGAAATTAGCCGGCTATCTTCTTATATATGCAGGTGTTTAACGCTCAGTAATAAAGCTTTTAACTATGGGCAGAGAAATACTGTTAATGTATCGAGGACGCCGTTCCAAGAGTCAGCCCTGGTGTCTGATCTGGTTCTGTGGATAGACTTTTGAATGCGTACTTACTTCCTGTAGCCGGCTGTTTGTTATGCCGCTATAAAAGGCGATTCTCAGGCCTGCTTCTGCGAGGAAAATTCCTAAGCGTTTCCCCAATTTCAGACAAAGCAAAAGCTAGCTGTCGTGCCGGAACGTTCCTTTGATGTCGTTTTGGATTACACTCTACAATGCTATTAAAACTTCTGCTTCTGTGAAAGAATTTCTTAGTGTTTCCATTGATAGGAAAATGAAAACTACTCAGAGGGGTACTTTCCTGAGGCGCAGTTTACTAATAGACCCTTCCACGGTTTTTGTTGTTGTTTTGTTTGTTTTATTTTTCAATTGATTATTGGCGACAATCTGTTGATACTGCTGGAAAACGGACCTAAACATTAAGTCATAAATAACATTGCCATAACTTCGTGACAATAACAGTATTAACAGAAATTTCAAGCTCACGATACAACTTTTTTAAGACATGTTTCAGCATGACTCATGCCATCATCAGGTTTAATGTGTTGTTTCCTTTTCCAATGTTTATAAGTACGTTTACAATTTGAGTACGTTAGCAATTTGAAATTTGAAATACAGATACGTCGATGACACTTTGTCTATTTTACAATGAGCAGGACGCAATGAAGTTTTTAAGTTATCTCAACTCTAGACATCCTAACATTAGGTTTACTTATGAAACTCAACTCAATGGGAAACTCCCCTTTCTGGATGTCTTTGTGGATAACTCGGGGGCTTCTTGTATCACTTCAATATATCACAAGAGCACTTACACTGGGCTTCTTACTAATTTCCTTAGTTTTACTTGCTTTAGGTATAAGGTTGGTCTAATTTACACTTTGGTTGACAGAATTTTTAAAATCAACAACACCACACACTGGGCGAGAAAAAGATCTTCAACAACTATCTATAACACTTCAACGCAACTCCTTTCCTAGCCATCTCATAGATAAGATCATTGAAGGGTATAAAAACAAATTTTCTTCTATACCAACTCAAAATAACACTTCTACTACTGGGGAAAACACTACAGGTATTCGATACTTCAAACTGCCATTTGTGGGTGATTTTTCAGTTTCAAAGATCCTATTCCAGATGCGTTAAAATCTCTGGTTGTGTATCAATTTACTTGTGCGAGATGAAACTCCCGTTCCATTGGCGAGCCGTCACGCCACTTTACAACCAGGGTAAAAGAGCATCTCTCAACTGACAAAAATTCTCATGTTTTCAAACACCTGAATGGTTCACCAAGTTGTAAACGCAAATGCTCGGTTGACTTTTTCAAGATTATAGATTCAGCTAAAACTAGACATTGTCTTAAGCTCAAAGAAACGATCTACATCAGCCGCTTAAAACCAGAACTAAATGCGCAATTACAACACAACAACGATTGCTTCTTGTGACTTCACACTCGTGCATTTGCACGCGCACAACTGTTACTGTATTTTAAACATTGGAAAAGGAAACAACACATTAAACTGATGATGGCATGAGTCATGCCGAAACATGTCTTTAAAAAGTTGTATCGTGAGCTTGAAATTTCTGTTGACCTAAACATTAGTAAAATACCAAGTTTGGAAGTCATATCTTTTAAAATCGCAACCGTTACAACTTCGCAAAGTCGGGAAATTTTACAGAAATTTGTATGCTGATGCCCAAACTTAACCCCAAACATTTGCCGGGTCTGTAGACCCATATTTTCGCTATTTTGCAACATGTGACTCTCAAACTTGGCCATTTTGCTAATCTTTGCTACCTGGTCAAAATCAATAGTCGAAAATAACTGTGGAAGGATCTATTGTGTACTACACAACGAGAGTCTTTTGGTGGGTCTTCGCTAGCCTCCAACGCAGTCGTTTTTTTAGGGGACTCGTATCGCGCGGCGCCCGGTCAAAAACTACCGACGGTTCTTCTTTTTCGTCGTCGAGTATCATCCACAAATGGCACTTCCGGCGTTTCTGCGCAAGCGCTAACTATTTTTAACAACAGTGATGCGTGTTGTCACGTATGGGAAAATGTCGATTCATCTTGTGGCTTTTGAAGTCTGAACAAACAATATGTTAAGAGAAGTGTCTATGCGAATGTTTGCAAGTTCAACGGCGAGAAGAAAGTTTTTAACATGAGTAAACTTAACGGCAGATGGACTACCGTGTTTCCCCGTGTCTGCTTCAGTAGACAGCGAGTAGTCTCTAATTTTGGCGACGGATTGTGGGGGCACGTGCGCGCGCGAAGTTGCGAGGAGACGCGACGCGAGGGGAGCGCCAAAAATTAGAGACTACAGACAAAGGGAGTTTGACCTTTCACCCGAGTGATTCGAGTGTAAATCTCATATCAACAGCAAGAATGATGCCTGTTGTCACGTATCGGAAAACGTCGATTCACCTTGTGTCTTTGAAGTCTGAACAACTAATATGTTAAGACAAGTGTCTATACGAATGTTTGCAAGTTCAACAGCGAGAAGAAAGCTTTTAACATGACCAAAATTTAACTCCAGATGGACTGCCGTGTTCCCGTATCCGCTCCATTGAGATGTACATTTTGTTGAATAACTCAAGTACGGGATATCACACACCCCTGAGACTTTGACAGGTAGTTTATTTACTATTTTCCCACAATATCTCAATTTCTGGACTTTAATTTTTGAATGATAAGCGATTATATTTTACAAATGTACTAGCGTCCCTTGAAACTGTCCAGAAACGTTCCTTTCTTGTGTTTCAAATGACCCTGGATTGACGTATTTGTAAACAGTTTCACTCTGCTAATTAATTTTCTACTCACATTTCACCGAGACTCCATTCACATTTATGCGAAAAAATCCTACATCGTTCGATAAGCGTTTCCTTTCTCAAACAATTATCCATCGAAGCGAAAACAAGTGTGCTTAGTTTTTTTTTGGAATCAATACACTATTTTTATCATCTTGCATAACGATAAACCTCTGTGGCCTAAAGGTCATTGTTCCTGCCGTGACGCAGCTAACCCGGGTTCGATGTCTTTTAGTGGTATATATCACGGGCTTTATTTTTTCTGTTTCTCTTTTTCTTGTTCTTTTAGAAATATTTTTTACAAGTGTTATAATTATTGTGCTCAATGGTTGAGCTGTATTTTAGAGGAATATATGTTGATAGGGGTCTAAAGAAAAGACTCCAACACAAGCTAAACACAATGCGTCCGATGTAAGAAAGACAGACTTCCCTCTATTTTTTTGTTTAGCACTAAGTTAGGGATACAATACTGTTTTTTGCAAGCCCGGGTTTAGGCTAATTGTAGCCTCTTGTTTTTTTGTAACTGCATCTTTTATTCAAATTAGGGAGAAAGTTTGCGCACACAAATAGAATATGTAACCGGTGAATTAAGCCGACTGTGTTTTCCAGTGTGAACTCAATTTTTTTTTGTGAGCGTAACCTTGCACGTCGGTTAAAAATGATATTCAATGAGTGATTCAGCGCTATGGATGCAGCAATCAACATCCGGTAAAGTTGAACTGTTTCTCTTTCAAACTATCGGAAAGACGTTCCCGTCACTCTTTACTTAGCCGTTAAAGTGTTTTAAGCTCTCCTCTTGCAGAGTCAAAATCTAAATAAGTTTGTAAGGTCCATTCCTTCTTTAAATGAAAAGATGAACTCGTGATCCACTCAAGAAACTATATTTTGGAACAACTTGATCTAAATGTTGCCTGCGTAGCTGACAAAGTTCTTGAACATTTTGTGGAGACGTATTTTCAACTTTGGTAACATTCTGAGAGAGAAAGAGAGAGCTCTGAGAGAGACAAAAACAGCCTGAGAGCTTCAGGTAGTACGCACGAAATTTTCGAGCTCCGTACTTAGCTAAATTTCACTTTCAAAAACATTCTACGATGACGAAAACTAATCTCCAGTCACTTAAAAAGGAAAACGATGACTTAAAACGATAACATCGTGAATGACCCATCACGTATACCCAACATTATAAATACGTATTTCTCATCTGTTGGTAATAATTTAGCAACTAAAATGCCTCAAGCTAAGCATTCTTATATGGATTATCTCATAACCTCCAAATCACCAGATACCTCATTCTTCTATAAGCCTGTTATTTCACATGAAGTGAAACTTGAAATTTTATCCATCCCGAATAATAAATCGCATGTGTTGGTGTTAAAATCTGGAATGGGATACCAACTAGACTAAAAAACTTATCCAAAAACTCTTTTAAAAAAAACTATAAGAACAAAACTAATTGAAATACTAGAATCTGAAAACTCATATGTCGAGATGGATACCTTGATTAGCATGATGAAACATTGAATTTCCGACTGGAGTCAAGTTTTGGTCTCTAACTTTTCCCTTTAGATTTTACCTAGACAGTAATATTTACATGTTGTTAAGCGATTTTTTTGATTCTGTTTAATGTCATCGTAAGACGAATCAGTAATAATATTAATAATAATATTAATATTTATAATAGTAATATTTAAGGACTGGTCCGCCTCGATTAGCTCTAAAGCTATTTGCGGCCCAGTCCACCAAGAATTATCTACTTGTAAAAAGAGTTGAAATAAACTTGAAATTAACTTGAATAACTTAGCTCACAAATACTGCATCAAAGCCCTTGCACAGTCAAGTGGCAACAGTACCGCATCACGCAGCAATTCAAAGGTTGTTTCCTATTTAACAACAGTCTGTCACCATCACCCTCACCGCCATTGTCAACGTCATCAGCTTTGGAAATCGTAACAGCTGTTAGTGCGAATATTGAACTCTCGGTTGGTGAAAACTGAGTGGATAACATTTTTCTTTTGCTTTTACAATGTTGACTTCAAGGTAATTATTACTATCCCAGAAACTATTGTGTGTCCTGAAGACATTCGTCAAGTAATTGTGAGTCAGTCACCTATGCTTGACCGTAGCATTTTAGTTTCCCTAGCGTGTGATAACCTTCCTCAGACGAGCTATTCAAGTCTCCCAGTCTAATCTGTGAAACGGGCAGAGCAGATTTGTCCGTCAGCAGACCGCTGTCCTCACTCCAACCTCCACTGGAGGGACAGTTACACTTTCTACTGCTTTTGAAACACGAGTTTGTTACTCCGCATGCGCACATTTTGTAACGACCAGTAGCTCCGCCCCAGTAATCCATCCGTGTTCCATCACGTGACACCCACCAAGCAAAGCTCCTCTCGATAAAAGGTGAGTTTGGATTGCACTCATATTTGATAAACTGTTCACAGTTCTGTGACGCTCGAGTTAGCGCTGCTATTTGAGCAGTACTGGCACCAGTGTAAGTCACGTCTTTACTGTAACATCCCCCTGATGAACTAGTACATCCGGAATTGATGTAATTGACATGGGTTCTACTCTCACTGTCTTGACTGATGACCGTCACACCAACCCCACCCTTGTCACGCATATCACAGTACACACTGAATGGAGACACTCCTCCTTCCCCATCAGGATCAATTAAATAATTCCCAGAAGGGTATCCACTGCGAGAAGTCTTTAAGCTGCTACAGGACATGGGAAGAACTTCTACTACAGTTGTTGCTACAATAGAGCGCTGAAAGTTTTTCGCAACGCATGTATAAGATCCAGCATCATCAGACGAGACGTTCCTTAAAAGCAAGGTTCCGTTTGGAAAATTTGGATAGAGAAGGTAGTTTTGAGAAGGATTCTGGCCAGTTCTTTTCCAAACAATCTCTCTTACACCCTGAGCTGCACAATCCAACTTAACATTGCTGTAGACAGAGGCATAGACGTTTTGTTGTGGGGTGAGGGTAAATTTGAGTCTGTCAGTCACTGTCACTAGAGCGACAGCGGAGTCTTCTCCAAGGATATTTTTTGCTGAGCATGCGTAGGCCCCGCTATCTGCTTTTGTGGCATTGAATATTGTCAATTTACCATCAGCCACTTCCGTTGTGTCCCTAGATATTTCTCTGAACGCTTTTTGCCAGGTCACCACGGGTTTCGGTTGACCATTGGCTTTACAGATCAGGCTCACATTATGTCCCTCTTCAACTGTGGCACTCGAGGGCTTTTGTGTGATCAGGGGACGGACTAAAATTTACAAAAAATACCGAGCATCAGTTAAGTTCATGGTAACTATCTAATACTTATGCCCCAATGAGGTTGACGAGGGCTGACCTGAACATGAAGAAAAAGTAAAAAAAAAAACCTATCCACAACTGGAAAGAAATTGCATTTTTTCCTTTCTAAAAGGATATTTATCACATACGATGCGTCTTTCAGAGACACAGGTTTGTCTGCCGAATAAAAACCAGAGGTCAGCGTGATCCTGTACCGTCTCTATTACCGATATAATGACCGTTGACAAAAGAATGAACTAACCAACTCAAAATAATCCCATAGAGGCAAAATCGAACAAAACGCATCTTACCTTGAACAGTCAACGAGGCTGATGAAGACATCACACCAAGGATATTCCTTGCTCTGCATATGTACATTCCGCTGTCTTGTGACGTTACATCTGTAATCATCAGAGCACCACGTGACTTAATTATTCTTTTGCCTGCGTGAAAACTGGAATTCTCTTTTAACCACTTCACCTCCGGTTTTGGGTTTCCTCTGACTTCACACTGAAATGAGGCTGTGCCTGTTTCGTTTACCACCATGGACACCGGAGAGGACA
>JAEMWC010000270.1:40000-237500 GCA_016490735.1 Pachyseris speciosa
TCAGAAGTTGTTGACAGGCTGGCATCTTTACGTGTTGATTTTGAAATTACATGTAATGTACTGTAACTAGAAATGAGTGTTTTTACTAATTTAATTTTGACGTTTGTTTACAATTATTCACTTCGCGTTTGCTTCGCTAAAATTTACTCTTCCGATTGTTTTGTTTTGCTAACAAAGCAAACTATCGAATGCTAAGCAACTACAGGAAAGAATTAGAAGCACGGTTTTTCTTCTCTTGATGCTGCAGTTTTTCCTTGTTGTTTTTGATTTCGTGACGAACCAGTTCATTACATTTGCAAAAATTCACGAGGACCAAATTTAGCGAAAAAACTATTTAAGAATTTGCAATGCTGCATCCATGTACGACTTTTTAGATCGAAAAATGAACTAGGCGATGATTCTAATTAAACCCGAATTATCACTGCAAGATGTTTTTCTAAAATGGTCATTATTACACTTGCATAATTTATTTGTGGTATATTTCAATCACACACTCAGTTGCTGATGTTTGGAAGAAGCCATGGCATTTATGAAAGTAGAAAAATATATCAAGTATATTTAATATACCCAAGAGAAAATGAGGGACTTGATATACCTAATTAGGCACCAGAAAACTTTTATAATCAATGAATCATGCAATCAATTTTAATTGATAAAATAATTTATTGATTAATTGTTTTGGGAGGCCAGCTTCTAGGCCAGGGCACCCTAGCCGGTATAGTTGAAATTTTTCTCAGAAAAATTCAATGCACAGACAGTACTCATATCTCGAAACAAAATCTGGAAATCCCGTAGCATTGTCACATTATCGATTTATTTATAATTCCACACCCCGTTGCTTTGTAGTCTCCTCTGCACACAACTTCTTGAATACCACTGGTTCTCGGGCTTCCTCACTGCCTAACTCTCTTTGCAATCGTTTTCATAACAAAAACACACGACTAGAAAGGAACTGGGGATGAGTGGATCTCTTAAAACAGGAACCCTACAGTGAGCTAGTGGACAGTGGCACCCTCCAAAGAGGCTCTAGATTCACAGACAAATACTATCCCATATATGTTCCCTAAAAAAGGCGGAAAGTCAATAAACTTAGCAAGTTAAATTTCTAACATTCCCTCACATGTGTCTTCTAGTAATACCTGTGCTACAAAGGCCTGTAGACAAAGGCTTGGCTTTGTGCAGCTTATCCACCAGTTAGCCATAGGCACCCTTTGATTTTACACAGTTTGGTGGACTTGTAAGCCCGCGTGGCCGCCTGGCCGCTTGGCCGCCGGAGTGGCCGGTGTCGAAAATTAAAGGGGAGATTCGCTCAAGCTCACTAATCCCCGCTTTCCCTCCTGGCCACGCAGGTGAGTGGACTTGCTCTGGTTTACTTTTAAGTATTTGATCTGTGATCACCGCACCAAAAAGTCATTTCGATTCCTCCACGCTCGTCACGGGAATGTTATGACCGGGACAGTGGATACAGAAATCACGAGGCATACAACTGATTCCTACGTTGTTCGTCGTATAAAAAACTGCGCCTAAGATCTGCTTCGCACTCACCATTCAAATTTTATAGTAAAGTTTTATCCATCTATTTGTCATTTTCTTTCTTTCATAATGTGTTGCGGTTTCTGTAGCCGAAAAGCCTTGACAATCATTTTTGCGGCCTCTGGAGTCGTTCTCCTTGTCCTCGGTTTGGTGTTCAGCGTTGGCGGAGGTTTTGACAAACTCATTGCGCATGAAGTGAAAGAGGTAAGCAGCTGAAAGATTCCTGTGAAAATTTTGTCATAAACACGGCAAAATTTACAATGTTGTGGTCGTATGGGGGCACATAAACACACAGGCGCGCTCGTTTTATCAGCACAGGACAGCAATGAAATCAAATTACCATGGGACACAAGGCTACTCCAATTGAATACAGTCGGCTTCGAATTGTCCGATCAAACCGACATCCAAAAACTTTTAATTATTGGCTTGTCCTCTTTCAAGTTTTATTACCACTGAACTGATGTCATCGCTCTTATTCATCATTATTTTATTCAGTTTTAATTCTTATTTAATCTGTACATGAGTAAAAAATGGTCATCTCAAAACGTTTTTCGTTGCAAATTCTTTTCGTTCATGATAATGAGATGCCGCACACACTCTTCAGCAACTTCAAATTAACTACTTAATTTCTCCTAATTTTTTTGAATGTAACATTTTATTGCCATGGCCTAATGAGTTTAAAATTTTTTGTTTGTTGTGAAATCGTATCAATGAAATTGCTACACAGCGCTTAACCTGACGGGTTAGTGACCTCCTCGTGTGATGTCGAATTACTTTCTTATCACATCATCTTCTTGCAAGTCATTTTCGCGTCAATTCTAAATCTCGCTATTTTAGAATAGTTAAGACTATTACGATAAATAACATTTTTTAAACAACTGATTTTAAAACACGTTAAAATACGTTGCTTGTTCTTATGCTATGTTTTGTCAATACATGCACACAACGCACGATGCCGCACCAAGTCAAGTTTTGGCACGTGTGTCATGCGTTCGATGCCACGTGCATCACGAGTATTCAAAATGCTTGTCTTCGTTCAAAAGCCATTCATTTTCACACTAAATATGTTAGGATGATAAATAAATTTGGAGATTTGATACTGCAATTTCAGAGTTTTCACTTGGTTAAGGGCCTAAATTAAACGGGTATGTGCCGCCAAAAAGCGTATTGTTTTCAGTCTTGAATCTTAAACAAAGTATATAATTTCACTATTTAGCGTCTTGAAAGGGGTCTTTCTGGACCGGAAGCCTTGAACATGGTCAGAACTTTCGCCGTGCACGGTCTACATGTGCGGGTACCAACAATTTCTTTTTCTTGATGTCAGTTAAAAAACTAATACTTTCTGCATGTGAAATGAAAACAAATCGGTGTAGAGAAATGAACGGATTTTGTCTTAAACAGGTTCTTAAACAGAGTTCGGCGGTAAATCTCCACCTGAACTTCCCTTAAGTGACCCCGGTGGGGGCATACGGGGATCTTGTGTGACCATTCGTATTATCCAAATATAAAGGATGTATATTCCATTCAACTTAAATTAAAATTTCGCCAGCTCCGTATTAGGATTAAAAGCTCGAATTGAATGTTAACTTGCCTCATGTGGTTTTTGCTGTCGTTCTTACCTGCTGATGACACAAACGAACGTTAGATGTAATCCTAGCACTGAGGCATAAGACAGACTCGGAATTGACCGGGATCACCCTTCTGCCGGGATTAAAACTTCTATTTTTGCCGTAAGGCCAGTGCTGTCAGTTCAGAAATATGGTGAAAGAAGTTTGCACTTCTATAGATTTCTTCACAACAAAGTTACCAAGAAAATATACACAAGGAAATTACAAGACGCATGAGTTCGACATACCGTCTCTCCATAAGACACCAGCAAAATAAATAAATAAATAAATAAATAAATAAGCCAGATTAGTAAATATTCCCAGCTGAGATAACACTTAGACAATATTATCACCCTTGAACATTTAAAGGCAAAGCAAAAGTATTGCCTTTGCAACGCCTTCAGGTTTCATGTGATTCGTCCTGCCATGATTTTTGACCAAATTTCAGAGTGCTGTTTTGTTTTCATAAAGCAAAGCAGTAAATAGACATTAAATTTTCCCTGAAGATTTGTCTCATTAGTATGTAGAACATATTAAACATGACAGGAGCTTTGTGGTACTCTAGTTAGTTAAATTTTTAGACTTTCAATGACGTGCATTACATATATGGAGGGCAGCAATCATCTATCCGGGGAAGAGGGACCCTAAAGACTGATCAAGATGCGGTCATTTCAGGTTTCTGGACTCGTCCACTCCTAAATTTTCGACAACAATATCTACCCGGCGTTTGTTTGACATTGATTTGTTTTTGTCTTTGTTTGTTTTGTTGTTTTTTTTGCACTTTGTTAGGAAGTGGAATTGAAACCTGACAGTTTAGTGTATAAAGAATGGGAAAAAGCATCCACTCCTATTTACATGCAGTACTTTATGTTTAACTTGACAAATCCAGATGAAGTGATGGAGGATGGAGCAACTCCAAATGTAACACAAATAGGGCCTTATTCCTACAAGTAAGTAATATCGTCAGCACCTGTTTCAAGCTTTAAGCAAACCTGTATGCAACCAACGTTTAACAGAACAGTGTTCGATAATTCGGCCGCGAGGATCAGTCAGTCATAGGGCTGCAAGAATACACCGGTGCACCGCGATCTTTCTTGTCGCGATACAAATATCGATATTTGAACAGCATATCGCGGTATTAAGATGCAATAAAATGTTCTATATAAGCAATGAAAAATTGCTGTCTTTTATCAGTCCTTGCACAAATTCTGCATTGTAGCCATTGTATAATGATTTATTAAACAAATGGAGAAGCAAAATCCATCCTTTTTGCATCGTATTCGCGTGTTACGTATTATTCTAGATGGTGGAGAAACAAATGTATGCGTAGTTCCAATACGTTGGTAAGATTAGTTGGTTACTTGTAACATGCAATAATGTATTGCATCGTCTTGTGTGTCGTACCGTGGCAACTGTATCGAGGTATGTATCGTATCGTGAGAAAATGTATTATTGCAGTCCTAGTCGGTCCGTCAGTCAGTCAGTCATTCCGTCAGTCGTTCAGTCAAGTCAGTCAGTCAGCCAGTCAGTCAGACAGTCATTCCATCAGTCAGTCAGTCAGTCATTCAGCCAGTCAGCCAGTCAGTCAGTCAGTCAGTCAGTCAGCCAGTCAGCCAGTCAGCCAGTCAGTCCGTCATTCAGTCATTCAGTCATTCAGTCAGTCAGTCAGTCAGTCAGTCAGTCAGTCCAGTCAGCCAGTCAGTCCGTCATTCAGTCATTCAGTCATTCAGTCAGTCAGTCAGTCATTCAGCCAGTCAGTCAGTCAGTCAGTCAGTCAGCCAGTCAGTTAGTCAGTCAGTCAGCCAGTCAGTCCGTCATTCAGTCATTCAGTCATTCAGTCAGTCAGTCCGTCAGTCAGTCAGTCAGCCAGTCAGTCCGTCATTCCGTCATTCAGTCAGTCAGCCAGTCAACCAACCAGCCAGTCAGTCAGTCAGTCAGTCAGTCAGTCAGCCAGTCAGTTAGTCAGTCAGTCAGTCAGTCAGCCAGTCAGTTAGTCAGTCAGTCAGTCAGTCAACCAGTCAGTTAGTCAGTCAGTCAGTCAGTCAGTCAGTTATTCAGTCAGTCAGTCAGTTACTCGGTCTGTCGGTCAGTCATCAGTCATTCAGTCATATAGAGGCTATATAGAGGACGAACGACACTTATTGATGTCAGTCAATCAATCAGTCAGTCAGTCAGTCGTTTGTTGACTTTGTTCGCCTGTTCGTTTATTCAATCAATCTCTCATAAATTTATTTCAATATCAGTTGGACGACAAATGGTGTCAGTAGGATTATGAAAAAAGTACTCCATTAACTTAATTGTAAATAATCGATCTTGATAAACTGCGAAGTTTTCGCATTGAACGGGACAGCACAAATTGTGGTCTTTACCGCATAGCTTCAAATCAGGAATCTGAAATAAGCAGTTTTAAATCTAAAATTTCATTTCTTGTGTGCCTATTTTTTTTGGCAGAGAAATCAACAGTTTTAAATCTAAAATTTCTTTCTTTTTGTGCTTATTATTATTATTATTATTTATTTTTTTTTGCAGAGAAATCAGATCAAATAAAGTAATTAACTGGACCAGCGATGATAGCATCGTGACTTTCATGCCAAACAGAACATACATTTTTGATCCAGAGACATCTTGTTCTGGCTGTGATGACAAAAAAGACTCTTTCGTGACTGTCAACATCCCTCTGCTGGTAAGAAGATTGGAAACTCGTCTCCAAGGCCTTTATCTAGCCTTCTTTAAAAGGAGAACGAAAGAAGGGGACCTAGGAACGAGTTTCTTATTATTGTGGGTTACTTGTTTGTGTTTATCTATGGTTCATTCCGTCTGTGTTTATACCTCAGTTGAGCTGATTAAGCCGAAAATAACAAACCAGAAAGAAGCTCATCTTTGGGGAAATACTTTCGTTCTCTTTTTCACACATTCATCCATCCATCCGTGCGTCCGTCCAACCGTCCGTTCGTTCATTCAGCCGCAGTCAGTATTGGCTGATTCAGTCCTTCTTTGATATTCAGTCATTCCTTCCTATACATCAAATATTCATTTAGATTGATTGTTGGTAGGTTCATTGCTTGATTACTTGATTAATTGACTGATTGATTGATTGATTGATTGATCGATCTGTTGGTTGGTTGATTGGTTAGTTGTTTGATCGATTGATTGATTAATTGGTAGGTTGGTTGGTTGATTGGCTAGTTGAGTGATCGATTGATTGGTTGGTTGGTTAGATGATTGATTGATTGATTGATTGATTGATTGGCCGGGTTGGTTGGTTGGTTGGCTGGCTGGCTGGTTGATTGATTGTTTGATTGATTGATTGAGGTGCTGGAAAGGCTGGAGGAATGTAGCCAATTTTCACTTGACATGATTTTCAGTTTAACGGCGTAAAATTCATGGAGACCATTAAGACAGTCAAAGATCTATTTCGGGTTACTGAATGTCAGCGCTACACACTTTTACTTCGATTTTCACTATCTGCAGACTGTGGCGTTAAAGTTAAAGAACACGGACCTCACAAATTACACTAAGTGCTTGGGAATACTTCAGAACGTAGCTGATGCTTATTTAGTTAAGCTGTTCCAAAGCAAGACGGTATATGAACTTCTCTGGGGATATACTGACGACTTACTTAACACAATAGTAAATATGAATACTCCATATTGTCCAAGCGATGCAGCCAAGGGAGCCTCGTCATTTGTTCAGTTACAGGTGCGTAGCGCTATTTAACATTTCTTTTGTTGCCTAAGTGTCGACAATTATAAAACAGTACTCAATTCTGATTGGTTGACAGTTACAATTAACCCCAAGCTGTACTTCCAAGGAGCGTCTATTAATTTCCATGGCAACAGTGCAACAGCACAGGCCAACGCGGCGAGTTTGAACGTCGACAAAAAAAAAGGCCTATAATCATTTTAAAGTAAGTTCCATTGAAGACGAGCTTTTCTGAAACTTTAAAAAAGGCAAGCAATGGTAATAAAATTAATTAATTAGTTGGTTAATTGATTAACCTCTTGTTCCCGACGTGGATCAATGTTTGGTGTAGTTAGGGTGAACAATGGAGAGCAATATCAATCACAGTTTTCTTGAATCTATGTTAAGAGAAAAAAAAAATCGCACAAAATTCTCGTCCGATTTGCGATTATTATGAAATCGTAATTTTGAAAGTCCTCTTATTTCAGTCGCCTAAAGGCCCCTGTACTTTTTAGAAACTTCAAAATCACTCGCATCTGTCAATCAATTAACTTTTAATTACAAGGAGAATATGGTGGGCGAGTAGTTAATTTTGGTACACTTCTATGCCGCCATCGTTTGCAAAACATCCGACGATAACCAGAAAGGGAAATGAACAAAAGCCTGACATATCTAAGTTTCAACTGCTTCCATACGGTAATGCTCTCCTTGGCAAGTTGGTGATTAACAAATTTATGTCATGTTCTCGTGTGTACGAAAAACCCTGTTAAGATCTTTTCTCAGTCCAGTCTAACTATCCTTTGCTCAAAAAACAGGCAAAACAGTTGCTCAACCCGTTAATCAGGGAAACGTTTTCAGCAACAGTTTTCCTGGCCAATCACATGGCGAAGCAATACAAAACCAAAGCAAACCGCTCTAATCAAGTTTCAGATTACAATTACAATCAGTTTGAGGTAGGCTTAAACAGAATACAAGACTCCTTAAAAAAGCCACCTATTAGCATATCATTAAATGAAGAAATAATTAAGTAGATAATTAAAATATGTAATAAATAATTTATGAACGCTTATCAGTGAAACCTACTATAAATGGACTAATAAGTTATTTAACTACTCTCTAAAGTGTTTTCATAGTTTTTCAGCCAATTTTCCGTTCTTGCTTGTTTGATGTTTATTAGTACAACAACACATATTATGGCATCAGTGCTGTTAACACCGGACAAGTTGACATAGAGGAACTGGAGAAATTCACCATGTGGAGAGGAGAATCGTAAGCAGTTAAAATCGCTGTAATTTATTTAATTCGATAGGCGGGTAATCTCAGTAATCTTTTATTCCTAATCAAGCAAGGAAAGTGGTGACCGTGAAAGTAGCGTGACTTTGCAAAATGCATCAGCATACTCGATCATTTAACGTCTGAGATTGCACTGCACAACTTTACAACTGTATTCATACTGACTGATACGAAACGTTATCTACATAAGGGGTATCGAATGGTCCCTTAAAATTTTGAAGTGCTCGCAAAATTGGCCTTTGCTCGATTTGCTCGCAAAATTTTGACGAGTGCTCGCTTACTCGTGCTCGCAAAGTTTTTTTTGCTACTGCTCACATGCTCGGATTCTCGGCGTTGAAATTTCCTCGGGCGATCGAAAATCAGCGAAAATTCCGGTAAATCCTTATTCCTTTGGTTTTTTGGTACAGAAATAAATGCGTTTCTACGTGCACGTGGTACTAAACACCTTTGAATATGGCAGTCAAGTTCAGTTAAAAGCATGGGACAATACTGGAAACTAAATAAGTTAACATTCATCATGAATATCCAATATGAAGATTGAAACCATACATGCACCTGAAAGACGCATTTGAAAAGACATTTCACATTTCTTCGACGTGGTCTTTCTGCTTGACAAATTAAGTTCAGTAGAACAACGTCAGTTCGCGGTCGAACTCCTTTCATGTCTTAAAGGTGGGTCGCTGTTAGCTACTGTGCGGTCATGCCGCGGTATGCGATACTCCGGTCCGGGAAAAAAGTCACTGTAATTATATTTCTATCAAAGCCTACATTTCTACTAATGTATAGCAGCTAATACAGTGTAGTTTGCACCCAGTGACGTTTTATTGAAAGTGACGCACGCACGAATTTTTCCCGAAACCGGCACCAGCGAAGGAAGGGAGTAAAAAGAGGGTTTTGAAATAGAATAGTGCTATTCAACTGTCCCTGCCGGTCAGGTCTGAATTGTTGAGAATGGTCTCATTCCAGGTACATCTTGGCCCGTGTTAGCTCCTTGAAACTCCTAAAATAATCTATATTGCTTTGAATCTTTTCAGTCAGTGGTGAAACCTCAGGAAAGTAAGGGAAACTAGGGGAGCAGGGTTGGCGCAGTGGTGAAAGCGCTCGCCTTCCACCAATGTGTCCCGGGTTCGATTTCCGGACTCGGCATCATAAGTGCGCTGAGTTTGTTGGTTCTCTACTCTGCTCCGAGAGGTTTTTCTCCGGGTACTCCGGTTTTCCCCTCTGGCCAAAAACCAAGATTTGATTTGATTTGATTTGATTTGATTTAGCGTTGATTTGCTTTAGTCTCCCCAATTAGTAGAGCATCTGTGCTCAGCTAGAAAGATTTGAGACTTTAATAAAGTTGTTGTTGTTGTTGTTTTTGTTCTTTTTCGTTCTTTTTCTTCTTCTTCTTCTTCTTCTTCTTCTTCTTCTTCTTCTTCTTCTTCTTCTTCTTCTTCTTCTTTATTATTATTATTATTATTATTATTATTATCAACCTCCTATCATTGAAATGTACTGAAGCTAAATGTTAGACTAAATGCTAATGTTGTGCGACCAAAGAAGATTATAAAACGAAAATACCGGTATGTAAAATAAAAATCATACCTTGCATTTCACAAGAACTTCAAATTAAAAGCGACTTTAAAGCTTCTGAGAGTGAAATCCAGTGAACAGCGTAAAGCTACCAGACGTAGCCCTCACTTCCACGTGAAAACATGGTATAATTTGGCATAAAACGTGGCATAATTAGCTATGATTGGTTGGTGTGGAGGTACCAGTCAGGCTACTTGGCGCACTTCAATAAAAAAAAATGTAAAAATTACAAAAAAGAGGGATTGCTGCCAGCGGATTCTAGAGGAGAATTTATGAAGTACTCATTGCTCGCCAGATACATTTTCCTAAAGTCCTCGCTGCTCGCAAGACAAATTTCATCACTGCTTGTGCTCGCAAAATAAAACGCAGTGCTCGTATGCTCGCAAATGCTCGCAGAGACCATTCGATACCCCTTACATAGAATCCAGATAGAGTACTTTTTATTTGAGTGTCGAAACTTTCTCGCGTTAACTTTGGTCTTGCATTTCTTCGAACTGTGATTTGCCGACAAACCCAATCATGACTTCCACGTCGAGACCATTTTCCCGCGCTTGGCGCCGGCTACATGTAATGCACATGTCATCGGCTTCCCCGTGAGGTCGACCCCCGGGATAACCAGAGGAACTGTAAAATCAGTCAAGCAAACTTGAGGAATTTCCCTTGGGAGTCGGGGAATCTCGCATGACAAATCCCCTGGGTGAGGTGTCTCTCAGCAGAAAATCCGCCTGACATCCTTTACAAACTCGTGTTTTTCCCCACCCCCTAATATTTGATCGTAAAACAATGTCGTTTTTTTCCCTACCCTCGGGAAACGAATCCGATCCATCTCTTTGTATTCCCCCACATATCTCCCTGGTTGGCCCGGGGTTCGACCCCTCGGAGAAACCGATGACATGTGCATAATTGCTTCAAATTCTGATTGGTTCATTGCACTGATTGCGTCCCCTTGCTTTACGACACTCAACTGAGATTTGCTCTAAATTATATTACGAAAAGCAAGAGGGCAAGCTTCTTTGTTTGTTTATTTATTTATTTATTTTCCATCTTCACAATATTTACAAGTATTACTCCTAAGTAGTGGTGAGAAGACCTCAGGAAACCACAAGGCTTATATGAGGCCACCTCGAAGGACAATATTAGATTAAAACTTGGTGTTGTGTGAGTGCGGCATGACAGATTCAAGATTGTTTAAATAAAAAATTCTAACATTTGAGGTTACCATCTTAAGGTTACCGTGTACCTTCAGGGGTGTCTGTAATCTAAGGGCTGTAGCGGCTCTCGATTACAGGCCAGATCTGATCAGAAACCCCATTAAAGCTAATTGAACTAGCTATTCGAATATTTCATTAATTTTATAAGAAACTGAATTAATGAATGCTCCGTCGAGTCTAAACTCGAAGGTCTAAATTATATTTTGAAAGCTACAACTGTAAACGTGATTTTTGTATTTAGAGAATTTGATATTTTTCTGAAAGTCTGAAACCCAGAAGCTAAAACATTAAAAAAACCGGTTGGGGTTTTCCTATATTCGATTGCGTTCAATAGTTACAGAACATTTTCAAATTCGCTAAAAACAAAAAACAAACAAAAAAATACGGACTGACTTCACGGAAATGGCTCTCACCGAAAAACTGCTTAATTGAATTATTTATTTCCCCGACCGGTTTTTGTTGAAGATAAGTTAATCAAGCGGCTGTCCAAATTTGATCACAATCGAACAAATCGCCCTTGAGTTGTAACTCTCGAAAGTGTCCCCTTCAAGACAAAACTACACTTTGCGAAAACAGCGCTTTAAAAAAATCGTCACCTCACAAACAGACACTACCCCCGAAACACCTATGGCGCGTTTTTAGGGTCAAAATTAAAAATAAAAACTTTTTTCAAGATGACTTTCGAATTGCAACTCTTGTGGGATGATTAATTGCTAATGTAGTTTCTTTTGACATTTTTTGCGAAAACTTGCTTCTTTCTGCACGTCCATGGCGTACAGACATAAACATACGCAGGCTATTTTCCGAACATAAGAATGACTTTACACGCAAGATTATTTCCGAAATATCAAAACTCTTACCACAAAAATTCTTTATAAAGCTCTGTTTCTAATACATCAACGTAAGACACCCGCAAGCGATAAAAAATACCAGCATCGAATTACTATTGAATTACATGTCTTTCCCCAAATTTTCTGCGAATTAACTCACCACGCAAATTTTCTGCAAAAAATCAACCTGGCGTTCCAGTCTTGAATGTCACGTGATATCAACTTTCCCATGATGCCCTGAGGCCCACACGTCACACAATTTGTCACATCTGGAAACTTGGTTGGGTTGTTCTTTATCGATCGTTTCTTTATTTCCATCGTTCTTTATCAGCTACAATGGATCCAAATTTACTACGCGAGTGCGCGCAGCGCCTGTTGGAGACGTGATAGGAAGTAAATGACAGGCCTGCACGGACTCCTTCAGTGTGGTTTTAGCGGTTGCCTCGCATAAGAGCCTTAAAAGAAATATTAAATTTTCGCTCTGACGAGTGTATCTTTAAGAGATTTACCTATTTTGTATGATATTATCGGAGTTTTAGGATATATCATTCTCAGCAGTGGCTGATTTTGTATAAAACTCCAGTGTTCCATCAGTATCTGTTTAAGGTTTCTAACTGCTGGGTGGTACGTGGTGACAAAAGGCAAAAATCTCTCGTGATCTTTTTTCTTTTGTTTAAGGGCCGATGGTCTAGAGGCAAAGTTGACCCCTGACAGACACCTTTCTATTATTGGTTTTGGATAGCCGCGCGCTCTCAGGCGTTGTTTGAATTTCACAAGGCTCTCTTCAAATGTTGTTTTCGAAGAGTTAGTTCTAAGCAGTCTTATTGCTTCGCCTTTAATGAAACCATTTTTCACGCCTGGGGGTTGGCATGAGTTGAAGTGTGTATATTGAAAGGTTTCAGTCGGCTTGTGGTGGGTTTTAATGTCTAGGATGGATTCGTTTTTGAATCTGTCCCCTTTAAACACCACTGTATCGAGGAAAGTAATCTCGTTCTCTGATACTTCGGCCGTAAATTTGATGGTTGGGTGGAATTTGTTAGCTTGTTCAATAAAATGATCCACGTTTGTTTTACCTCAGTCCCAAAGGGAGAAAATATCATCAATATATCTTCTCCATACTTTTGGCTTGGTATCGCTTTGTTGTATTATCTTTATCTCAATTTCAGCCATGAAAATGTTGGCAAATGACACTGCCATTTTGTTCCCATGGCCGTTCCATGTGTTTGGAGATAGTTCTCCCCACTGAACTGGAACGAGTTTTCTTTCAGGATTAAAACAAGCATTTCCCTAAGGAAGCGTGTTGGGATCGGTGGGTTGTAGTTATGGCACTTTTCGTATGCCTTGCATACTGTGTTCGTTCCTTCTTCTTGTGGTATATTTGTGTACAAGCTAGAGACGTCCATTGATACTAAAATTGTATCTTGGCCTATCTTTGTTTTTTCTATGAAATTGATAAAGTCCGTTGTTGTTGTTGTGCGATAGGCTGGAGCAGTGTATCCACAAATGAGGATATTCGCTCGGTGGGGCCGTCACAACCCGAGATGATGGGTCTTCCAACCGGTATAGGCTTGTGTATTTTAGTAAGTGTATAGAATATGGGTATTCTTGGCGGATCAGGAGTTTGTGAAAGCCATGTTTTAGTCATGCCGTCAATGTGCTTGCCCTGATGTTGTCGGTTAATGAGGTCATTAACCTTTTCCTGTGTGCTCAGTTTCACAATAGGTGTTTTTAGAGGCTTATAGTGCTCTCTATTGTCAAGTTGCACCTTAGCCTCATGTATTTTCTCTGTTTTATTCATGATGACTGTTGTAGTTCCTTTGTCGGTTTTTTTGAAGTTTAAAGCGGGGTTGTCTTTCAACTCCGTTAGAGCTTTTACCTCGTTGCGTGACAGGTTATTTTTGGGCTTAGCTATCGGGATTTCAGCAAGTTGTATCTTGACATTTTCCAAGTAGCTCTCAAGGGCAACAGAGGGTTGAACCTGTGGCATCAAATTTGACTTAACATGGAAAGGATGTGGTTCTTTGTTTTGCCCGTGAAAAATGTATCTCGCAAGAGTTCCCGCCTAATTTTAGTTTCTTTAGTTGCGGGCGTGGGAATGAATTTGAGACCCTTTGACAGCACGCTAACTTGGTTGTCAGTTAGATGATGGCTTGATAGGTTTCTAAGGAATTTTTCATTCATCTCCCTTTCTCTGGCTAAACGCCTGTTTTTCAAGGTGTTTCTACGCCGTTTGCGCCTTTTGTTTTTTGCAATGTGTTGGTTGCTGTTGTTGTGATTACCATTGGTAGAGTCAGAGAACAGACTGTTATAACATTCATCCTTTTTATTTTTAAGGACATGCGTACAGACAATTTCTTTCAAGTCAGAAATTTGTTTCTGTAAATCGGCTAGGTTAACATTGTTGTTGTTTACAATGTGATTCGCCGAATGCGTTTCGTTGAGAGGATGCCTACTTACAATTTTATGTTTTCGAGCCGCAAAATGTGGATTAGCCTTAAACTTCCTCTTGTGGCTTTCAAGCTTTCGTTTGTGGAAGAGAGTTAGTGCGTTGACTAAACTCTGTTCGGCTTTGAGTTTGATGTCTCTCAGTTCTTTAGCAAAAATATCGTCCGGCGTTATGTTTGGCTTTGCCGAGTATTGCAAAGACTTCGGACATGTGCGATTTGCTATGTGTTTCTCTAGCTTTTCGATAGAGAGTTCAGTCTTGGCTATTTTAGTCTCCACAGTCTTTTGATCTGTGAATCTCCTCTTTAAACCTCGTTTGGGGAGGCCTGGCTTTTGAGGACCATTGTTGCTGTGTTTGTTTGGCGGGCTCTTTGGATTGCCATTGCACCGGGGTGGTCTTGGTTGTGATGGTGGAGGGCTGTTCTCCGTGTCATTTAATCCGTCCAACGGAATGTCGAGCATATCATGGTCATTCAAACTCTCGTTGCCCGTATCGTAACGAAACTCTGGCGTAGGTGGTGGTGAAAAGTTGATTTCATCGTTTTCACCAGAACTTGGTTCAAGGTATTGCGCCATTGAGTCGTCAACATGAGACATGCTGCAACTGTTATGAGAGGCTACAACAGTACCGACGGTTTCGACTCTTCGCGAGTCTCTTCAGCTGTTGTTTGAATGTGCTGTTGCAAATTGTTTGAGGGAAAGGTAGAGGAGTTATCTCAATTCCGTTCCCAATTCCCTCAATTCCGTACAACAAAGGACACAGGCTGGCAATTTCGTTCTGCTTCTTCCAAAGCTGACGTTATTTCAGCAAACGACAATTGGACTTCTTCAAATACATTTCCAGTGGCACTAGCTGCTATCCTCGACAATTGACGAGCTACTTGTTGCAATCGGTACAATACGTAGTCCGCCACATCATCACTCGAATCTTGCTCTAGTCTCTTAGAGAGGTCGATGAGATGTAGACGAAGAGTCACCAAAAAATCAACAGTAGAGCTCATTTTCGATTTCACTACGCGAACACGGCCGGTCTAGGTCGAGGGAAGCGATCCGAAGGCATCGTGGGATAGATCACGTGACATTTCAAGACTGGAACGCCTGGTTGATTTTTTGCAGAAAATTTGCGTGGTGAGTTAATTCGCAGAAAATTTGGGGAAAGACATGTAATTCAATAGTAATTCGATGCTGGTATTTTTTATCGCTTGCGGGTGTCTTACGTTGATGTATTAGAAACAGAGCTTTATAAAGAATTTTTGTGGTAAGAGTTTTGATATTTCGGAAATAATCTTGCGTGTAAAGTCATTCTTATGTTCGGAAAATAGCCTGCGTATGTTTATGTCTCAAGCCATGAACCGTGCAGAAAGAAGTAAGTTTTCGCAGAAAATGTGAAGAAAAACTTAATTGGCAATTAACCATGTAACAAGAGTTGCAACAACTGGAAAGTAATGGTAAAGAAAAACACTCGTACGCCATGGAACGTGCAGAAAGAAGCAAGTTTTCGCAAAAAATGTCAAAAGAAACTACATTAGCAATTAATCATTCCTCAAGAGTAGCAATTCGAAAGTCGTCTTGAAAAAAGTTTTTAATATTAATTTTGACCCTAAAAACGCGCCATAAAACACCTCTATCGACGATCGGCCAATCAATGTACCCTAACTTTTCTTCCGGTCACCTACTGTGGAAATTTTCCGCGTTATGTTATCTCCACGCAAACACTCGTGCGTCAAACAGTTCACTGGTTTATCGTTATGTCGCATATTCGCCGTCTTTGACTATTAAAAGTTTACTTGACCCATCGTCATAGCAGAAAACCTAACTGAGGCGCACAACCTTCAGAAAGCAAAGCAACTATTTTGCATCCAATCTTTCCCGCGCAAATCGCTCCTGTTGGCTGCATTCGCATTTAATATACTGTCAACGTTAACATCCGGTGCAAATAGGTTTTTTTCCCCAATTTCTCGGCGTCTATTCACTCGTTTTGAATAATGTTTTTCTTTTGCTTGAAAGATCACAGTAAAAAGTTCATTTTCATGGAGAAAAATAAAAATCGAAAATTTTATACCCTAAGCGTACACGGTAACGTTGAAGGTAAGAAAACTTGCTGAACAGGTAATTGAAGTAGGGAGAGAATTCCAAATTTTAGGACCTTGAAAGAGAATTATAAATTGTTTAATTTTTGTACGAAGCTTGGAATACAAGAGGCCAATGAAATCCAGTGCCAGACCCCAACAATAAACCGATACCGGGGAATCGAACTTCCAGCACTGTACTGGGACATTTTCTCACGTGACGTTGATCATCGTATATCACGTGACAAATGATTTTTTTTTTCCACTTGAAAAATAAAGGCGCAATGATCGCATCGAAAGTTCCAAAGCTAGTTCAATTCATTTGGATTCTTTGCTGGTAACTCTCCCTTTTCTACACAAAGTCACCTTTGCTCTAATATAAAAGCAGGGTAATTGCTAGAAAAATTAATTAGTATTTTTTTAATGTTTCCATCAAAACAAATATGAAATGAAGAATGATCCTCGCAGTTGTGAACGCAATTTATGCAATTGCGAAAAGAAGCCTGAAAAAAATTCAGGACTTCAACGGGGTTTGAACCCGTGACCTCGCGATTACCGGTGCGATCACAACTGCGAGGATCATTCTTCATTTGATTTCATTTCCGCAATTCATGTATGAATTATTTCATATATCATTCACACTCATTTCTTTCACGGGAACATATGAACCCACAATTGACCTGCTCCCAACGTCAGTGGCTTCATAGCTCAGTTGGTTAGAGCATCGCACCGGTAATCGCGAGGTCACGGGTTCAAACCCCGTTGAAGTCCTGAATTTTTTTCAGGCTTCTTTTCGCAATTGCATAAATTGCGTTCACAACTGCGAGGATCATTCTTCATTTGATTTCATTTCCGCAGTTCATGTATGAATTATTTTATATATCATTCACACTCATTTCTTTCACGGGAACATATGAACCCACAATTGACCTGCTCCCAACGTCAGTGGCTTCATAGCTCAGTTGGTTAGAGCATCGCACCGGTAATCGCGAGGTCACGGGTTCATACCCCGTTGAAGTCCTGAATTTTTTTCAGGCTTCTTTTCGCAATTGCATAAATTGCGTTCACAACTGCGAGGATCATTCTTCATTTGATTTCATTTCCGCAGTTCATGTATGAATTATTTCATATATCATTCACACTCATTTCTTTCACGGGAACATATGAACCCACAATTGACCTGCTCCCAACATCAGTGGCTTCATAGCTCAGTTGGTTAGAGCATCGCACCGGTAATCGCGAGGTCACGGGTTCAAACCCCGTTGAAGTCCTGAATTTTTTTCAGGCTTCTTTTCGCAATTGCATAAATTGCGTTCACAACTGCGAGGATCATTCTTCATTTGATTTCATTTCCGCAGTTCATGTATGAATTATTTCATATATCATTCACAAAACAAATATGGTTTTTGACGATTCAAATTGACGCTGAAAATAAGTGGCAATCCTCTTTTACGGATTGTAGGATTGGGCGGCTTGACTATCAAAAAGCAAATGAGGTTTTAATAATAATAATAATAATAATAATAATAAAAAACCCTGCTAGGTGATGCTTCTTAGTTTGGAAAAAGGTCCATCTAGAAGCCATAATAAAATCTGTCACCATGGCTACCATGGCGTAGAAAATACGCTCACCTGCAACAGAATCTTCATTTGATCTTCTAGCATGATTTGCTTCTATTTTGCAGCCACTTGAGTTGGTGGAGTGACAGATATGCGAACATGATCAATGGCACAGGTAAGTGTATACAAATGCTAAATAATTTTTCTATATTGTCACATGGATACCAGATGAAAAATTCCGAGTTTCCGAAAAATCCAACAGGATTGAATCCTATGACCCTTCACCTTCCGTTTTCAAGTTCGGATGCTCCAGCGGATGTTCTACCCAAGCTTGTGGCAGCTTAGGCCATTAAACTAGGCTCAAGTCACAAACATCCTGCGTACTGCTAGAATCTGAATGTCATTCAGATCTACGTTCGCACAGACGCAAAATGTACTCCACAGTCGAATTAACTTTGTTTTTCAGGCTTTTATCCCCAATTTTGGGGCGAAGGAGTCTATTTTGTGGATTACTGAACCTTCCAAAAACTATTTATTCTAAACTCCTTTTTAACAGCGGTTTGTAAATGAGTATCGTGGAATCAAAATAAAAATAATTACGCTAGCGAATCATAAAAACGCAAACAGCGTAATGAACAATCAGAATTAGAAGTGGTTACATGTGCAGCCTGTGCCAAGCGCGGGAAAATGCGTGCAAGTGAGACACAATTTCCTTGGTCGGGAAAGTGGTGCGTGTTTTGCCAACCAGTTACTGAGGGAATTAATGCCAAGACAAAGAAAACTGGAATTACTTTCGACACTCAATTGAAAACCACGAATTTTGGCACAATTCTGTAATAAGGATTAAATAGATGTGGTGCATTTTAATTTTTCCTAATAGATGGAACTCAGTTCGCACCAAAAGTTTCAAAAGACGATACTCTGGAGATCTTCTCACCCGATACTTGCAGGTACGTTTGTATATGTGATCTCTTGCTGTTGACTCACCTGACGGCGGCATTCCACACCCCAAAATATATGGAAAGACTATTGTGAATTAAAGGGATTCTGAGATTGTAGGATCGTGTGGCTAGGCAAAGGATGCTCAGCGTTTAAATTCTACTTCATCTGAACATTTTTCTATATAACAAACTACCATAACAGACCACCATAACCATTCATACCTTGTTATCATCATCATCATCATCATCATCATCATCATCATCATCATCATCATCATTATTAGTGTTGTTGTTGTTGTTGTTGTTGTTCATGTCTCTCAGTTTGGTCTTTTTGCTCGAGGGCAACTGGGCCTCACGCCACGAATACGTTTCTTAGTAGTCTTGCTGTTCCTAATAACGCTGCCTTCTGCAGGAGCTCTATCTTTGCCGGTTGTCACCCCCAACCGTCTTCAGATGACTTTCTAGATTTCCAGATACAATCCCCAGTGCGTCAATCACCACAGGGACAAAAATCGCCTTGATATTCCACATGCTACCTAGCTCCCGTCTCAGATCCTGATATTTCTCTACTTATATTTCTCTACTATAATTATCACCATCATCATCATCATCATTATTATTATCATTATTAATCATCATCATCATCATATTTTAACGTCACTTTACCTAAGAGTCATACTCTGTAACACCCTGATGAAGGAAGGCTGTGCCTCCAGAAATATTGGTTTTAAATATGTTTTCCTCGCCGTATAACCAGCCTTGCTTGTTTTTTTACCGCTTGTTAATTTTCAATTTTATAGCGGGTTAGATCTACTACAGGATCCGGCTCTTCTATATTGCAACGGTTTTCCTTGCTTGTATATTCCAGTTATTTTTTTTAGCACATTTTCATACTGAAATAAGAATGAAACTTTGCGAGTTTTCCAGAAATATATCTACGGCCTTTGAAATGACTGAAAAAATTGACTTCCTTTGGGAATCTATTACATTAGAGTAGTTTTCAATTGAGTGTCGTAAAACCAAAACCAAAGCAATTACTCCAGCCAATTACAACCGACAGAAACAGTGTAATGGGCCAAAATCAGAATACGAAGTAATTACACGTAACCGGCGCAAAGCGCGGAAAATACGCGCGTGCAAATCACAATTGGTTAAGCAGTGCAATAAGCCGATCAGAATACAAAGCAATTACATGTAACCGGCGCAAAGCCGGAAAATATGCACGTGCAAATCACAATTGGTTTTGGTTTCGGTTTTCATTGGTTGAGAAAGTGGCGTGAGCTTTCCTGGCCAATCACAGAGCAAAGCAATGCAAAACCAAAGCAAAACCAGAATTACTTTCGACACTAAATTGAAAACCGCTCTAATAGATCACTTCGATGTAACTGCAAAACCTTGCATGCATGATTTCATGGTAATCCCAGAGTTACTGTAGAATTGACCCACCCCTTACACCAAAATGCATCAACATCCCTTCCCCTCCACCTGAGAAGGCCACAGTCTCAATAAGACATAAAATGGGTGCCAACTTCCTAGCCGGCTCCCCGCATTTTAATAAAGACAGTAAACGTAACACAACAATCAATATTTGATTTGATTTGTCTTTGCAGATCGCTTTACGTCGAGTCACACCGTTAAGAAAATTAAACTGTATCACTTCGTAGCTCCCAAAAAACTGTTCCGAAGCGGTGATGAGTATCCACCGAATAAAGGATTCTGTGTTCCTCCCGGCTGTTTACCATCTGGTTTGCTTAACATCAGTCTCTGCCAGCCAATGAGTAAGTGTGCGCCGTTATGCCAACAATCAGAGACTGCATGACTAGACAGTAAACGCACGAGATTGTTCGGTCAGTGCAACGTTACTCAATCAGTCAGTCAGTCAGTCAGTCAGTCAGTCATGCAGTCAGTCAGTCAGTCAGTCAGTCAATCAGTCATCAGTCAATCAGTCAGTCAGTCAGTCACTCAGTCACTCATTCATTCATTCATTCAAACAATCAGCCATTCAATCTGTCAATCAATCATTTATTCAAATAATCAGTCAGTCAATCAATCAATCAATCAATCAATCATTCATTCAAACAATCAGCGCGAATTCGCGCTCGCTTTACGTTTTCACCCTCGCTCCAAACCTTTCGCTTGAAGAGACCGTCCCCCTCGCATTCGACCAACGCAAAAATACGGCTGTTTTGCAGTCTACCGGTGCGTGAGAGGAAACAAAACTATTCCTTGCAGAAAAATCAAATAAATGTGTTCGGCGCGTCATAGCACCTTTAAAGAAGAATTGTAAAGAGAGAGTATTTTACCGTTTGAATTAGTTAATTGTGTCGAAGAGAAGAAAAGAATTTTTTCAGCGCTTGCCGAGACCGCAAATAATAAGGGACTCTCAAGGGACTCTTGACGGATCGTTCGTATTTATGCAGATGAAGCTTAACAATATGACAACCAAATGTCACATGAGGTCGAGGCCATCCACCAGCCAGCAAGTCCAAGATGGCGTCTAAACCCTGAAATCGCACGGCATCACGACAAAACCCGCGGGGCATCGTAAAACCCGCGGGAAAACGACACGATTAGAATGCGTACTCCTTCGTCGAACGCAATAACTAATATAAGACACAATACAAGAATACAATAAATAACATGTAGCCACCAATTCTTTGGTATCATTTTCGTGATTCTACTTTTAAGTGGAGGAAAATCTAGGCACTTTTATCTCCAAAGCATCACGTCAAGGTTACAGTCTCATCTTTTTTTAGGAGTTTATCCACGTATAAGTATTAGTTATGCAGTACTTTCGAGTGCTATTCCATGGGATATCTCATGAATCACTTGTATTTTGTGTGCAGGGCTAGAGCCTGAGCTCGTGTGTATACCAAGAAAAAAAAACAAGTGACAAGTGCGATACTCCATGGTATGCCATGAAAAAGCTTTGCATACTTATTTTATACCACGCCGTAGAAAATACAGAAGCCCATACACTCATGGGACACAAGGCTGATGCAGGATGGAAAGGCTGTATAAGTGTATATATACTTCCGAACCGCGGAATATAAAACAGCTTTCCTCTATTCTGATTGGTTCTATTTTCTATGGCATGGTGTAAAAGAGTGTAGCCGACCCAACAGGCCTATTCCCGCCTATCCACAGCGATTGCATGTTTAGGATAACACAGAGAGATAGGCCAAGCTTGCCAAACGTCTAATGAAACTCACTATAACATATCAAGGCCATACGCCATTGCATTTCGCGGCAACGCTACTCACAAAATGCAAAATTTAGAGACAAAAGCGTTGCAAGGGGCTTCGTAAATCTGCTTGTCTAGAAGTCAGTCATGGTTTGATTCTAATGAGATTTTTTGGGCTTTTTTCAGATCCCCCTATAATAATTTCTTCTCCACATTTCTATGAAGGAAATAAGTCTCTGCTGAAGACTGTGAACGGCCTCGATCCTGTAAAAAGCGCTCATGAAACTTACATAGACGTCGAGCCGGTAAGAAAGAAATACATTCCTTCATATATTTTTCATGATGGTGATCAAAAACTGCTTTGCTGTCATAAACGGAGATCAAACAAGGATTTCGTCTACGAAGGTAACATTTTAGGACTACTTACAACTAGTTGTGTTGCTCAAGAATACAGCTGAGAGTAATTCCCGAAGCCGGACTGTATTACGACTCCATCCTCAGCTATTAAACTGCATTTCGCAGACATATAAATCTAAATTACATAAAACATTCCGAGTATAATGCCAATTTTTAACGTTTTGGTGCTTATAATTCATGTTACACGAATTACGGTAAGGACGGTGCCACTGGTCCAATGCAGAAATATCCATTCACGCTTGGTCCCCCTGCCGCTGCGTTACTGGAATCTAAACAAAAGAAAACTGGGGCAGCCACGCATTTTTTCTTTTTTTCAGAGAAAACTAAGCAACGATAATTAAAAAGCTTTTGAAATACGTGACGATGTATCGCAGATTAGTGTTTACGAGGCTGGAAGTATCTCAAGCTCTCCCTCTCTCTCCCTCTCTCTCTCCCTCTCTCTCTCTCTCTTTTTTTTTGTTTGTCCAATCTCGCACAAATACAATACAATTTTTAATCCTGTACTGTAATATAATTGCCTCTGTTTCAATAGACTGGCCTGCCACGATTAAATTGTAATATATATATATATATATATATATATATATATATATATATATATATATATATATATATATATATATATATATATCCATTTTATTTTTAATAAACCTTTATGAACCTTTATGAGCATTTTTTTTTTCGCGAATGGTTCAAGCTTTGTTTGACAAGAAGTACAAATATCAAAGCGGCTCGACGTATCGATATCATCGCTGACATCATCAGGGACCTTTAGCAAAGAGGACGAGAACGTCAGGAAGTCGACATCTCTGGCAACTTTGGAACTGGGATGAGACCGCCGTTCGCTGCGAGAAAAATAACTTCTTTCTACTCTGACATCTACGAACAGAGCCACCGTTTTAAGAAATCCACAGAGTGAGCGAGCAATAGGCTAAAAAGATAAGAAAAATTAAGCTCAGTACTCACGCTCACTACAAAAAGGGAAACATCATGTCATGAAGTCCTGAACGTCACGTGAACGACGAGTTGTGGAAACTAGGGCATACGCAATAGCATCGAACTATGAGTTCTCAACTTCCGGTAGCTTGCGTGCAGGCTCTCCATTTTTTTGTTGCGGCAGTCAATCGATCGGCGAAGCCGCGAGTCACGAACGGCGCACGCAAACACCCTCTTTTTGAATTCCCCGCGTTCGTCCACGAACGCAGCATCATGATTGGTCAGAAGTGACAGGAGATAACAGACGGTATGAAATTCATGAAACCAGATGAGCCGCGCATTGAACCAAACATGGTGGCGTCCGATATCTGCAAAGCTCCAGGACGTTCACTCCGTATTTCAGGGTGACCAAAAATGTCATTTGCCACGGCATGCCATTTCTTCAAAGAAATGTTTTTGATGAGGTTCGTTGAACGCTTATCGCCCGGTGTAAGTACAGCAACATTCCCACTCGGGTAAGCAGGGGTAAGACATCACGACCTTCACGCTGGTCTTGTTGTTTCCCAGTAGGTTATAAATGTTCAAATTTTGTAAGGAGTCCTCAGAGACTTTCTTGGGAATGGTCCTTAGCACGGGTAAAGCCTACATAAGCTCCTGTTTTTGCGAGCACATGGATTACACACGCGCTGCGATAAATTTGAGGATTTAGTGAATTTAGTGAGGATTTAGTGACAATGCTCTCACACATCTCCGCTAGCACTTCACCTCGGCTGCCGTCTCTGTTTGAAGGTCGGTACAGATTTTCTGAACATTTACGACAACTTTTCCCTGTTCCATATTTCACGCTGAAACAGCATCTCCTTTCCCCGCCCCAATTTTCTCGCTGCTGCACTGCTCGTGAGTCGCGGCTTCGCCGCGCGATTCGCTGCCGGAACAAAAAGAAACTGGAGAGCCTGCTTGCAGGCTAAACTTCCAGTCGTTCACGTCCTCGGCGTCTAAGGGCTCTTTGCAAAAGGTTAGCAGCGGGTTTGTTCTCTCAACCGCAAACTGCACTTTGAGGTCAGCCGTTTTGCCGTCAGAGGTAAGACGTTCGCGCTTTTGCTGAAACATTCTTTCTTTCTTTCTCTCCATTATCAAGACGTGAACGCCAATAAAGTTGTGAGCATCAAAATATGTTCAGAGTGCATAAGCTTAGAGCATCTGAAAAATATCTGATTACTCCCCTGAATTTCCCTTTTTGGATCCTATTAGCACTTACGTCTAGCACTTTGTTAATTGCACTTGCTATAAAATGTTTTCCCGCGTAGTTATAAACCGCACAAAAATGCCTCTCAATTGGAAAACACGGTCGTTATGGAAACCCCTTTATGGTCCGGAATCCTAAGATGCGCATATGCGCATGCGCAAAAATAACAGGAGGCACCAAACTTATCTGGTGCCAGGCTCACAAAGTACGCTAATTTAGTATAAATCTACAAGCGTTCTATCACCAATGCCGTTCTCTGATTGGCTACGCTACTCGCTATCTATTCTGTGATAGATAATAAGTAGTGGTTGTCAAAACAAAATGGTGAAACACGAAAATTTGGTTTATCAACGGAGTTGATAATGTAAATTGACCACCGTACAGGGATTCGATTAGCTGACGTTTCGAGCGTTAGCCCTTCGTCGGAGCGAATCGAGGAATTGTGGGTTGTGTATGGTTTATATACAGAAAATGGAGCTACGCTATTGGAGGTAACATGGTAACGTGAAAAACAAGAATAAATTAATTGAATGAAAAGCGCTCGTTGATACCGTGGGGATTAAGAGTGCCGATTTGAAAGATCAATTTTTGCTCGAGAGTTTTACGGCTTTCCGTGGTACCTTGATGTAGGGAAAGGCCGGAGATCGACATGTGTTGTTTGGAATGGTTAGGGAGATTGAAATGCCGAGCGACTGGTTTGGATGCATCTTTGTCATCTTTCTCAACATCACGACGATGTTCTCGGAATCGGTCACCTAGTCGTCTTCCTGTTTCGCCGATGTATAACTTTTTGCATAATGTGCAGGTTATGCAAAAGATCACATTTGCGGAGGTACACGTGAAACGATCATTGATCTTAACAGATCGCTTAGGGCCCGATATTTTGTCAGTGTTTTGAATGAACGGACAAGTTTTGCATCGCGAGCGAGTTTTGCATCGTAGCTGACGTTTCACTCCCCCACCGACGCAGCACCAAAGTTTCTTTAGAAACTAATCCCCTCAAAACAAAATGGTGGCCGCTTCTCCGCGTTTTCGAAGTGTCTGCAAGGAGGATTTAGATAATTTACTTGTTTAGCTTCGAACGACTAGTAGTTTTATACTAAAACAATTAGATTATTCACTTTCGATTTCTATGCTCGGTAGCAGATTTGGGCTGCGCCCTCGTCAGCTATCACGCGATAGAAATCTGGAGCTCATAATCTAATTGTTAAATATAAAATGCCTGAGTCTATATCTACACTATAGCGAAAGTGAGGTTAGAAAGACAGAGGCAGGCTAGTAACAACCAATGGTTTCTTTTCAATTTTAACAACCAGACTACGGGAACTGTCATGAGAGCAGCTAAGAGGGTGCAGGTCAACGTGGCTTTACAGCCAGTGGATACAATAGAGTGAGTGCTTGTATATTATTTTCAGAGTAGTTTTCAATTGAGTTCCGCAAGATCAAAACCATAAATCCGCAGTTCAAATATATGAAAATCATCTATTCATTATGGCAAATCAATTACTCTAGCCAATCACGACAGAAAGACGAAAACAGTGCAATGAGCCAATCAGAATTCGAAGTAATTAAATGTAGCCGCCGCAAACCGCTGGAAAATCCGCGCATGCAAGTCGCGATTGGTTTTGGTCTTGCTTCTCATTGGTTGAGAAAGTGGCGGGAGATTTGTTGGCCAATCACAGAGCAAAGCAATGCAGAACCAAAGCAAACGCAATTTACTTTCGATTTCATGCTGAACTCAAAACCGCTCTCACCATGCGATTTAACCCAGCTTCAATCTTAAAACTACTGAAGCTGGAAAGGAAAAACTAATGTACATGGGTTATTGGCCCATAGTGAGATCAAGATCGCGGGATATTGGCCAAGTTCTTTTTTTGCGTGTTTATGGACCGAGACGAAGTCGAGGTCCACAAACACGCAAAAAAAGAACGAGGCCAATATCCCGCCATCTTGACCGAACAAGCTTGGTCAAAGGATTTATTATATGACTTAAAGGACGCTCTCAAGAGACAGTAAAACGCGGGACGAACGGGCTGTCCCGAGAGGTCAAGATGGCTCCATCTTGACCTCGCGGGTAGCCAATCACAGCAGGAGAATTGATTCATCTTGACCGCTGAAAGAGCCAGTCATATAATAAAATGCCATATTTTACTATCTGAACTATTGCGAAAGTGACGGTTACTTACTGAAGTAAAGTACTGTCGGTTGTAAGTTTAAAAGTTAGGATTTCACTCACACTTTTTCTTTTCAAACGAGAGAACCACCTTGTACAGCAAAATATACATCTTCTCATAAATGCATTGCTTAGAAGCTGTCATTTCAGTGGTTACACCTGAGGATTTCATCAACAGATTCATCAGATAAAACCACTTAGCACGGCCAACGTAGTAAGCTCTGGAGAAAAAGGTCGCGCGAGTTTGCGCGGCGCGCTCGAACTAGCCGCAATGAACATCTCTAAAGGAATGTTACTTTTGATAGCTATTGACACATCAAAGCAACATTTCAGAGCCACACATCGCTATAGAGATAAGATAAGATAACAATATTTAAAGAGGGTGGCACCAAAAAGCTAACACGAAGTTAATTAGGGTGGTCCTCGTTGTTATAGTTTACAACAATTAAAAAATAAAAAACACTGAAATGTGTTGACACAACAGAAGAGAATGAGAAAAAACTAAAAGTTTTTGAGAAGTAAATTTTTTTTAAACTTCTCCAGACTACAGCCTCTAACGTCCACGGACAAGAATGTATTCCTCGAACCGTTACACCTCTGTCCAGCAGTGTTTTTTTTTTTTTTTAAATTTCTCTTCAGTGCGACATCTTTGATTGTAGCTAATAGGTGTTCTCGTTTTCCTTCTTTAATCACAGCCAGACAAATGGAAAATTTAAGCCGGTTTTCCTTCCTGTTATGTTCGTTAACGAGGTAAGTTGTGTGGAGAAAGAAATTTGTTTCAGGTCCAGGGCAGCTTGTTGCTGGCAAAAGATATCTGCGACCCAGCTAAGCCCACTTCCCCCCTCCCCCCACCAGAAGCATTCCGTTCCTCAGTCAATGTAGCCTTTCGTGCAGCATTTTCGGCACTTCCGAGCCTCAGATTGTCTAATGAGTTGCAGGGCAAACCGGTCAAGCAAACGAATGGCGGATGATTCTATGTTCTCGCTTGCCCATTTTCAGCACGCTTTTTTTTTTTACTAGGCGCCAACGGGGAATTCGTTGTGACGTATGATTCGTTCCGGTGGCGTATTTGCTCGAATCACTTAACCCGAACGTAATAACGACCCCAGAATCCTAACGAGTGTTTCTAAATCCAATGGCCAATATCTCTAGTAATTTTATATGGCGGCAAGTATGTAAGTTCATGGATTGCCGACCCCTTAATTCGCATCCTACCGATTGCAAAAAACCTGGATTCAAACTTTTTGTTTCAGAGCGCAGTGATCAGTGACGAGAAAGCAGAGGAGTTCCGTTCCAAGATGCACGGCGCCTTATTAGTGACCGAAGTGGTTCAGTATTTTCTGATCGCATTGGGTATCCTGTGCATACTGGCGGCTTTCGTATTGCTTTTTATGATGATTTCCGCAGGAGAGGTAAATCTGATATTTTACATAATTGAATCATTCAACACATGTACACCCTGTACAGATGCCAATCCTTGTAGTTCCTTCTGAAAAGCAAGAATAATATATTCTTTCTTCATGGCGATAACTGCTTTACTTAAAAACCTTGCTTCACGGATAACATCGGAAGAATTTTGCAGCTGTTCCGAATCACTGGGAAGATATATACAGTTCTTAAACTAGTGTAGTTAACCTTTACTGAGAGAAGCGTATTCTAACAAGTGCTCGAAAAACTATATCAGTTTCTCAGCACGTTTGCCTTATTTTCCACCACGTTTCAGAGTGCCACAAGCGATGAAAAGGCACCACTTCTTGAAAAAGACCAACACCAAGACAAGGCTTGATAGGTGAGGCATGGTGTCATTTATAACTTTGCGAATAAATCAATGGCATTGAACAATTGATTTATTAGGCGTTGGTGAGACTAAGACTTTTAAAAGCAATAGCGGCGACAGTTACAATCTAACCGACAGCCTGGAACAGGCTATTTATAATTAGGTGTCCCAAAACGAAGCAGTCTTTGACTTTTGGATGAAAACAGCAAAATGGTGTGATGATGATGATGATTATGATGATGATGATGATGATGATGTATTTATACACCGTAGATACCACATAGTTTCATGGTGGGTTAAAATTCTCCAGTGGGTTGAGATCGGATTGCAGCCTGTAAAAGGCCCCACTGGCAGCCGCTATCAGTCCATGTTTGATAACACCCATCCACCCAACCCACGCATGAATGTGAAAGACATGAAAATCAGAGATAGAGATAGAACACCACACCGGGAACTGTGTTCCCTCCTGTTTTTGAAAAGTGTGTGGGTTCTTTAATGTACCACAGATTATTAGGAACAAGTGTTGTGGGACGGCACGGTTTATCGTCCTTACCCGAGAAGACTAGAAAGTCTCACCATTTGCAGATGTCTTAACAAGGGAAGCACTTTCTCCTCACCTATTTAAAGTGCCCGAGAGTTGGTCCAGCCGGGGTTTAAACACGGGACCTCCCGCACGGTGGTTAAGTCCGGCGCTCTACCAACTAAGCTGACCAGTCGGAGCGTTTAGCTCAGGTTAACTCCAGGTTAACCTAACTTCCCTCCCCCTATCACTTTTATGGGTGTCTCTTTCTTCGCCTCAGGATTTCGCGGCACTTTCTCCTTATTTGAGTTCAAAATGTCACATACTCATGGCCAGTAATTGTGTGGTTCTTTTATTCCACAGAAATTGCGAAAGCTGAGACACGTCAAAACCACAGGGAGATAGATTTCCTCAGTTATTTACTCCATAATTTTAGTTCGGGAATATTTTATTATATTCGTGCGAAGCATTTCTGTATTTGCTGAAATGCAAATTAAAGAGGTATATTCTATAAGATAAGATAAGGTAAGATAAGATAAGATAAGATAAGATAAGATAAGATAAGATAAGATAAGATAAGATAAGATAAGATATATTCTATCGAACACAAATGGAAAGTACTAGTCGAGCTGAATGGTTAAAAAGAAGGAAATCCATGAAATTAACTCTAATAATGCATTCATGTGTCAAACTCCGCCCTTCATGGAATCTTAATGAATGGTGGATTATTTAAACATGCGAGTTGTTTAATAAAAAATTTTTTTTTCAAACCATGCAAATTCAGTTTTTCCTTGATTTGCTTAGACCACCAGTTAAACCGCGTAAGGACCGTTTTACACGGTACGATTGTCGCTCTCGTCTTGTGCCGTGTGAATGCTCCTACCACTTCTCTACGACAGACGCACGCGGCCTAAAGCCCTGGTCAAATGGCGCATGATGGTCGAATATTTAACAATTATTCACCGAAGTGGAGGTGAATAGTGGTGGATATTTACCGAGCCGACACTGAGGTGAATAATTGTATTAGTATATACCACACAAGCTGAATAATTAGCGGACCAAAACATTACTTTAGTGTGACAATATACTGACAAGCGGTCTGAAATTGTAAAATCTCGCGCGCCGGCTGCTCGGAGGTGAATCACCTCTGAGTTAACCAATCAGAGCGCGCGAAAAGCACTATTCACTTGTGTGCTTTATACTAAAGTTAACAATATTATTATTCACCGAAGTGGAGGTGAATAGTGGTGGATATTCACCGAGCCGCGAAGCGGCGAGGTAAATATCCACCACTTTCACGGACACTGAGGTGAATGATTGTTTTAGTATATACCACAGAAGCTGAATTAGCGGACCAAAACAGTACTTTATGTGTGACAATATACCGACAAGCAGGGTTCGTACACTTTTTCAGGCCAAAAATTCAAGGACTTTTCAAGGACTTTCCTGGACCCTACTTAGAAATTTCAAGGACTTTTTTTAATGACAATTTTATCTCAAAACCAAGAAAGGGTTTTCAAGACGCGTACGAACCCTGGACAAGGGATCGGAAATTGTAAAATCTCGCGCGCCGGCTGCTCGGAGGTGAATAGTACTTGCTATTTACCTCCGAGTTAACCAATCAAAGCGCGCGAAAAGTACCATTCCCTTGTGTGGTATTTACTAATTGATGATAGACGATGAAAGTTGTAATGCGCGCTATCGTTTGACCACCAACTATCACGCACTATCATCGACTATCATCAACTGTCATTCACTTTGAACCTGCTCAAAAATCTCATGATAGTCGTAGATAGTTTTTCAAAAGGTTCAGTAGCTGCGTGGCACAGTAAACAGTTCAAAAGTTGTGAATAGTAACAACGCAGTGCCAAATTAAAAACGACGTTTTAGTAGACGTTTCGGGCCTAGCCCTTCCTCAGTGCTAAGTTAAGTTCTGAACGGGACACGTCATTGAATAAAAATGTGCGCGCTCTTACCTTTCCGTTAGAATCGCGCGTACACTGTTTTATTAAGGCATATCAAAGAAATTTATCCCTTTAGGCTTTTTTTTCACTTCTAAGTTACATTGCTTATAAGTAAAAAAAAAAATAACTTTCTACAGTCCAGTCAAAAAAGAGAAAAACGATCCGTTGAGAGCCAATTAAGACTATTCCAGGGTGTCAAGTGAAAGTCAAAAGCTCATATACTTTTGGATTTATCCTCGTTTATTTGTCCTTTTAAACGGATTCGAAATTAACGGTTATCCCTAATCAACTTGATCTACTTCGGGAAAACGTGAAGGCCAAGGAGTGGACAGTTACAGTGAGTGCTTAGAAACTGATTCTATAAAGGGAGTTTATTTACAGCATGCGGCCACAAAAGTATCTATACAAGGGAAATAGTCCATTGACCGGGGGAAGAAGAAACTGCGAGAGAGAAGTGTTTTTACTTGACTGAAATGTGCTCAGGATGGAAATTGCTTGGCAAAACCAAGTCTCATACTTTCTTCACCACAAGCGTTTACATAGAAATAACACAGTGCCCACGCAGGTGACTCGCTAACCCGTCATTCCGTAAATCGAAGAAGCAAAACAACAGCAGCAAGCTTCAGTGTGAGTCCAAAACAAGAAAGGATGATGGTTTCTCGCTCAGCGATCGTTTATCGCTACATATTATACGTACAGCCACGTGGATCAAGTGTTCATGGTGTGGGAGTCCGCTGACCCTCTTCTCGAGGCTCAGTATTTTCGCTTTTTGGTTCTTTCGATTCGCGTGTTCTTCTGCTCTTTTTCTTACTGGATACCAGTTCTCCCTCTTCAGGGCCCCCGGAGTTTTCGGAGCCCGCAGTCTTACTGTGTCTTTTCCTACAACAAAGGGCACAACCACATTTACGCATGACATAATCCCTCATGGTAAGAAAAGAGACGGGTTGGAGTAGAAGAATTTTTTCAAACGACAACACTAATCCCTGTTCTGTGTTGAAAATTTCCAAGTCACTGAACGATACGATTGAAAGGCAGGACAATAGCTCAAACACAAAAGATAAATACTAACTAAGAATTCATTATCACACTAATTCATAAGTCGTTAGCTTCACTATGAGGAGAGTAAAGCTGCAAGGATGCTTAATGTAAATTTTCACGTTGTTATAGTACAATACCGTGCTAGGTGTCAAACATTTCCATGCTTTTGATTGGTATGCGGCGCTCATCATTCATTTCTAATGCTATGCATTCATGTCACGCCTAACAGCTTTGATCGGGTATTTAAGAGTTTTTGTAGTCTGGAGTTGTCATTCGACGGCATCTCGTTTTTGATCTTTGAACCAAAACTTTATTTTGTTTACTTTAGGGCTGTCTCTATCGGATCTACAAACGAGATGCCCCCTCCTATACACCTGCGTTGTTGGTTACGGTTACTTAGTTAGAAATTATTTTGTTGTCGTTTCACTGCATAGTGACTAGACAACAAAGACTGTTATTAGCGCCCTTGCGTATGGTTGAAAGGGCACACGAAAGAGCCGAAACAAGAAGCGAGCGAGCCGAGATTCTATTATCCAGGGCAGGAAAAAAAACCCAGGTCCTACTGCCCGGGGCAAGTAAATTTTGCTCTTGGGCAAGTGAAAACAGCGGTTTGGTGGCCAGGTGGGGAAGTGAAATTAGCCTCAGTAATCTTGTGAGTCTGTCTGAAATTGTCAGCTTGATAAATGATTACTTCCAGTCAGAAACTATTTCAGAACTTTACACTGTAAGATGAGCGAAGCAATGAGTTGACAGCATGGATTAATTTAAAATCCAAGCATACTATCAAAGACACGAAAAGCTGAACAGCCGATACAAAATTAGAATACAAGAAAAAGAGAAAGAGACAGTTTATGAACTAGGTTCTATCAATAATTATTGATGGACTATAACAAAATGAGCTTACTGGTACTTAACCAGGTGAAAGAAACATGAACAAGTGTAGTTGATAAGGAATGTTGCGTTCCCACTGGGCAAGTAATATTTAACAAGGGGCAAGTGAAAACTGAATTTTACTGGCCACTGTCCAAGTGCTTTTCAATTTTTTACTCCCTTTTATCTGTAAATGGTCTTTTCGACTTCCCAGAACGAGAATGCTGGCAGCGTAAGAATTATTCAACAGGGAGAAAAAGAAGAACTACCAGCTGTCATTAAACGACCGCCATTGAGTATTGCACTCACTACCTCACAATGTGCGAATCAACGTATATGGATGGGGTATGAACTTTAGGGAGGCAACGTTGACTGATGAAGAAACACTACCGCCTTTTGAAATTGCAGGAACACGCCACTTACTTTTCTCGTTGTTCTTTGGATTTATCTCTGTCCTTGCGCGATGATCGTTCCTGCAATAGTAAAGGTAATTAATTAATTAATTAATTAATTAATTAATTAATTTATTTATTTATTTATTTATTTATTTAAAAACAAACAAGAGGAACGAAACTCCTAAAACAATGCGTTCCAGGTTACCTCTCGCCTCTCTCGGTCGCCTCCTTTGTCACGGTCGCGATGTCTCCTCTCTCTGTCACGTCTATCCCGGTCACGGTCACGGTCACGGTCACGCTCTCTACGCGGAGAACGGTCACGATTCCTGAAAAATGTCAATGCAAATTTAAAGTACATTATTTGAGGCAACTGCAATACATTTGTTACAAACAAAAAGTAGTGAAAAGAAATGCAATGAGCCTAAATTAAGCAGACATCTGCGATGACGGAACTGGCATAATACTGACAGCTATATCTACATGATAGGCATCTGTGCAGGCACTTTGAGATGTTGTTTTATTTTTTAAGGTCCGTATTCATTTTATTTGTGTGGCAGCATGCATGAAGATTCTGAGATTTAACTGTAAAACTTAATAAAATAGCAAATTTAAACAGGTTCCAAGTGAAATCTTAATAAATAGATCGATCGCCATTTGAGCTAAAAATTTACAACTATACCAGGCTGATCGAGACTGCAAAGCTAATTCTGCTTTACACGACGAAAGGATTGGCCATTTCTACCTGTCTCGATGCTCTCGGGATCTCTCCCGATCTTTGTCCCGTCTTCTGTGTGAATCCCGATCCCGTTTTCTGTTGTCTTCATCGCTGCTAGCAAACTCACTGTCGTCGTCTCCAGGACTCTCACTGCCTTGTCTGCCGATCGCGCCTGGGAAGCCCTCGCGAAATGCAGGGGGGAAACCGCGACCCATGCTAGGTTCCCAAGGCATGCCGGGAGGTGGACCCATCATTGGGTGAAAAGCTTGGCTCGGATCTGCAAATAACCATGGAAGCGACTACGTTGTTATTTGCCTCTAACAGTTTTCTATATGTAGAAGGTCATTTGGCTGGTTAAAAATTCTCCAAGTTTATCTACTGTAGGAAAAACTGATAGTTCTGAAGTTTTTAGATTGGAAATACATGATATAAATGCATGAAACCCCAAATGGAAACTCGAAAAAATCCGAGTTCCAGATGGGATTTGAACCCACGCCCCTCGCGCGATTTTTAGATTGGTCTTAAGTTTTTCAACCTGTGCTGTACATACAGAACTCGTTTAAATGATGAGCCAGGTGTTCAAAACAAAATCGTGTCAACCCTTCAACGGAAAGAAGTTAGAAAAGTACTCTATCAGAAATCAGAACACAAAATGACAGGAAAGATCAGGTCTCTGGTTGTTTTAATGAAATATTACAAGACGTGACTCTGTGCCCAGTCTTTCCAGAGAAGCGGCGTGTTTTCCAATATAAAGAAATTGCCACCACCAGCATAAAAATATATTAGCTCTACAGCTTCTACTCAATGATGGAAATACAACATGAACGGAAAGAAGTTAGAAAAGTACTCTATCAGAAATCAGAACACAAAGTGACAGGAAAGATCAGGTCTCTGGTTGTTTTAATGAAACATTACAAGACGTGACTCTGTGCCCAGTCTTTCCAGAGAAGCGGCGTGTTTTCCAATATAAAGAAATTGCCACCACCAGCAGTTTGCTAGAATACACGAGAATCTGCAGTCAGAAACTTAGATAAAAATATATTAGCTCTACAGCTTCTACTCAATGATAGGATCCTAAATTAAAAATCCATCAAGAGCGGGTCAGATCTAGCGGTCAAACGAGGTCGAGAATTTTCACTAAACCACTAGTGGTATGCTCATTGACAGCCGACTAAAGGCTCCCGAGACGACCAATAATTTCGGTTGGCCACATTTCAATGAAAGGAATTTTAGAGGTCGTTTGCCAGATGAGATTTCGATTGGGAATATAACGCTTGGTTTTTCATTGCAGTATGGGCGTAAAGGAAGTCCTTATCGCAATTTAAATCGAAACTAAACAACTATTTTGGTGGCGACTCACTCTAATTAGTGTCTGAAACGTGCTTAAAGATAAAAATATAACAATGAAAGCAAACTTGTGCCAAAAGGTGTACAGGAAATTAACCTGATTGTTCTGATCGCCTTTACAAAGAATGGCACATAGTCACGAATTGGCAGAAACGCTACTGACTAAAGAAGCTGAGATGCTAATCATGGTAACTAGAATCACACTGTGGAATATTGGTAGTGTCATTTCAATATTGCGAGGAGGGGGACGGGGGTGGGAGAATGGGAGATCGATGATGAGAGCCATTACACAACACGGGTGCCCTATACCCAAAGGAACTTATGTCCAGAGAGATGGAGGGTAATAACCGAGGAAAGGTGTTTGGCTGACAAGGGGAGTTTATAACCGTGGGAGTTGTAATGGAAAGAAATGGTTGGGGGTTTTGATCTAGGATGCTTATCTTCAGGGAAAAGGGGGGTTTACAGCCGGGGAGGCTTATTTATGGGGCGAGACAGTTAACTGAAGATGGGAACGGGGGGAGTTCACCACCCGGCAACTAACACCTGGGGAAACATTCATCTAAGGGCGTTCACGCAAATTGTTTCTCCGCACCCTTACAGTATACGCCATAAGGTCTATCATTATCTCACTCTTGCAAACATTTGAAAATAATATCAGTGTCAGAAGCTTCGACCTTACATCTTCCCGTGTGCTAATACTCTTATAAATGAAAATGACCTCCCATTTCCTTCGTCAGTTTTGCCAAAGGCAGTTTTGTAAAGGCAATTAGTACATTGTCAAACTATAGCACAATTTTAAAGTGCATATCAGCGTTAGACGACCTCACAGCTTCTCGTGTGCCTTTGAATAAGTTTCGTGTACAACTGTAATAAACTTACACATTAAACTGACTTTACATTCCTTTGTTCGTTCTGCCTGCAAAGGCAATTAGTGCTTGCGTTATCAAAGTTCCCTGAGTGGTTTGCTGTATGATATTCCGCACTTGTTGAATATGTTAAGCAAGAGAAGCACTCCGCGTCATTCAACACGATAGCAAAAGGTTTTAGTTCACAATAAAGCAGACAAACTGAAGGGTAAACATCGATAGTTCGAAAGTAAACGCTATAATTTTGATCTCGGTCTCTTTTGGGATTGGCCTATCTCTTTGCAATCCGGTTTGAAATGGTTCCTCAGTGAAACTTTGAATAAATAATCTACTGTATGGAAATCATATTTCAAACAGTTCTCGATCATTCTTTCATAGGCCGCCAACATTATGAAATCCGGTTTGAAATGGTTCTTACCCAACTACTTGCATGTATATACAACCTCTTCGAATCAGTTGTAAGTCAAATAATTTGTTAAGAATTGCCGATTGAAGCGGCTATCTTTACGGCATTCCGTTTGAATCCGTTTTTAGCTAGTGAGACACTATATATCAAAACAGCCATCACAAAAAAAAATTCAATTGTAATCCTTTTTGAAAACAGGCTTACTTCAATCTGTAATCCGCAAGCAAAACAGGTTTACAGAGAAGAGACTTAAAATGGCCGTTATCAGATACCAACAAGATAAATCCACAGTTATCTGAACAAAAATCCCTTTAACTACTATAATCTTTTAATATAAATTCTGGTCATGAACTAACAGTGACAATGTTTTTCTTTTTTTCTAGTGTAAAGTCGGTTTTGCAAGCATCTTCGAAACAACGAGGGCGAAAGAATTGTATTCCCAGCATGTCGGTCAAAAGATTTGTAAAACCATGTTAAGTATGCACAAGATGACATGTTTTCCTTCCGCTTGGCTATATTGAGAACGCTCTAAAACAAATTTAATAGTTCGGCGAGAGCTATAGAAGCAAAAGGCAAAGACAAACAAGTCAACTTCCTTTACCAAGCATCTCCGATGAGATAAGAACATTCCACGTACATCTCGTAAAGATAATGCAAGGTCGCAAGGAAATTAATGCGAGAAAAGAAAGAGACGCGGTTTGAGCGCTTTGAAACTAAACGGGACTGAACAGATCATAGGAAAACGTGGAAATTTGCGTTCCCTTCGCATTTTAAAGCAAAATATTGCTAAGTCTGCCTTTGGAAAGGGCACGTAAGTAACGAAACAAAGCAAGACAATGTCAGCTGGTCATTTAATTGTACTCAATCACACCCTGTACAATTGAATTGCATGGAAGGTGGAAACAGGCAGAGAAACTTTAATTAGTCCAGTGCTCATGACGCAAAGACTGCAATATAAAATACTGTGACTAAAAGGCGATCGATAAGCTGGAACTGCGTGTTGTTTTGTTGCGGTAGAATTCGATAATCCCAAGTTTTTTTTCTCATTGTTATTTCTTTTCAGCGAGAAAACCATTACCGCGTATGCAAATGTGGAAAGATATTGAGAGTTTGGCGGTTTATTAATAAATATAAATATCTTTTTTTCTTTCAGGTGTAAAAAAAATTAACAAAGCAAGGGCGTCTCGCAGCATAAACATTTAAGTTTAGATATAAGGCAGTGTAAAATGGACGGAAAAAATCGCTGCACGTTCACATTTATAGGGTTTTAAAGACGCAGATGTAAAACGAATTAACAGAAAAAAATATAATAGTTTTAAAACAGGCTACCTTTTCTTAATTATTGAGTAAGGGTAATATCAAATTCATGTGGTTCGAAGTCTGAAAATGAATCGTCATGTGTGATCATTCACATGAAAACACTTAGCAGCGATCCAATATTGTTCTGTACATTATCACCGCCAGGCTTTATAACTCGATATACAGTTCGATAACTATCGATTTTCAGGAGGATATCCTTCAGTTTGACCATTCAAACGAAAGCTACCGTTAAGCTCTTCTTTCCTGTTGTGCCGTTTGCTTCGTAATAATTGAAGAAATGTTTTTTTCCGCCTCTTACAAAGTTAAGTGCTAATATAGTTTAGAAGGTCATCGCAAAAATATGAGACTTTTTTCATGAAGGGAAAGCCAGAAAATGTAATTTTCATTAGGAACTCCTCCTACTGTATAGTTCCCTAATAACATCGACTAATTAATTAGTGACTTTCGTAAGCTGAAAGAAAGAGAAAAACCCTTTAAATCCTTCAAATGACTTGGCATAATTACCGGCACTAACTCGACAGCGAGAAGCTTATGAAAGGAAATAATTTATCCCTGTCAGTGAGAAAGTGCACTTTAAGACAGTGGTAGACAGCGGCGTAAACACCATTGAACAACTTTTGACATTTTGTGATTAAGGAGTTTTAATTTCAATCCATGTTAACAATCTTTCAAAATCCAAGAATTATAGAACTCGAACTTTGACATTTTGACGTGTACCTTAAAATCCCCAAGGTTACAACCAAAATGATTTTTTTTAGGTTTTGATCTTTACAAACCTGTCGTGAATTCATTAATTAAAAAAAACCTCAAAAGCAAAAACCCAAACAAACAGCACAGAGGCTCTCCTTGAGCAACTTTGCCCTTAAAATAACCGCGCTTTAAAATAATGCCCATGTTTATTTCTTAGTTCTTAAAGCGTACAATTTTTGTTTACAGTTCAGCGCGATGTTTTCATAAATTACTGAACTCCCACTAACACTGTAATTTTCCGCAAACCTTTTTCTCACTCCAGAAGCCCGTGGTGTACACTTTAAAAACCCATTATCACGTTAACACTGAAATAAATCTAGTTTCATATGGTGCAAGCCTTCCCGCATGGTGGTGGAATAAAAATTACCAGGCAAAACTTGCGCAGATTTGTTAAATGTTCGAATTTTGTACGTGAAGAAAAGTTTCCGAGTTCTTTCCCACCGCAAAGATATCCTGCCCAAAACTTCGTTTCAGTTGCGACACTTACCGCATTATATAAAAATTGAGAAAGCCAGAAGAGTAACCGTGCAGTTGACAAACACCTTGAAAGTGCAGTTTTATTGCTCTCATTTACATGGTCAGACTTCGGGATTTCACATATTTTGAAATGAAAGTTATGACGATATTATACAGCGTAATAAACAGCGTCAAAGGAAGGTTCAACTTAAAGATACAAGTCTAAATACGAGAACAGTCCAATAATATTTTTGGGCAAAAGGAATGAAACCTATACAAAGACGTCCGAATTCGAAGAGCTGGGTCTGTCTTTTCGACTTGCAGAGCGCGTGAATAACGACCTGCCCCGCCGAAAGGAGGTGACTTTCTCCGAGAGAGAAAACAACCTTAAGCGATTTCTTGACGGAGAACAGTGCCTAACATGCCACTTGAATGCCTTGCGAAATTCTTCGCTGAAAAGCGCATATATAAGGGGATTAGCCGAGCTGTTGCAGACGAAGCACAGGACACAAATCTTAAAGAACAGAAGCAAGTACTCGAAGTGTGTTGTATCCAGAAAGATGTCGATGACCCGAAACACGTTGTAAGGCAACATAGTCACCGCAAATACAACCACAACTGGCGCCAAAACCTTCAGGGCTTTGTAGTTTCGTTCGCTAGCGCGCAGTGACCGAGTGTGCGACGCCGAAGGGCTGCAAGATTCCCGGCGGATTTGGGTATGAAGAACGATGCTCTCTTGGAGACGGCCGCGGATACGGAGGTATGTAAAGAGGATGATAACCAGAGGCAAGAGGTACGTTAAGAGAACGGTCTCCGCTTGATACAGCTTGTAGTACAACTTGCTTGAAAATCTAGGAAAACAGTAGGGCTCCCCGCGGTGTTCTCCGTACGCCATGGAGAAAAATAAGGGGAGAACGAAAAGAATGAACGATAGAACCCATATGAGAAGGATCACAATTTTGGCTTTTTTTAAGGCGTTCTTATGGCTCATGCCGCGACCTGAGATGATCCCCCTGTAACGGAACACGGCGATAGCAGTGATGCTTGCGATGGATACCCCATGGAATATATCGCTTAGCGGGTACAGCACCTTGCAGCCAAACTCCCCAAACGGCCAGCGAATGTCCTCAGTTCGGAGAACCGCAAATGGAAGACTGAATAAAATCACGCCAAGATCGGCAATTGCCAGGTTAAAAATGAGGCAGTAGGCGAGCGAGCGGAGAAGATTTTCCTTGATTACCACCACACAGACCAAGCCATTTCCCAGCACGCCTACCACGAAAATGACGGCGTCCAGGATAAAGCGAATCACTTGCGCGGGAAACGGCTCGATGTAAAACTGGAACGGTTCTTGAGCCGACAAGGTTCCATTTAAGTTTACACTTGAAAAATTATCAGGAGTAACGCTAAAATTCATGGCGAGATATCGACTGGATAAGTATCTCCGCCTAAAATATCTTGACTGCACCAGAGGGATTAAGGAAAAATGTCACTTGAAACGATCACTATAGAGCGAAATTGTTTAAATTCCCCGCGATTGTGAGTCTAGAGCCGTTCTTGCCAAAACGTCCAGAGTTGGCAAGGGAAATGCCGCAGGTTCGATAAGAATTTGCAGTGATACACACCACCAATCCAATGCTAATTGTCTGGTTGTCTTCCAGCCTCTTAAAGCTGGCAAGAGTAACTCAAGCAACAAAGCGACGTCGTCATTTCCTTCTCGTTGAAGATCCGCGCCAAAACACAGAGTCGATCTGTGAGTTAATTATCGTTCAGTCTGTTTCCCAACGAGCGGCAAATTTGCCGAGCAACTTATCGCCCTATTTATACTGTGCTGCTGGAGCAGTTCCCAATACGGGCGAAAGAGCGTAGACTGATCACACTTGACACACGATACGACAAATACCTTGCATGAACCATGTTGACGTCTATAACGTGTTTCTTACACCCATAAAAAGATGCCAATAGCCTAATCTTACAAGGACATTCACTGGCTGTCGTTTTGTTTTTGCGCAAGAGTAACCTCTCCGAGTGTCATTTAAATGACAATGTTGCTTTAATGGAGAGGATCGGAAGTCGATCAGAGATACATGAACCGCAAGCGATATTCAAATTTTTGCCATTTTCATAACGCCGGCGGGCACAATTAGGGGAGGGATTAATCTGCTGCACCTTGGTCTTCTAAGGTAATTTCGAGCTACAAGCCAACGGATTCAACCAACGCATCGATGTTTCCCAGAGACATTGAAATCGTAGTTTTGGAACAATCTCTGCAAGTTATGTTTTTGCTTGACGTGGTTTGAAAATCGAAATCAAGAACAAACCAAAACACAAACAAATATTTAGCAGTATAGGATTAAAGTAGAACAAAAGCGTCTTGTGAAAAAGACCAACTAGCTCCAAATTAGCGATTCTTGGAAAGAGAACGAAGAACGGCGTTGAGCAGACGAAAATGACGCGTGATTCACGAACACGGGTGAAATAAACGTCCATTTATGCAAATAAACGTCTCGACAGGGCACACCTGTAATTGAAACTCACCACACTCGCCAAAAAATAAAAATTCTAATTAAAGACACTTGAGCGTGGAAAGATTTGTGACAAGAAAGCACTGCAACAGAAGAATCAAGACAAGCTGACATTGTCGCTCAAAGAAAAAAATAAGCAGAGCCTACTGTTTTGTCAAAGAGAACACAAAGTGAAGTCCTTTTTTCAGATGTTAAGGACGAAATTAAAATAATGATAATAGTAGCACTAATTTTCTCGCAGCTGTCTAAGTTTTCCTGGATTTAATTTTGGATAGTGTAGACGAAAAAAAAAAAAACGGAAAAACGAAAACATTCCCCAGCAAAATAATAGATTAAAGAAAATTCTGACAACGACTACTACGAATTTAAGCGTTTAAACGAAAACACAAAAAGCCTTGAGCGCTTGGAAGTGCTGACAGAAATTTCAACGCGTAAATTTTTATCTTTCTTTCTTTCTTTCTTTCTTCTTTTTTTTTTCAGTGCAACGATTTGAATTTACCCTATTAGAGAAACGAGGAAAAGTTGCGGCGACTTTCGGAACAAAAGATAAAACATAGAAACAACGTTAAGTGGGAGATGAAATTGTCAGTTGAGCCATCAAGCCAAACAGAATCGTTTTAGATTGAGCGCGGTATGGATCAAGCTACAGCATCTGTCATGTGAAGTGGGCCAAGATCTGGAACAGATAATCTGTAAGGTTGACAAGATCAATTTATAACTTGCGGACTGACATCCGCGGGGAAGAGCACTTTTAAAAATCCAAACAAGGACTCGTCAATTTAACTACGCTGCGTTTTGACGAAGTTCCGCGCGAAAAGAAAATGGGTAACGGATATGAAATAAAGTGTTGAAAACAATGATTCACTAACAAGGAGAGAAGAAATGATGATTAGAGTGAAAGAGCATTCCATGGTGTCTGTTTTAACGTTCCTGAAACAACCATTCGGGAGATTGTGATGAAAAATGTAAATTAAAATGCATTTTGCGTTATATTTCGAAGCGAACGAAAATCACCGGACCCAAAGGTCTATATTTCAGACATTTTCCCATGTTTTCTTTGTTTTTGTATTGACACGAATAAATAAGATTTTTCTTTGGCCTGAGTAATGAATAATGGAAACAGGATGTTTGATGAATTGGACAAGAGAAAAAGCAAGCTTAACTCTTTGCTACGCTGTAAACAGATCTGGTTAATGAATTTGAATTCGCGTGCAAAATGACATTCGAAGACGTAAACAACGTCTTGGTACAAAGCTTTGGAAACGGTCCTGCAGTATTTTACAAGAACCCACTGTGAAAACGGTAATTGAAACAAAATTAGGTTACCGGAACACATTTTAATAACATCCGAGATTGTACGTGCTTTTTGCGCTAAATACGTTTCCGAGTGTGGGCGACGGCACAAAATAAATACACTTATCAAACTTTAGTTTTCAAGTTTTATCTCTCAAAATTCGACAACAAGAGGAAAAGGCGGAAAATAAAGCGCTCGAAATAGCAAAATAAACAATATAAATAATATACGAATATACGACTAATTAGCCAAAAATTTGTGGTAGGAGGAGGGTGGGGGGGGGGGGGGGGGGGGTAAAAGTGGCGGGAAACAGGTGTCACACGCTGCCTCAATTTCCCGCCAAAACTTAGTCTTGTGTGAGTTATAACATGCACAAAAGAGGGAAGCCACCGAAAACACATGAAAAGTAATTAAGTTAGCAAAAAAGGTTAAAATATATTAAACCTTTACCGGCTACAGTTTATTCTTCCCTTGAACTTGAAAACAGACAATGCTTATCTTGCCTTAGGCTACTGAAAAGTCAGTTGAAGCATTATTGATCACAGTTAACGGGCGAAATAAGTTCTTTTTGTAAAGAACTATTGTTACAAAACAACTGCCACAACGCAATCACTTTTGCTTTAAAAGTACTTATCGGCGAGATTGTGGCCGATATTTCACTTGACCTTGTGCCGATTTCAGTTACTAACTATAACTGGAATGATAACGAAAAGAAAAATATATTCACTTGTTTGATTTTTGCTTTACCTAATCATAAATCTATTACTCTCACCGCTAAATTAAAATGTATACAAGATAAGTGTACTTCTTAGGCTTCTGATAAAATAAAATCAATGAAGAAAAATAGCGCTTCACAACAATAATTATTCGCAAAAACATTTTTGTGAAAGACACAAAACTCGAGAAGCAAAATGAACGAATTATCATCATTCTTCAAAAAACGTCTCTACGTTTCGCTAAAACAAAAAATGAGACAAACATAATAACCTGATTTGGGTGTGCAAAATAGTTCTTGTTTTGTAAGCTGGGATGACGCCAAGCAAAAATTATCACTGATTAAATAATGGCGTATACCTGCACTATTGCGCGATATGTTATTAAGTACTTGAAACATTGTCAAAGAAGAGGTTTTCATACATCACCAAAATCAATTAATGTTGTAGTTAGAACAAAGGTTAAGGAAATAAATACCGCATTCTTTTTGGGGGAATAGATCAAGGAAAAAACAGAATCACCTGACAAAGCCATCTGCGGCTTTCATGCATTTGAATCACACATCAGGATTTCACTAACGGGACGAACAAGTTACCACCACCTTCCAAAGTGCAATGAACAATTCTACACGAAAATACTTCAGTACCGCCCAGGAAGAGCTTTTATTTCCGATTGGTCACACTTAGGTCGCGTTCCTTGAGGAAATCCTTTTTCAGATTTAGACAATCCAGATTGTTCAGATTTTTCCGCTAGCTGGAACAAAAATCTGAAAAAGATCCATCTACACAGCGAGAGGTTTGGAAAGTTGTTTTTGTTGATGTCGGGTTTTCTGAGAATGCCGCTCGCTTTGCTCTCCTTGCTGGAGGAACTCAAATGGAACGAAAATCTGAAACCAGTTTCAGTTACCAATCCAAACGATCCACGTTCGGAGGTGGATTGTTTAGATTGCAATCTAAGATTGGTTTCGCCATAAATGGAACGGGAAACCTAATTTTCGATCGCAAAATCCGGTTTTAGATTGGTTGAAAGGAACGCTACCTTAAAGTTATCACCCGAGAACACAAAAGTTTAGAACCTCCTTTTACGACATTAACAGCAACAGAAGGAAGTGACAATGGCCACACGTAAGGATTTCACCATTCATGAGTTAGAAACTCGTTTACAACACCATAAACAGCACCACAGAAAAGCACTTCTCAGAAGCTTTAGGTCAAAGGTGCACCACAGCAAACGGAAGGAGCTGCTCAGTAAGCTGTCGCTTCAAGGTCACACTTTGGAATTTTATCCACCAAATCAAAATCTAGAACAATCAAATGCAGTATAACAAATAACAGTAAAGGAAAGTACTGTTCGGCAAGTCAGTAACATTCATTTGAATGGTCACAGTTTAGGATTTCATGCATGTACAGAATCAAAGGCAAGAACTACCCAGTACAGCTTAACAACCAGTAACAGTGTAACGTATTTCTCGACAGCTTTAGTTAGAGTGGTTAAACAAGTGAAAAACGAAGAGAGGCGCGATTTCAGTAGCAAAAATGGAAAACTTCATTTCAGATTCTTCGACAGTTCAAGCGAAACAAATGTTATGGCTGGCAAGAAGAGTAATTCCCCATAAAGGATTGATGTCTACGAGAAAGTTTAAAAATACCGCAAACGTTAGGCCCCAAAGTTCATCTAACCCAGTTATCGATTTAAGCTGAAGTTAAAAACATTTTAGGTACCGGGCTTGCGTACGGTCTTATCACCAATGAGTTCAGTGGTAGATTTTTCACCTCTCAAAAAGTGCTTCACAAGAAATTAATCACGACTGCTTTCATTTCCACTGCGTACAAACACGCAGTCCTCCGTCATATATTTTCAATGCAAAATAAATTTCAAACTAGGCAGACAGCTTATTAAGCTCACTTTTAGATAACAGAGAGGCAGGTGAACAAAGAAAAGTTTTCATAACATTTTTCTTACAATGCTTCATTATTCTCCCACACTGCGATGGTGAAAAAAAGCAAACAGTGGATTTCTCGACTATACATTCTGGAGAAGTTCAAATAACGTTCGCAGACCCATGAACCAAGCAATCTTTTAGGATAACTGCGTAGTTTACAGAGCGTATCTTTCATACAAATTTGTACGTACAACATATCTTTCGTACAATCGTTGTGGCGAAGTGTAATTGAAACATTTCATTTCATTTAATATGACGAAATTGGCATCACTTACTTGTTGATAACGTTTCCGTCGTCCGTATATATAACGATTTGATCGATAAGCACAGCAAAATGAAAGTATCATCAATTTTTAAGCGTTACGATTGTTCAAATGGAGAAGAAATGAAAGAAACTCCACATTAAACTTGACGAATCTTTTGCCGGAATTCAGCATCAGATTTGCTTCGTGGAGTCGCTGACAGTCAGTTTAGATGCCGAAAACGCATCATTGCGCAAGCGCTTTAGAGTTTCATTGCTAATAAAGGGGATCGCTTTTCAATTGTTAGTTTCCCTATTTGCCATTAGTTTTCTTTAAATTTGGGTGAACACACATCAGAAAGAAAGGTTCAGTCAACTTGTTGTTTACTGACCAGTAAACGTCTGTTGTTTTCATCTAATTTGCTAGCTAGTAATTACTTAATTCTCATTCGACTTAGAATAACGTCGCTTTCGTTAATTACGCTTAAAGGAAGTAGACACCAATGTGAGCTGGACATCGTTAGCCACTCTGGACATGGCAGAATTTCACGTAAATGTCGACAACTTCTAGTTCTCGTGCATTAAAGCAAACCAGCAGATAGACCTGGAATCGAGGGTATCGTATTAGAGAGATTTTGGGCGCTAGTCTTTTTTCAGATCGAATCAAGGTCTGGGATACGTGAAGCTGATTGTAGGGCTACTTTATTGATGGATACACGGCCAAGACGTGATATGACAGTCGATGTGAAAACACACATACGACGTTCCACTATCCAGACCAAAATTCCTTGGAACACGCATCGCAGATATAATCCATACCTTAGCCAACGCTTATAGAAATTGACCGAATTGGAAATTGATTCAAAACACGTTTCATTGGGGGAGCTGGAATACAGGACTTAAATGTGAAGTTATTGGAAGTACAAAAGGTCTTACCTCCAGGGAAGAACGGGGCACCTTCTTCGAATGGTCTATGTCCTCTGTAAGAAATTTTTTACTTTGAATTAGGTTCTACCCATAAGACGTATTTTAGTCACGAGTTATATTACCCACGCCCACGCCCCTCCCCAGAAAAACTGATAAATACAGCAACAAGTCAGCCCAATGTAAACCAAACACAAAAGTGACATACTTGAGTTGAAGGGCGCTGTCACGTACTCAAACATGCGCTTGCAATAGTCAATATTAAAACATTTTGCAATTTTCCTACGAAGTACTTGTATGTCAATTGAAAGTGTTTAAGGTTGTCTATGGCCAAGGATGTTGTGGAGGAAATGGGTTGAAACTTCAAAAGTTAGGTTAGCTTTTTCAAGTTTCGTCATTGTGTCTAGGGAAAAATCGCCATAAAATAATACTGGCTTCTTTTCCGTTCATGAAATAATTTGAAATCTACCTCTTCGTGTTATAAAGGGCCATTCATGTAATAACAAAAGAACTTCCTCGCAATTTGAAAAAACTTATAACTAGAAAAGCCACAGCAGTGCCTCTTAAAGAGACGGAAAGTGTGAAAGTCGACGACATGCAGATGCGATGATTCTTACAGTTGTTTTCAATCGAGTGTCGAATGCAATTCACTCTTGCTTTGGATTTGCTTTGCTGCGCTCTATGATTGGCTGGCAAAACTCGCGCCACGGTTTAAAACCAATGAAAACCATTAGTGACCCGCTCGAACGCATTTTCCCGCGCTTGGCGCCGGCTTCATGTATTCGCTTCGAATTGTGATTGGTTCATTTCGCTGTGGTGTCAGTTGTGATTGGCGAGATTAATGGCTATTGTTTTGGTTTCGTGCCATTCAATTGAAAATTATTCTAATCAGTTCACCTTTCCTTTATCACTCACTACGGCCCAGCTCACACAAACCCGAAATCTCCGTTTCATTTATCCGAAAACGCACTAAGCGATTTCCGTTCACACCCGCAATTTTCGGATCGTCTTACGGAGTCCGAAACTCCCGAAGAGTCTTCGGCCCCAAAGAGTTTTTGTTTTATTCGCTTACCATCGATCGGTGGTAGTTTTTCTAGCAAACTTCCAAAACTAGCAAAAATTCTCTCAAAGGATTTCAACGGATTACGGGGACAAAGCGCTGACAAGCACCTATCTTCTTGACTAGAAGAATGCTGAGGGAAACAGCTAGTAATATGACGACCTACCTTTCATCGATTCCTTGAGGGAATTCTCCGGGCGGAGGCATTCCTGGTATCCCCGGGGGACCTCCCAAGGGGATACGACCACGACCTCTACCACGCATGCCCATGGCACCACGTCCTGAAAAACCTAAAAGAACAATTCAACGGGTGCAATATAGGAAGACGTCAACATAGCAACAAGCAGATTTCTGAATAGTTTAAATTTCGCACAAAATGTATTGACGGAGACGGGCTCGAAACAGACACCATAAGCGTACCGCCCTTCAAAAAAATTAACTTATTCGGGCACTACAGAAACGAAAAGAAAATTTGTACTTCAATGTCATAACTTATCTGCTTCGATCCCAGAACGCCTAATTTTCTAACTACGAAAACTACAAAACTTCGATCATGGCCGTCCTGCTCTGCCGAGAGGTCTTTTAGTGAATGTTTCTTAGATACACAATGGGGCAACAGTGTCTCAGTAACATCGTCATAATTGACATTGAAACAGCCTACGCCAATAAGACGGTGCAAAATGACATGTAAAGGATCATTGACATTCTTGGGTGGGCGAAATAATCGCTGCTCGTACCTCTTCTTCGCTTGAGTGAATTTGAACTACTGAAATGTCTACCGCAGCTAATGGTGATGACGAATTAACATTGAGTCGCGAAAAAAAAAAAAAGAAAAAAAAAACCTCTCGTCACATCAGTGAAATACAAGTTTCATTAGGGGAAATAACGCTCAGCTCCCCCCGCCCCACCTCCCCCAGCAAAATTTTCTCCATGTACAAGAGCTGTTTCTTCAAGTCGTACACTTCATGCTCAAGTTTCTTGTTGTCATGTTGTAGGTCGCGTACATCTTCTTCGTTGTATTGGAAGCCTTCTTCTAATTCCTCCACATTCTTTTCTATTTTTTTGTCCTGGTCTTTAAAACTTGAACCTCTGAGTCTAATCTACTTACTGTCTCTTCGATGTTGGCTACTTTTGCATGAACCTCGTTTAGCTGAAGCTCGATAACGTCCAGCTTTTGTAACTTTTCCAGAATTGCTTCGATTTTAACACCCAGGTTCTCTGCCATGTCGAGAGCTTCTAAAACTTTGTCACACTCGGCTCTCGATCGTTTTTCGTCTGATGACTTATTTGACTCTTTGAGTGATGGTGGCGATGGTGACGGTCTATCCTTTCGCTTCGGTGGCATGAAAATTTTACATTCAGACTTTCAAAAGCGACCAAAAGTAGGAGCTCGGTGAAACGTGTTCACTCGGCCGCCATGCCAGTCCCAGTCCCCCACCTCCCCCAGCAAAATTTTCCTGTGCGCCCATGACAAACACGCATTTCGCCCACCAATATCGCGGTAAAATATAGCATGTTTTGCGGTCTGGACTATTTTAATTGAAAAATTAGATTGTTTTATCACGAAACACGAATAAACACTGAAAGCTGTGTTTCGATCATATTTGTGCTTCCTTGCAAGAAATGTCAAAAATTAGTTTTTGTGAGGAACAAATTACAATGCAAGCAGCCTTTAGTTAAATTACTGAAGTGTAGCAAACAAACCTGTTGGATCAAAAGGTGGTGGCATCCCATCCGGCGGCATTCCCATCTCCGGTGGAAATCCGTGGGGAGGTGGACCTCCCATACCATGCATAGGGGGCATCCCTGGTGGGGGCATCCCAGGGGTGCCCCCTCTGGGTGGTGAGGTCCATCGTGGCCCATGGGTCTAAATGGAGGGGGCATTCCTGGGGGAATGGGTCCCCCAGGTGGGATATGCATGGGTATACCGTGAGGTGGTCCTGATAGTGGGGGGCCCATTGAGGGGTCATGTGGAGGGATGAAGGGAGGAGCCCCAGAGACAGGGGGCATGCCGTGGGGACCTCCTGGAGGACCTGAAAGAAAACACATAAGAAATGCTCATGATGAGTACACTCTACAGTTAAAGTATGTCAAGGGACATTTGACAAGCAAGAGAGCACAGTGTTAATGTGTTACCAGTATATTTTCACAGTTTGCCTGGAAATGCAATCTTCCACATGCATTGAGATAAAATTATATTGCTTGCCCAAAATATATCACATGTGTGTGAAATAATGTTAGCATACCAGGCGTCTCCTTGATGTTCAAAGGTTTGGAGCACCAAGCTTGTGACAACGCAAAAGTTCAATGACTCAACTTCCAATACTTAACTACCTTTCACTTATTACAGTGGCTTCAATGCAGTGCCATAAAACCCAAACCAAAAAGAGATTTCTCCAGTCAGTCACAGAAGATGTAAGTACACAGTGAAGCAATCAGAATTCAAAGCAGGCAGATGCTCCTGGCATACACTGTAATGAATGGGAACAACTGCTTTAAATTTGCTTTTGCTTCTTACTGGCTCAGAAAGTGCCAAAAAACCAAATCAAATAGAACTTAATGAATATGCGAGTGATCATCAAAGTTATGAACGTTTCTCAATCTGCAGTTCAAATATATGACTTTCATATATTCACAGTCATTTATCCCTCACTCACAGGTTTATCACAAACCAACAAAATAACCAGCTCCCAGATGGCTTGTTAGCTCAGTTGGTAGAGCACTGTACCGGTATCGTAGAGGTCATGGGTTCGACTCCCATACAAGCCTGAATGTTTTTTCAGGCTTTATTGTCACTACTGCTTAAGTAGTATTCATAACTGTGATGATCACTCACACGTTCATTCTTTAATCCGCAATTCAAATAATTACAGGATATGATTTTCATATATTCATAGACACGCTTCAAATAGAACTTAATTTCAACAACCAAATGGAGGCTACTCTTACTCAGTGTCCCTCACAAACAAGACTTGCCTGAAAACCACCATTATAACATAGCTGGTAAATTCATATAGTCAAATTCAATAATAATATAATAATAAAATTCAATAATTATTGCTCAAGCATGCTTCATATTCCTAATTGTGCACGCTGATGACATACATGTAGCAGAGGGATTTTTTTCTTTATAGAATAATTATTTAAACTGTTGCATTGAAAATGTTATAAAACAATTGAAGGGCTCGGAGCATAACCATCCTATGTCGAATTTTGAGTCGTTTTTCGATTTTGCTTGGATTTGTCTGAATTTCTGCATGTGAACTGCAATTCGATGGAAACACATTGTATGGTATTTTTTTTGACTGATTCATCCAGAATCCAGAAATGCATTTTTTCTTACGTACACCAAGAAACCAACCTTCCATGGGAGTGGTTTGCAAGTTGCATTACATCTTCTTAGTAAGAAAAAATGCATTTCTGGATTCTGGATGAATCAGTCAAAAAAATACCATACAATGTGTTTCCATCGAATTGTAGTTCACATGCAGAAATTCAGACAAATCCAAGCAAAATCGAAAAACAACCCAAAATTCGACATAGGATGGTTATGCTCCGAGGCCTTCAATTGGTTCATGCGTCAGTTGTGAATTCATCAAAATATGACGCACTCAGGAAGTTTGGAGAGCATGCCTCTTATGCTTCTCCCGTGCTCTCCAAGCTTCCCACATCCTTCACATCTCGACGAATGCATGCTGATGCATGAATCAATTGTTGATTGGGTGATGGTGACATCCTGTATAAAGATATATATTATTATTATTATTATTATTATTATTATTATTATTATTATTATTATTATTATTATTATTATTATTGTCTTCCTGCTCACAAACAGGTTTACTCACCTGGAGGGAAGTGTTTTTTATTCATCATTCCAGGGTGTGGTGGCCCCACGTCTGGGTTCATACCCTCGCCCAACATTGGCATCATCACATCATCATCTCGCCGCCTGCGACTTTCAACTGAAATGAAACATGAAAACGTGAAAATTTTTTACACACACAAGTACTTGTCACTGAAGAAAAGAGCATTGTTTTACATGTAATACTAAAATCACTGGTAATTAGCTCATGTGACAATGGTGTACAATGCTGGTACGACAACTTACAGTAGTGTGGTAGCAAAGTAAGAATACTGAGAATCTGAGCAATAATTGATGGCCTTTTTTCCTGCAAAAGGGGCTTTACTTTGTTCCAGGTAAAAATAGACAGGGGCATACAGACAGGTTTATGTGGTGTCAGAAATGAAGTTCTGCATTTATCATACTTTGTGATTTAAAGGCCTGGATTCAGTACATAAGCACATGACTTTGCCTAAAACTGAAACAACTCAAACAAACAAAATCAAGCATGCATCAAATCCTTAAGTTTTATTGTTTCTTGAGTTTTTGGCAAAAGTCATAAGCTAACCCTTCAAATCCTAGCCATAATTTCTGAGACCAATTTCCAGTCTGTATACCCAAGTAGAGTGAGTTTAGAGATATTTTGGGCATACACCCCTCTTGCAGAAAGGTCTTCAATTATTTATTTCCTCCGAGGGCCCTGAGATCAGTCAGATTCCCACAAACAACTTTTATTCTTTATCGTTCAGTAGTTAAATAGTAAGCCTGGGGACCCTGTGGTCTTATTGACATTTTGAATGTGCATGTAGTCACCTCTGGATCCCTCTCCACCAATAACATCAATACTTCCTTCCAACTTGCGTTCAGGAGGTGGACCTGCCTTTCTTGGCCTCCCTACAAAATACATCAAAGCAGTTTAGTCAAAACATAAATTTAAAGGAGAAAAGAAAAGTTAGAGCAGGCTTAAGTGACCCTGGAGCTACAACGTAGGCCTAAATTTTCACAATCATATAGTGTTACATACATTGTAGATCGATATGAATGTCATTCTCTTATTGGCAACGCTACTCATTATCTATTCTGTTGTAGATATTGAGTAGCATTTGTGAACAAAATGATTTCAATGTGTGATAGCTGACAGCTGATTTGGGCTGTGCCTTCATCAGCTAACATGTGACAGAAAGCTTGACCTAATAATCTAATATTGTTAAGTATACCACAGAAAATCTGATAAATCAGTGAGAATGAATAGTTTTAGCAAATACTGACAGCAAAATCAGAATTAACAGAGTTTTTCCCTTAATAGGATGCAATGGTAACACTAAAAACTCAATAATATTAATCATTTTCTTGATGCACCAAAACACTATGAAACCTTTTCCTTAAATCCAAAAATTACTGAACAATAACAAGGTTTTTAGGTATATATTAATTTTGCTGGAGTTTACACTACAGGTATACATGTATATTAAGTGCCTGAAAGATCCTAGCCCAAAACATGGCCTTTTGATCAGACAACTTGTTCCTCTATACAACACACGACAGAAAACAAGGTACTTACCATCTGGCATGATAACAGGTTCTACAGAGGGCTGGTGTACCTTACAAAACCAAAAGGTACAGTAGAAGTAAGGTTTAAAACAAACAAAAAAATTCTTTTTGAACAAAATTTATCTGCTAAAAAAGTTAAAATAAAGGCCAATTATCTTTCAATGAGAGGTGGTTGTTTCACAGGAAACAAGAGCTTACAAATATTTTCTTGGGCATTTGCAACTCCATCCTCATTCGTCTCTGTTTTTCACAATACTGTTTCCATGTGTCTTCCGTGAATCCATAATTGAAGTAGTCAGTGATATCAGCACCTTGAAAGAAACAAAAGAGAAGAGATACTAGGTTTTAGTCAAAGTTAATAAGGATTATCACATGTGTCTTTCCCTAGAAGGTACAGCAGTAAGTGCAGTGTTAAGCTCTTCACAGTTTTGATCACACAAGTTTTAGTTGTAAGATCAGACTGAGGTTTGGTGGTTCAAAAGTTAATTTTTATCTCTGCATTGTTGTGTTGCTCAGGGACCTTAATCTTTCACTCATGTTCATACAGTGAACTCCATCCAAGGCAGACACTTTTGGGACCAGCTATCATTGTCTACCTTAAAGAGGTGTCCGTCTTAGAGGGAGTTTTTTTTTTTACAGAGAATACAGTATGGAACAATTCGGTCAGGGCCAGGTAAAGGTGTCCACCTTAGAAGGGTGCCTGCCATACAGGTGTATGTGTCCACATTGAGAGAGTTTACTGTTATATTATTTTCATATTAATTATTAGGATACATGTATTCACGATCCTTGTCAACATTCTTACCAGGTTTTCTCCAGGGTTTATCATCAACAGAGTCCAAATCAAATTCATGTATAGAAACTCCATTGACAGTGCCGACAGCCTCTACGTCAATACCCTTGCTATCCTTGCCACTGGTTATTCTGTCCTTTGCAGATGCTCCTGCAGCTCCAGATTTGAAATTCCAGTTCACTGGAGGTGCATAAGGTGCCCTAATAAGACATATAACATTATTTAATAACAACTAAAGGGGTGGGAATAACACTATGCTAAGTGACTTTTTGGGGGAACATGTTTTTGGCCAGTGTTTTCTCGAAAACTAGGTGAAACAGCAAAAAAAATACAGGGCAATCTTTACACACATAAACAAGTCTGTATGTGAGAATCAGCTATTTTTGAGCAAAATTTATATTTAAAAAAAAAACACCCAAAAAGTCACATAGCATAGTGTTATTCCAAAGCCTTCAATAAAAAAGAATGATCAACATCAAGTACATGCATGACTGTTTTAATTTATGAGTTGATTTCTTCAAAATGTGAAAAACACTGTAAATCAGAGTTCATGAAACTGTAATTCTTACCCGTAAGGTGCAGTTGAGGTATTGATTTCTCCAATGGTGACCTGGACATCATCGTCATCATCATCATCTTCATCGTCATCATCTTCATTGCTCTGTAAAACAGTTAAAACCTCCAATTATGAATAATTTTCCCTGACATGTACATGTACTTTAGAGTACTTAATAAAATCATTACAAAACAAGAGAAAACATGTGTAAGCAATTCAAGGCCTCAGAGCATAACCATCCTATGTCGAATTTTGGATTGTTTTTCGATTTTGCCTGGATTTGCCCGAACTGTTGCATGTAAACTGCAATTCGATTGAAAGAAGATGTAATGCAACTTGCAAACCACTCCCATGGAAGGTTGGTTTCTTGGTGTACATAAGAAAAAATGCATTTCTGGATTCTGGATGAATCAGTCAAAAAAATACCATACAATGTTTTTCCATTGAATAGCAGTTCACATGCAGAAATTCAGACAAATCCAAGCAAAATCGAAAAACAAATCAAAATTCGACATAGGATGGTTATGCTCCGAGGCCTTCAATATTATGGTGGAGTATGCTAATTAACAATGCCCAAGGGTATTCTTTGAGTGAAAGACTAAGCGCCAAATGCTCGTAACCGATTTAAGAGAACACAGAACGTTTCTGTCCAGTTAGACGTAATGCGCAATGTGTCGTTTTTGCTTAATCATAACACTCAACAAGCTCGCTTGGCACAAAAACAGTGCACAATATTTGTGGTTGACTTAAAAAAAAAAACAGCACACAGTAGCCTTGGTTAATCTCAGGTCAGCGCGCAAAGATTTTGTCCGACCTGAAAACAGCACTCACTCCGAAGAGATTCAGGGTTATTGTTGGGTTTAGGTTGGACTGACCGCAATGAATTCTGGGATCATTGTCTGCTCCAAGCGCGAAGAACAAGAACTCTTCAAACATACACTTTTCGCCGTAAAGTCCACAAACCACTCTCGTTTTCCCAGCTTTTAGCACCGCAACCTTTGAGAAATGGAACAAGACTAGCAACGACGCGCTGCTTTTGAGACGAGAGTTGTTTTCAGACTTTTTCCGCCTGGCTTCTACTCTGTACTCCAAAACGCTAATATCTCATCGTGATTTGGTAAGCACAGAGAAAATGCTAACTGGATTCTTTCAGAAGCGTTAAGAACTTGCGGATCTCCAGACTTTTCATGACGTCTTTCCATCACCAGGCGGGAAGGCAAACTGATAATGCAGTTAATACGTAGCGATCCGCAGCTCCAGCACTCACGTAACTTTCGTATCCGATGAGCTTAATCGATGTTTTAACCGCCAAATTTATAGTCTACGTCACACTATCAAACAATCCTTTCTACCCGTCAATCATTTCACGTCCAGTTTTGGTTGTACTCTTCACAAATGTTCACATAATTCACGTATGAATATTAATACGGTACGCATACAAATGAGCTTAACTTCAATTGAAGGCCTCGGAGCATAACCATCCTATGTCGAATTTTGGATTGTTTTTCGATTTTGCCTGGATTTGCCCGAATTGTTGCATGTAAACTGCAATTCGATTGAAAGAAGATGTAATGCAACTTGCAAACCACTCCCATGGAAGGTTGGTTTCTAGGTGTACGTAAGAAAAAATGCATTTCTGGATTCTGGATGAATCAGTCAAAAAAATACCATACAATGTTTTTCCATTGAATAGCAGTTCACATGCAGAAATTCAGACAAATCCAAGCAAAATCGAAAAACAACTCAAAATTTGACATAGGATGGTTATGCTCCGAGGCCTTCAATTCATTTTCATTGGTTTAAATTCCAAGTGGTTGAAAATGTTCTGCAATGTTTTATAAAACCAAATGAATATAAAGTTGTAGTATTAAAAGCAAAACCAAAGTAAGTTACACTAAATAACTTGTTATCCTTAGTTGATCATCATTATACAAACTGTAAATACTGACAAGTTTAAAGTGATAGTACTGTTATAGAGTAACTTTTTCTAGCTCAGCCCTCTTGATCTTCAACTTACTAGTTCTCCTGCTTCTTTTGAATCATCTTCCTCTTTTGCTTCACCATTTTCGGTAACATTCTCATCTTCTTTTGGTTCTTGCTTTATTACAACACTGAAGAGCACAAAAACATAACAAAGTTGACAGGAATGGAAGGGCATGCTTAAAGTTACAAGATGGGGATGGGGGGCAGCAATACTCCATACAAACTTTTGGAGAGAAACTATGAGAGGGTAAGGCCAACAGCAAATTGTTTCAAGCATGTGATGGTAATGGTAATGGATTTATATACCACATGTGGAAAATAATAAACTTTGTGCTTCACAAATATACTGAACTCTGATGAATATGAGGTTCAGAATAAGAATAGGTTAAGAGTAAAATATTATAACAAATAAGAGATCATGCACAGTCAAGATGTCTTAATATTTTTTTTTGTAAATAGAACACCTTGAATCATTAACCTTAACCCCAGTTCAGTGTAGCTTGAGTGTAGTCCTTAATACCTGATATTTGTAATTCTCTGTATTGTAATCTATATTGTGTGTTTGTCAATAAAGCTCAGGAAAAAAAATTGTAGACGTTTCAAGCATGTGATGGTAATGGATTTATATACTGCACATGTGGGAAATAATAAGCTTTAAGCTTCACAAATATACTGAACTCTAATGAATATGAGGTTCAGATCTATGTTCCAGACTCTCAGATAACTAGCATAACCAAATAAATTGGAATGAGCAAAGGTGGTCAATAGTTTACCTCCCTTTTCCCACCCACAGGCCATCCTCAATTTTCCTCTCATTCTAACTTTATCCACCTGCTGTTCAGCTAGCATCAGATACCTTAGGGTCTGGAACAGGCTATTTGATTTCAGGAGTGTGAGGAAATGGCCAGGTGCATGACAAAAGGGATGTAATCCACCCTTTGAAGTAGGATATTGTAAGAAACAACACAGGGACCAAAGAAAACCAATGCATATCTAATACAAAAATTTAAAAAATCGTCCACAGGGATATTGATAATTCCTGTAAGAAGACAATGTCAGCTGCTTTTAGCAGTTGGTAGCTGATCATGATGACTGGTATGACCAGCTACCAGCTAGTTTCTTTCTTATTATGCAGCTAATCAGTTCTAGCTGAAAGCTCATGACAATGATCCTGTAATATAATGCAAGTGCTCTTGCATTTAAATTGCAGGCAATAATACAAAAATTTAAAATTATATGTTACAGGTTATTAATTGTTTTTAAGTTAACCTAGATCAAAATTAAATTCCTTACATGTCTTCTAACCCTAATTATTCATGAGAAGACTAACAAATTTCATTTTGACCTAGGCTAAATAAAATAATTAACCTGTAAAAAATACATGAATTATTGATAAAAATAGAAATAGCAAAAACCGTGTATAATTACAGTCAAAATACTAAGCGCATGCCACCTATTATTTGAGAATGGTCTTGATTAACTGCCAATGGACTGCATAATTCGTTTCAAACTTTCAAATTTAATTTGAATATTGTAATCATTCAACCGTAGCCCGAGTGTAGTTTCCTCATTTGAAATATCAATTCTTGATTGGTTTATTTCTCACGTGGCTTGAACGCTTCGTGCAGTGTTCACGTGCAAAGTTTGGTGCCATTTTGAGTCTTCTTCACTTGTTCATTTTCTCAATCGTTTCACATGATTTTCATGGCTTTCTTTTGATAAACACAAGCCTAAGCTCTTGTTGAAAAGAATGGCAAATTTTTGGAATGGAAGTATCCAGGTTGCCGGGAAAATCATCCAAGAAACGTCTCCAGTGTGAAAGGATAAATGTCAGTTGCATTATTTGATCAAGTGGCATTAATTTCAACGAAAGCGCTCCCAAGAAAAATATATTCAGATCTGGCAAGCTGGAAATAGCCACCAAAAGGCCTTCTTTCAGTGGAGTGTGGTAGGTTTTTATGTCACAAGATGTGAACACCGCACAAAGCGTTCAAGCCACATGAGAAATAAACCGATCAACAATCGATATTTCAAATGAGGTCGCACTTAGGCTACGGTTGAATGATAACAATATTCAAATTAAACTTAAAAGTTTGAAATGAATTATGCAGTCCATTGGCAGTTAGTCAAAACTATTCCCAAATAATAGGCGGCACGCACTGAGTATTTTGACTATGAGTGGATATTCTATCTGGGTGTGTATTGACTGAATGTTAAATCCTTCTGTTATCAAAGTATTGGTTTCTGTAAATACCTTGGTTCTTTTGCTTGAGAATCGTCACCTTGGGGTCCAAAACAAAAAGAAACATTGTCATAAGTTTATTGCCTTTCCCACAGAGCATGTTTGAGGTTTTATAAACAGCCCAATACATCAATTTTACAGTCATGCATTACTCTCATACTATTGTTCAAAAACAACATGTCTGAATAGAGTTTGAGTCGAAAAATGCATGCAATACTTATGCTTGGGGCTCAGGGGCTCTTTTGCACTACTTCACAGATGTTATGCAGTTAACTTTTAATACCTTCAATATTTAAGCAATAGAGGACTTTTTCTGTGTTTACATAGCCTCATGTAAACACAAGGGGGGGGGGGTGTTTAGCTGAGGCTAGATGTAGACACTTAAAAAAGTCCTCTATTGCTTTTATTAAATATTTCTCAAAAATAATACCACGATTGAAATAGATTTTCTCAATACACGCTCTGAGCAATCGTATTTCCCAATACGTAGCCAATCATAACGCACAACTGGCAACACGTGAACCAATCAGAATTCGCGTTATAAAAGTCAAAATTAAGTTGAAATTTTTGGCAAGCCACATGCAAGTGCCATGTTGATCAAAGCGATTTCAGCTTTGATTCCTCCAAAATCATGCAGAAAAATACCAAACGTTCGGCAAGAACCAGAAGAAATGTTCAAAATATACGAATGGGTTAGGAAAGAACTTCAAGATGAGAAGTTTATCTAAGCTGGAAATGAATGTCTCTGTGCTTTACCACTTCTGAAAGTGGCACAAACTTGCCCGATTTGGCAGTCCGAGAACATGGTTGAGAAGTTAAATCGCTCATCTTGCCTTGTGAAGTTTTGCTGAATAGGAATCATAGACCAAGCAGCAGATTCAGGTTGTAGTATATCTTTAAGCTGAGAAGGTCTCAGAGAAAATACCTTTTACGCTAATTTGACAGCCAAAACATGGCAACCGATTGGCAACGCAAAGTTTGATTTGAAGCATTTACAGTCTGTAGCATATAAGCTTAGTTTGGTTTACGTGTTCATTTTTTAAATAAAGAATGTCTAGTAGAGAATTTTATTGTAGTAATTAATGCAAAAATTACCTTGAAAAACGTTTATTACCTATTTTGTTGCATATTTTGTCGTCTTAGCTTCGCTTTAGGTTGTCTAGCTCACGATCATCGAGGCAGGCAAAGCGCTGTGGTTTTTCGCTTGCTTTCTTTTCTCGGCTGATGGGGTAAGAGATAGCTAAACCCCAACTCAAAATTAAATTTGGCAAATTTTTCTCCATTTCCTTAATATTTGTACTTGAAATTGCTTTTAATTACATTAATTAGTCTTGCAAATTTTCAAATTGTACCAGGAAACACAAACAGCATGACGTCACAAATTAACCGTGTTTACATACTCTCATCTAAACACACCTAGCTATTGACCAATGAGTGGGAGCATGCTATCTTACATATTTTATAAATAATCATTGATCACAGCCACAGCAGGTTGGAGCCAGCAACCTCACTTTAATTTTGCCTAAATCCGAGTCTGCTGTATCGTTGACCCACTCCAACACACAAACCAAGACATGGTGCATATAAAATTTCACAAGTATTTGTTGGTAAAGAATGATTGTACGTGTATGTTGTCAAATGTAGCCGAGTCTTGCAGTTTTATAGCTGAATTTTTCAGGCATCACCACCTTTACAAAGCTAAAAGTGCAACCACCGTGGTAAAAGACAACAAGAAAGCAAACTGGAGGGTTCAAAAGATAGCCTAAGTCGAAGAATATTTAGAAAAAGCTTACCTCCATATAAGAACTTCTCATCGTCCTCAACGTCCGCCATCTTGAAATAGCATGTGCGTTCCGCGCATGAATTTTCAGCGACAACCGCTGATCGACCTATCGGACGGTTGTGTTGTGACAAGAAAGATGGCCAAGGAAGGCGGCTCTTTGTTTTGCGACGAAGACGAAACGTGTGAGAAGAACGTCAGCGAGTCCGAAGAAGACACTGAAGAATATGTTCCAGCGCCTATAGGTGAGAGCGCAGTGGTTTCCAGCCGCTGTTCCAATGCATTAGGCCATGTGTTCAAACAAATCGGTGTGTTGTTTTCCCACCCGTGCTTCGCGCTTTGTTGCACATTTTTTACCGGCTTTTTGCAGAATTTGGCGTTTTGAATGTATCAATCTTTTATTCAAAGTTTCAGTGTTGATTGTTTTTACCTTCCAGATAAGCTTGGACCATTCGGAAGATGGCTTCGTCACAGACTTTTGAGTTCTATTCTGATCGGCACCCCGCCTCTCGTTGCACTTCAGGTAAAAAGGCAAAGTGTTGCCTCATTTATCAGTCTTCTACATCCGGTGTTTTAGGTTTATGGCTTCACCACATATTTTTACAAGTTTTCCTTTTATTTCTTCTAAATCTTAAATGTTTTTGTTGTCGATCAGATGCGTTATTGATTGAATGTGGCCTTTTCGTATGTTTAGATTTGATTTTTAATGATCATTCGATATTTTGCAATTCAATTACAGCATTTTTGTGTTTGATATGCCCTAAAGTAACCTGAAGTGTTGACAAGGAAAGCAAAGTACTCATTTGTTTGCCGACCTCTTTTTGGTAGCGTAGAAAGCATAAAAAAGCGGCCCTCTTTTTAAAATATACTATTTAGTAATAAACCTAAGCGAGGCAAATTTTATTTATTTAATAACCGCAAGGTAAATAAGGGAATTTTTTTTCTTTTCTGCTCACTAAAATGTTGTTGTAGAATTTCAGCTTTAATGAGCTTGGAAAAGTGGTTATGAGTTTGTTCACAAATCATAATATTACTCTGTATGATTGAGTTTTTTTTGTCTACTTTTTGATTAATCAATATTAATTGTACATGGAAATTGTCTCAGTTACTAAAGACAAGAGTTATATGATACAAGAGTTATGATACGATAAAAGGAAAGTCAAGATGTGTGACTCCCCCACTGAATTTTGCAGCTGACTAATTTGTTTTGAGTTTCCCAGCCACAGAAGATTTTCACCTTTTTATGCAAATTCTGTGATTTGAACCTGTTTTTATTCAAACAAACCAGCTTTATAATGTGACAGGCATAAAGGCATATTTTAATTTTGAAAGATATATGATAGAGAAAAAGGAGCATTGCATGATGGTAACTTGATCTACCATGTAAATCACAAGAACAATGCATGGAAAAGATCACCAGATTATGTTCAAAATGCCTTGACATTGTTTTCAACAACTTTTCCATCTTTACCGTAATAATAATATTGAATTTTATCCTTGGTTTAAATTTTTTCTCCTTTGTTTTAAACTAATTATTATACATTACCACACCCAAAACCAAAAGGAGAAAAACTTAATTTAACCAAGGATAAAATTCAACCACAACATGTGCATGCCATAGTTACAGTATTTGAATTCTAAAAACTATTTAATTTTCTTTACCTCAACTTAGGAGTTCTTGTAATGAGTAATTAGTTATATTTTAGGTGAGCAATGTTAAAAACTTGTCAGTATGATGTCTCTTGAAAGCAATGAAGGAGTTATTAGCTGGTGTAACATTTTTCAGGAAATAAGCAGCATCTTAATGCAATGGTGGTTATTTGTTTTTGTATTCATAGAGAAGACGTACTCCTCTGTGGACCAAAATCATGAAGATAAACAGCTTTTTTGGCACTGAAGATTTCTATATACCCATGGGTGTCTTTATCCTTTGGTAGGTGAACTTTATTAAATATTTACTTATAAAATGTTCAAATAACTACGCGCACTATGATTGATCGAATCAAGTGCATTGTATCTCAGCATATGCACGCGCCCTACATCACACGTGTGCATTCTGGAATTAAAATGCATGCAGGATATACATGTATAACAAGTGTGTGTGCATGCATATCTCTGGACATTTTATAAAGAAAATAAAGTAAAAACAATAAAATATAATAATGTGATTCAATCCATATTGGCATTATTTTGAAGTGACATATAAGCAACATTTGGGATTAGAGTGCCGTCAAATTTTATCAGTTGGCTTGCGACCATATACATAATTATATATATGAAAGCTCAACATGCAAATATCTGGGACATTTTATTAAAGAAATAAAAAGTTATTCCTTGTGCTTAATGCATGTATATAACTCGACAATGTACTTGGTGTGTTTTTTATTTCTTTGGTAAACAGAACTTGTACACTGTACATGTATGTAGTATACATATACTATGGTGCTTAAGGCTGTGTAGTCTCCCATGTCATGGCTTTTTACAGGAATGGTATTTCACTTTCTCTCCACAAAACTGATTTTGTGGGAGGCTAAGGTTGAGTCAATTTTTCTTGTAAAAAATGTCAGATTCTTGAATCCTAGTTCTAACTCAGTATTATTACTGACTGTAATGCAATCAAAATTCGTTACAAATCTTGTACATATACTGTAATCCAGGGATGAAAATGATATTTGAATGGTGGAAAATTAATCATTTGAAAAAAAAATTTATTCCCAGCTGAAAAACAGCATTTGAAGGGCAATTTTCTTCAATGTGACTGAATTTTTATGTCAGCTCTGTGATCAACAGAATATCAGCTGTACATGTTGGAATTTAATTTATCTAAGCTACATTGCTGCAACACAGAACTCTTTGTGAAATTTTCTTTAATTTGTATGTTATGTAATCTTTGGTTACCTAATAGATACAATCTCAGCTATGAGTTAGTCCTCTGTAATATCATTTTCAAAATATAGAGGTCAAGGTGAATTCCTGAAATAACTGTGCATGCTACCAATATTTTAAAAGCTCAGAAAATGGTTTGGATTTATCTTTGGACTAAAATTTTTCAAAATTTCAGTTTCGTTTTAATTTGCTTCGTTTCAGTTTCATTGCCAAAAATTTGTAGAGTTGTGACCACAATAAAATGAACATAAATTGTGTATCATTGACTTCTGGGTGGTTTGTAATAAATTGAATGAATTATTTAGCAAAAACCCTTGACTTGAAGGTTAATTAATTCAAACAACATTCTCAATTGTAGGATTATTGATGCCAAGCTTGGAAGATTATTGTGCCTCCTAATGGGAGTAGGTTTCTATACAGCTGGATTCCTAAAGGTAACAACTAAAGTAACATGATCACTTGACTTACAAGGTCAACATTTTACTTTCCTTCCTCTAAAGTATAACCTTATACAGTACAACTGTACTTTGGACCTTATAAGGCATTCGGCGAGAATGATAAACAGTTGGAACGAAGATAAAGCTTGGTACCCTGAAATACAAAGGAGTTAAATTGAAATCAGTGTACTCCCACTGAAGCTCGGAAACTCTACTCCGCCTAGCTAAACTAGTTTTAACACTCAACTGTTTTTCTTTTGCTGATAACTATTACAAACAAATTAATGGTGTAGCGATGGGCACAAAAATGGGACCTAGCTACGCCAATCTTTTTGTAGGTTACGTCAAGTACCAATTCTTCAGTCAGTACAACGGTCCTAAACCTGAACTCTACGGTCGCTACATTGACAACTGCATCGGCGCAATTTCATCTAGCAAGGAGGCAATCAATCAATTTTTAACCTCCGTTAATTTCTTTCCCAACTTTCCCCAACTTAGTCTTGTCATTTTTTGTCTGAATATTCTGACACCGTGAGCATATACTCAGTTTATCTTCCATCCTCTCAGTGAAATTGAACTTGACTATAAAACCCCAATTATGACAGCTTTCCCAACAATTTAAGCTTGATAAATAAAAGCATTCCATGGATACAAACATTCTTTTTAAAAGAGCCCTAAAGCCAGTGGGCTTAACTGATCATGAGACCATTCTCTCAATTCATAGCGGAGCTCCGACGGCCCGAAGGGCCGTCAAGCGGAGCACCATACCTATAGAAACCCGTCAACTGCTTTTCTCATGGTAAAAATGGCTAGCGGTATTGCTCGTGGGCGCGTACGCACGACGACGACGACGACGACGGAGTCGCCCAATAATTAATAATTTCCTAATAATAATCATAATAATCCAACATGGCGGCCATACTCCACCTGGCCCAGCTGACCAGCTACTTTACAGCGTACATCTTTGATACTGGACATCCATCTTATAGCCAATTGACACCTGTCAAAACAAGGTATCCGCTGACCAGTGTAACGTGACCATATCGCGGGCTCAAGTTAAGACCTCATCGAGGTCAGCTGTTTTTTTGAAGTTGACCGCTGATCAGGCACTTGCTTTCAATTGGATCACAGGCTCAAGCCAAGTGTGGGACACCCAAACCAAATCGAGGCCGTTAAAATTTTTCGCGCGCTTTCTGCGGCTGGTAATTTCACATTCAGTTGGTTTCTTTATTTTGAGCAAAACAACTTCATCTTCTTCGATCGAAGTTTGTCTTTCGCGTAAAAAGCATAAAGATCAAGAACTTGTCAAAAGATACTCCGGAAGGTGAATTTTCAAGTGATGAAAGGAAGGACGGAAGATTTTTCTCAGGAAAAGCTTCAAAGATTGTGCGGTTGAAAACAGTATAATTCAACGCTTCAAGGGCTTTCACTTCACCGCGGCATCTTGCATCTCACCAAGAAAAGTCACTTAACTGTTCACCGGTATTAATGGGAGCAATGAGTAGCTCAAACACTGTGGAAGAAGCTCTTTCTTTGGACAAACCGTTTGCTATTTTTGCGGATGCTTGTTTTTACTTTACTGAAGCTTACGCATTTTCAAGTGGTAGAAACCTCTACAACACAGGACAGTGAGGTAAATTAAATAAATAGAAGCTTAACATTTGGTTTAATCGTTGTTACTTTTGTTCAGGAATGAAACTTGTATTTTTCTCTCGAATGGATATAAATAACAATCATCTGTGCTCGTTTTGGATGCAAAGAAGTAGTTGAATTGTTTGTTTGTTTTGTTACGTTGTTTTCTTTGCAAGCGAACGAGTGTTTTTACTCGGCTTGGCTGACTGTTTTTCGACCTTGGTTCCTCACAGTAGCGTTAAGAAACTTTTGCCCTTATCTTATCAACGCGTAATCGCAATGAGTCCTCGTAAAATTAAGCATTAAAGGGGGAGACTCGAGCTCGAGTAAAAATAAAAAATCCGATCAAATGCATGTGCATGTGCACTTCTCAAAATCTGACATTAAGTTGTCAAAATGCTGCCAAAACAGTCAAAACCCAGCGTGCTTCACTTCGTCAAGTCTTTAAGAGATCTTCGTCGAAAGCAGCCTGTAAACAACAATTAAGTTTCGCCGTCTTTAAACATGTCGTTTGTTTGAACCGGTAAGAATCAGCGTTTGGATGTTAAAAACAGCGAAATGGGTTGACTGGCTGGCTGGTTTTGATAAATTTTAAAGTGGACGGGTCTGCGAGAGAAATGCTCGTTTGGTTTGGCAAGCGCTTTCTTCGTTATCTGGATGATGTTTTGCCACTGAGAATCATTAATTGAAGAAGATTCTTCCGAAGACATGGGAAGTAACAGTAAAACCATCAAAGCACTTAAGTGTTTTGTGTAAGCCAAGGAAAGATTTTGTGGGAAATGGCTCTATTATTCAGCTCTGTCGCATTCCGAGTGATTGCTATCTCAGTGATTCCTGTTGACTGCTCTAAACGATCAGGTACGGACCTCTTTTTTGTCTTTTCTACGGACATTTATGTCAAATCTGCTAAGGAAATTTTCTAGCTTAATACAAGATAGTTTTGTTACCTGTCCAATTTCTGCATCTTCTCCAAGAATCTTCGAAGAAATATTATTCATATTGTGCTTTGTTTTCTTGTAATAAGTCTTATGTTTGTTGTTATATTGTTTCTGAACCGCGGTCAATTCCTGTTGACTGCTGTAAACGAAGAGTTTGTACCCTTTATTTTTTTTTCTAGGGGCATTTATGTCAAAATAAATACCGATTTTCCTAGCTTTATCATTGCAATCTATTTTAATTACTAGCTAGTCTTGTTTAATTTCTCCACCTTCTCCTTCTTCGAGCAAACACTCGCCGGCATCGTACTTTGTTCGCTTGCAGTGTTTCTGTTTTGTTTTGTTTTGTTTTTTGATCCGCTTTGAATCCCTTTACGCTTTCATCTCAAAGTAGTTAGACTCAAGAATGTCCGTCTTTTTTTTTTCTTTTTTGCAAACGTTTACTATCGAAAACTCTTCGTTTTCCCTGCTGCTGCTCAATTGTTTTGGACACAAATTAAACTGGCCCAAATAAACTCTTGCGAAGTTGCTCGGTGAGAGTGTGAGCTCCGATTCTAGGCTTGGCATGGCTAAAGATATATATGGCCTTCAGCTTTCCTTTTTTTAATCGCTACATAACAGACTGGAATGGTGTTCCATCGAACATCATGCATGCACCTTCTTTAAGCAGTTTTAAGTCCTATCTATTACATTATTAGTGTCAATTTTAAATCATATGTAGCTTGTGAGTGACAAGTATGTAATTTGATTAGGTTTGCTTTGGATTACTTCATGATTTTTGGTCTCAATCTCAAATCAGGGGTGACTTGTAAGAGACAAGTATTTGATTTAATTTGATTAGGTTAGCTTTGGGCCACGTTTAAATTTCACCTCTTAGTTTTTAGAATGTGTAATATTAGATAATATTCTTTGTATGGGAATTTAGTTTCTCCCAATTATTCTCCAGTCATGCACTTTTTTGTTTTGTATCAACTTAGTTGTATTCACATGACAAAGTATTATTAAACTTAAAACTTAAAATTAAACTTAAAGTAAGCTCTTTCTCATCAATGTACACATCCTTTGGACTTCCTCCTCCTGCATACAGTCTTTCAATTAATTTTATTAGTAGCTGGTCACACCAATCTTGTAAGATGTTTGGATGACATGTGGCATTAATGTTTAATGGAATCTCTGATGTTTGATGAGGTATGTTAAGATCAAGTTAAGATGGCTAACAGATTTCCAGCACTTTTGCTTTGATGAATCACCTTGATAGTGGTATCAACCAAATGCCCAATATATTATTATCAAGTTGTTTGGTCTTGCACTTAACTGGCCAGAAGAGCAGCTGGATTTCTTTTTGAAAACACTGTAGGTGCATTGAGTGATGAGCTTAATGTTAGCAAGCAGTTTTTTTTGTGATAGTAAGGTCAAGAAGTAATTGATCAAAATAAATATCTTGGTCTTAATTCATGGCATCTAAATATTTTTATTGATTTCCATGTATCTTTCTTTCATAATTTTTGTGAGGCATACATATATCCAGAGGATACACAATTTCCGATTTCTGACTGTCGCATGGGAGGCTGTGGATAATTGAAATTGCATTCATTATGAAGTGATGATCTGAATCACTATATATCTGATGTGATACTGATTCCAAGGAGCAATCACCAGGCTTCTCCACCAATTTTCTAGTGGCTCCAAACCATACCTAAGTAGCTAAGTATGTAACTAAGTTGCCTACAGTTGAACGGGGAAACAGACCTGTCCTTAGGTATTGCTCTAAGATGTTAAGAAATGTTTTGTTTTAAAAATTTATAGATGAAAACTAGCTTTGCAGGTTCTTTTTTACACAAGGTATTAAAGATTATTTTTAAAAAAACCTACCTCAATATTTTTATTTTGCTTTTTTAACATCTCCAAACTCAGTTTGGAAAGGACTTTTATTTCCTTACTCAATAGAACGCTTGTTTTTAAGAGGGGTGGGGGTCCAAATTCGTAAAAGGGGATTCATATCTGTTAGCAGTTCTGGACTAGGGGGTCCAAATCTGATCCACAAGCAGATCTGGACTGGAGGGTGCAAATCCACGTGGGGTCCAAATCCACTGTGCCACTGGCTCAGATCACCTTTCCATACTATTTTCTACAGCACTGGGTCTGTAGCTTGAGTGAGGTCAGATGGGTGATATGACAAGCAGACTATATGTAAATGCCAGTAGAAAAAGAATGCTTTTGGAGCTCCGCTTTTAGGCTTGGCTAAATATATATATTATATAATGTATCATGTTCTTGGAAACGTGCTATTTGCAAGTCAGCAATGTGCTTGTAGTTTTGTGTTTTTTGTAAAATGAAAGAAGCTCATTCACAAGTGTAGCTGCTGTAACAACGAAAGTATGATATACCACATTATACACTGTTAAGTATAAAAAATTATTTGAAGTAAGTGCCTTAAAAACTGTACGTAGAATTGCTAAGTTCTCATGCTTTTTTTTTTTACAATAAAGAATATCTTTGTTTTAAAGTGCACCTAATGTTTACAAAGCCTTGATGCGATGCAAATCAGTTTGTGACGTCAAGTAAGGAATAGACCCATGCCCCTTACTAGCTTGGTTGTGGGACAGACGATGGCTAGATTTCATAACTTTTACAGCCTATAAAAAGTAAAGACTTGATTTAAAAGGGCGCAAAATGGTGCAATACATTTCAAACAGGTGCAAAGTTTTATTTATTAAAGCGAAAAAAAATATTTGGGGGTTAGGTGCACTTTAACTGTGACCTTTAACAAAAAAGTTTCACCCTTCTCAAATTTCACATTTCTAGCTAAAAAATAATAATCCCTTTAGAGATAAGTCCTTAGTTCAAACAAAGCCTTATGTTACAATTATTTTTTTTAACAGTGAGTTTGAAATAAATTAAAAAGAACATTTTTTGATGCTATAATTTGATTTCCTTTTTTAACAGGATGTTCTTTGCCTTCCTCGGCCACCACACCCTCCAATTGTGTCCTTAGAAAATGCGGCACAAACATGGTAAGATTGAAGACAGTGTTTTGATCAAAACTTGTACCTGGAGATGTCTCCCTTATCTGTTGGATTCGAGGTACTGGCCACAGGAATAGCAGCATTACACACACATATCATGCATGTAAATCCGCCATATTGCGTGCAACTTACATGCAAATTACGCGCTCGTTGTAAAATGTGTGAGTAAAAGAAATACACGAAAGTGCATGAAAATAATTACATGCAAATTCTTCACAGTGCATGTAAAATTTTACACGCAAGAGTTTCGTGTAAAAGAGGACAGAGTATTTACTGTTGTACTTCAGTTACTGGCAGTAATTAGCGGCTTTTTCTCGAAGGAAAATGTTGCATGTCTAAATGCACTACAGAACTGGTTTCTGAAGAATTTATACAATTTCAACTTTACATTGCAACATTTTCGCGAAAAGTGTCCACTTTGGTTGAATATTTCAAAAATACCTGGTTTGAATGTGGACTGTTTTTGCTGGCACATCTGTTGTCTGAATATCACGAGTTGGCTGGCTCACTGTTTGTTTGCATTTTGCTTTCATTTCGTGTATCGTTTGTACGGGTGGAAATTCATTCCTAAAATTAAAAGGATGTGAGTGGGGTGATAAATCACTGCTGCTAAGATATACCACGCTGATTTCCCATTTCATTTAATGCTGGTGAATGAGCGCGCCGCCGATCTATTTTAGGATCATGCTTTATGCATGATTTTTTGTTCGCCTTTTTCAACCGCCCACTTGATCTGAAAGTAAGACCGAGATTTTTTTTTGCCAACGGCTTATTACCTTCGTGGTATAAAGGATTAATGTTTTGGCCCAAACAAAGCTTGAGTCCGCCAACCTAAAAACAAAATATCCTCACATCATCAATGAACTGTGTCGCGGTTTGAAACATTCGCCGGTCTTTTATTTGAATACTTCATTCCATGCAGCATCTAATTTCACCTCACAAATTCGCTGCAATACGCCAGATTTTTCTGTTTATCCATAGAAAGATGTGATTCAAATTTTTCCATCCGCTGAATGAAATATATGATCACTCGTTGCCTAGCACGTGACATAAATCTGCCATCGATAAAATAATATTTTCCATTGCTTTCTGCGAGCCTTTCATTCCATAAATCAAGGCATCTGTTGAAGTACTCGACAAGAATTGTATTTGACTTTCAATGCAAATAAATAAGTTTATATTTTGTAAAAGCTTCCATCAGAAGGAGCGAAAAGTATCGTAAAAACGTAGTTTATCTCTCTCCAGATCTAGCATTATCAGCTGGTCGCTATTGGCGTTTCCAGTCAAATGTCATCGTTCTCAGTCAAACAGCTTCGGGTATTAATGTTAACTAGATTTTTTACTGAGTCAATAGCAATACTGTGGGATACCACAGCGCTATCAGGTATCCCACACATTTGAACAATCGTCTTTTTTGGGTCGTCACGCAACACTTCTCACAACTATGCTCTTCATTCCCAGTGGATCAAATTTCAGCAAAAAACTTGCATCAAGTTGATTATCAGAAGTCTGAAAATGTCAATGAGCGAGAGACTAATTTTAATTTTCCACCAAACTGAAAGGATCCACTTATGTACATATATTTTTTTAAACTAGCAGAGTATGGGATTGAGACAACTGCCAAACATCAACAAAAGTCGCTTTTCACTGTCGGCTGCACAGTAAATTGAAGTAAATGGGGTGGTCTGGTGTCGCTTTATCGCTCGTTAGACTGTGAGTAGTCTAATTTCAGAGATGGATAGTAGTACTTCCACAAGGTGGCTCTTCGCCTACTAATTACAAATCTCAAATCAAACCAAATTAAATCAAATATTGGTTTTTGAGGAGAGGGGAAAACCGGAGTACCCGGAGAAAAACCTCTCGGAGCAGAGTAGAGAACCAACAAACTCAGCCCACATATGACACCGAGTCCAGGAATCGAACCCCGGACACATTGGTGGAAGGTGAGTGCTCTCACCACTGCACCAACCCTGCTCCCCCAAAAAATAGCTACCCAAAGGGTACATGTGTGGTTTACACTGTCCACAATGCATTGCAAACTTTTCAACTCATTCGAATTAACAGACTTACAACCTGATGGTATTAGTGTGGGGTAATTGAATATAAATCAGAAAGGATATGGTGACTATCTACAACTTGTAGTTTTATTTTATTTCGTTCATTTTTTTTGGCAAACTACTACATATGTATAATAATTCACGAATGAAAGTAAGAATGATGATAATAATTTAGCCAATAAATTTCTTCGTAACTTCTTTTTCCATTTTTTTTTTGTTTTGTTTTAAAAGTACACTGTACAATGATCCCTGTATGTACTAAAAAGCAGTTATTTAACCAATCAAGGTAAAATAATAAGCTTCACAGAAAGCGTTCAGCATTTCCTGTAAAGAAATGTGCGAGGCATATCTTCTTCCACTGAATAACCTAAAAGGCATTTCATCTCTCTTGTTTCTCAGGGGACTTCCCAGTCACCATGCGGTATTGGGAGTTCTCATTCCCTGGTAAGTATCTTACATGTAGGCTTAATGAGGTGCTAAATTACAAGGTTAATAATGTGAGATTTTAAAATTACCATAATACCTTACAGTTTGTTTGTCTTAGGTAGTCAATAAAAGATGTTATTATTTTCCTTCTGTACAGGTACATCTGGTTTTATTCTTACATTCACTTTTCAATGCCTCAGTGGGGATTCACTGTGCTCTTCCTTTTTATTGTCTATTGTAAGTATAATTTGGGTTGTATATCAAAGAGTTTTCCTTTTATCTAGTAATCTTTCTTTCTTTCTTTCTTCTTTCCTGTTTCTGTCTGTCTTTCTGTCTTTCTTTCGTTTTTCATTCATTCATTCATTCATTCATTCATTCATTCATTCATTCATTCATTCATTCTTTTGTACAGGGTCCATATCAGTGATGTTCAGTAGGCTTTATCTTGGAGTCCATAGTCCTGCAGACATAGTGGCTGGAGGAATTGTTGGATGTGTAATTTTGGCTTACTGGATTAAAATTGACACCATCCTGGACAGATACATTAGTTTTGGAGACAACGGTGGGTGTTTTCTCTTTTCCAATGACATCGTGATAATATTAAGTATATATTAAGACAAGGCAAGCTTATATAATTTATTATTACTGTACATGTAGTTTGTCAGCATTAATTACCATCAGCATGTTTCAAATGACAAAGTTGAACCAGACTAAACTTAGTCTAGTTTTACCTTCAGCAACCACATTATTGATGTAAAAGTGGCACTCAAAGTGAGTTTTTCAAGAATGACGTTAATATTCTTTTCCATTTTCTTCATCCTTTTTAGTTGTCCTTCAAGCCATTGTTTATTCCCTTTTGCTGTTGTTTGTTCACCCCCGTCCTGAGCCAAGAACGATGTCTTTGGTTGAAACAGTATGTTTTGTTATTTTAATTCTGTGTGCAATCAGAATGGTTTCAGGCACCTCTCACTTATAACATGTATGAACCATTTAGCTACCACACTAAATATTGCTGCCTTGGTTTCTTAAAGAGTCACTGTTGTGGAATTTGGATAATCTCAGAGATGTGTTTGCAACAGTGAAATGTTTAAAAAATTTTACAGTTTTATTGCAAAGTGCTTAATATGTGCACTGAAACTTTGCAGTTGTCTATGGCCACAGATGGCTAGGAGGAAGTGGATTGCAACTTGAAAAAGTTATGTTTTGTCATTGTGTCTTGGAAAAATCTCTATAAAATAATACTGCACTTAGATTTCTTTTCCTTGCAAGAAATGGCGGTCAATCATTAAAAATCTACCTCTTTGTGTCATAGAAAAAGTGTGACCTTCTTTGGGAAAACGGACACTAACGCTTTTCCGTTAAACGGTCAAGAAAAACGATTGTAAATGGATACTAAACGGCTATGACAAGCGTTTAAACGATTTCCATGACTGTTTAAACGAATAGCAAAAAATTTAAACGGTTGACCAAAGTCCAAAAACGGAGAGCTTAAAGCGTTAAACGGCGAAGCAAAATTATAAACGATTAGCTCAAACCGTTAAACGGTTGACCAAAGTCCAAAAACGAATAGCTTAAACCGTTAAACGGTTGACGAAAGTCCACAAAAGGACAGCTGGAAAAGTTTCAAGACGGATGAGTCGGCGAGATTGAGGAAAAACTTTCAGCGTAAACATGGAGCGTGATAACTTAAATAACTTGGTAAATAACAGGGCTACAATCTGAAAAAGTATTGCCGTATCTGATGAACTTTAATTCACTCGTTCGTTTCTCGCTTGGCCTCTACCAAAACCCGAAACAACAAAACGAACCCATCGAAACAAATCCAGCGAAACCACTAAACTGACCGAAACGAAACGAGCGAAACCACCAAAGCGACCGAAACAAGCGTCGCTTGTTCCGGTCATTTTGTTTTGGTCGTTACGATGATTCTCTTGCCTGACGTTTGTTGAAATAAGCGCTATTTACCGAGAACAGTTTTGCTGCCAATATCTCAAAAACCTAGCTGAACGGTTACTGGAAGACACGCTTTAATAACAAGAACCGTACCCTCGAGCTCAGGAAGAAAACAACTGGTGTATTTAATATTATACCTTGACATTTCCAAAATGTAAGTACAACAGGAGCGACTAACTCTTTTTACTATCAAGTATCATGAAACCTTAACCAGCGCGAATTAAGACTCCAGGTTTAATTCAAAATTTCCTTCTTGAAAATGAACGTCTCATGTTTTTGTCTTTTGTTTTGAAGTATGAAACAAATTTGCATACGCAATTAACGGCAATGCCATGACCTTGTCAAAAAACCAGGAGGCGTCAGGGTCAAAAATCACACAATACGCGAGAAATTATTCGCTTGATGAGTTTATCAACTTGTTAATAATTTGCCTACAATAATTTCCTCTCTGGTGGTCAGACTGCGCTGATTGTGTGGCCGTTTCGATTCCCTTTGCTTTCTTTGACGGAGCCGCGTTGCTTTCCACTCCAGCCGTAAATAGTTTCTGTCGTTTTGATTCTGAAAACTGCTTGTCTCTTTAGTATGGAATTGTTGTATCGTTCTTTCATGTGGCGGTCGATAGCTGTATCAATAACTCTTAAACTGTCTGGCTCGTAGTCTTTCCCGACTTGTTTACGTACGGTTGCGTAAAATTGCTCGAGTAAGTTATTGAGTTCTCCTGGCTCGTATGACTCAGTGTTTTTTCGCCGTGGCCTTTTTCTTTCGCCCAAGTTTGCCAATCTCGCAGCCAGTTGGTAGTACGCAATTCACGTGCTTTTGTTCTTCGCTTTGTCTTTCAAACTCTTGATTAAAAAAAAAAATTGCACGAGCCAGTATTGTTTACTTCTGAAAAATTTACTCGTGGTCATTTATTCCAAATTGCGCTCGAAATCGTGTGATTACTGGTGCTAATTTTGAAGTTTCAAGATTACACATGTTGGACCCTTTGTTCCAAAGCACATCTTTGCGTCCCTAAAGATGATGCGCCACAATAAAAACTTGACAGCAGCATCTGCGTCCTTGCGGCTAGTATTCCCCACGGTCCCGCTAACTTAAATTAGGAAAAATACAATTTCAATAAAAATCAATTATTTTCCCTACTTTGTATGAAGTTCCATTTTCAATAAAAAATTGAATCGGTGTCACGCAACAAGTGGGGCCGTTGAAATAAGGGAGTCACTGAAGAAAGATGGATCAGGAGGGCTGGCTCACCGCGGCTGAATTTGTACCATTGAAACCACCGCACACACTCCGATAAATGCAAGATAACATAAGGTCAATTCAACTTTATTTGAACTTAGTACACTAAATTAAAGAAAACAATACATTAATTTCGAAGGCTATACATCTACTACGGTTACAATAGTCGCAAAATCAAGTAAAAACTGTTACAATATTTAATTTAAGTTTCCTTTTCTACCTGAGCATGCTTATTCATATGTTTGCTGAGACGACACTTTCCCTCAAGGTCGTCATGTTTCTGGTCCCTTCCAAATCGACCTCTCCATCGCCTTATAAGTGAGGATAGATTGAGGTCGTCGTAAAAAGACTGTTCGTGTTTTGGGAATGCTCGAGAGAGCGAGAAAGGCAAAGAATGACATCACAATCAAATGAGCGCGCACATTCTATTTTTATCTTGCTCCCTTCGTTAACCTGCGAAACAAGACCAAAGGCAGTCTGGTCAAAGCAGGCTAGCCCTTCGTAAGAATAAACATCCGCTACCTGTTGTTTGTTAAGTGGGACGAAACGAAGGAAGATCTGTAGTTTGTCAAATGAAAATAACGAAATTCAGCGTTTAAGACCGAGTTTTAGCTGTTTGAATCCAGAGATATCACATGTTTCTTTGTTGTGACGGCACAAATTCACGCTTGTCGGCGTGCAATGAATAGAGAAGTACTTCACAAATTTTGCCTTCAAAGAAATAACTCGTCAATAAAAGGAGCATCATCAGCACCATTTCATAATGAAATTCACCATTTAGACTGAGTATTTTGCCGTTTCAATCGACTTTGTGCGCCTTGTAGATGCATTTTTCTTTGTCGTGACGCCACAAATTCACGTTCGCCGGCGCATGCCAAATAGGTGGTTTGCACGTTACGTCATCGCCGCCATGCTGGTGGACGTAAACAATACATCTCTCATTAGCTCCTTTTGTTCGTCCACCAGCATTTGTTCGTTTCACCATTGTTATCTGTGTCTCTAGAGATTGGCTGCAAACCACCTATAAACAATCACTCTATGAACTATGCTTGTAAAGAAATTACTCATCAATAAACGGCGCATCGTTAGCACTCTTGTAACGAAATCCAGCGTTTAAGACAGAGTATTTTGTCGTTTCAGTCGTCTCATTGTGCCCGATAGAACCAGAGATAAAATTATCACTGTAACATAAAAAACATGATTTGGATTGAATTTGTTGTTTCATTTGTCACGAGACTACATGTCACCGGTTGTTTTCGCAAAAGGCAGGGAGAAAAAACAAAACAAAACAAAACAAAACATCGCGCTGTCTTTAGCGTCTTTTTGTTCATCAGAAACTGTGGAGCATTGGAAATAATAAAAAGCTTACTGATTTTCAAGCGGCGTGTTCGTAAAGATACATCAGAATCGGCCGTTTGAAATAAATTATGATCCACATCGGTTCTGTTCGCAAATATCGTTTTTATTTAGCCGGCATGATTGTGTTCTTTGAGCTAAACAACTTGTCTGAGGAAAGATTCAAAACTATCACACGGGAACCAAAACAACGCTATTCGATATTTCCCCAAATCCGTGAACAAGATCAAGTGCACCGTTTTGAACGAACAAGATCAAGATCGCGATGGCAGAATCACAGTCGCCACACTCCTGTGAATGAATGGCTTCGTCGGCTCTCAATGCAATACTTTTCACAAATGGATATTTTAACTTTTTATTCGTTTGTCTAAGGATGCTACGATAACTCGCTTTCTATAAACACGGACACATTAGAACTAAAATATAATTATTAATACGGTTGTTCTGCAGTTCACGTATCGGCGAGTATCGAGCGACCGTAAGCTTCATAGTTCTGCTTCCACAGTTAACGTTAGACGGACAAGCCAACCATTTAAACGTTTTCTCCAAAGCGTTAAATGGATGGGAAAACTGTTTAAACGTTTCTACTAAAGCGTTAAACGGTTGCAAATTTTTTTAAACGCAAGAGCAAATCGTTTAAACGTTTTCGCTAAAGCGTTAAACGGATGCAATTTTTTTTTAAACGGAAAAGCAAACCATTTAAACGCTGGCATGAACAGTTTAAACGGATTTAAACGGATAGTAAACGGTTTTGTCGTTTAAACGGAAAAGCGTTAGTGTCCGTTTTCCCAAAGAGGGTCACAAGTACTTTGGAATCCTCACTATTTGAACAAACTTACAATCCCTCATGTATATGACAGGAATTGCTGTGACAGTGCCCCAGCCTTTAATATTGGGCGTAATTGTGGTTGTGTTTCAGGTTGCCATGACAGCAGTTGCCGTTGGGTTTGTGATTGGCAAAGCCACCTCTACAAGACAGTCACCAATTTACAGAGCCATTCTGGACTTGGACATTGGTTTGTTAACTATTTGTTGACTTGGAATTCAACTAGTTTGCTTCTCATGAACTTGCAAATAATGCAACCTTTTCTTGTGATAACTTGTAAATTTAACTTGTTTTTAAATGAACTTGTCAACTTAATTCAGCGATCTTTCTCTTACAGAGCATGTTTCTTACTTTACCTTGATTTGGGTGTCCATTGTGCGCCTTTTACTTGGTAAGTTAGCTCTGGTTGTCCCATAAACAACCAGTGACCAACAAGTTTTCTTCCCCTAGTCAACTCAGGGGTGCTAGCTCTTAAGCTAGGCTATTTATTAGTAAGTTCATTTTACACACAATACTGCCAGTGTCAGGGAATGTTGCAAGCATGCTGTGTGGTTATAAATAAAGGAAAAGATGGTAAAACAAAAACAGTACATTATCAGTCCTATGTCCACCTCCCCTCTTTTACTGGCATAATCTCCTCCCCCACATCAAAACAGTGCAAGATATTTAAGGATAATGATACAAATACAAACTTTGTGAGAAACAAATAATTCAAATAAACAGAACATGATAAGAATCCCAACTGGTCGGAGGCAAACCAGTTGGCTATTTACAAGGATGACTAAGGTGTTGAGCCAGGGGCTACCCAGAACAACACCAGCTAGCGGCCACAGCAGGAATTGAACCTGGGGCAACCGCATTGAAATCCAGCACCCTAATCACTCAGCCATCCTGACTCCTATTTTTATCTACAGCTCTTGGAATTCGAAGGTTTCTTGTTTCCGCAACCCTCTCCACCTTTCTGGAAATTTTCAGAGAGATCCTATCTTTTCATTTAACTTCTGTGAGTTCTAAAGAGGCAAAAACACAGAGACAGTAACAAAACATGGATTCACAGAGCAGGCAAATTTAATTTTTACCTACAACATATGCATTCTTTGGAACTATAGTCAATTGTTTATCAAGGAGACTGTTAATTTTTAAAAAGGAATATAAAATACATGTAGGTTTACTATGGATAGTCATGGAAGGAACTGTTTTAAGTGCTTTTAAAACTAACTGCCGACAAAATTATTCCTTCAAGGGTATGCGCTAGTAATTTTGACCAGGCTGCTGTGTAAGATTGTATTCAGAAGCTTGTTGAGGAACCTTTGCCGGCTGTTGGACATGGAATACTTTGATAACAAGAAGGTTAAATATGATCAGAGCATACGGCATTATGGTGCCTCATTCAAACTTCCACCTGTGTTTGTCAAGAAGGTAAGAGTGATCCAATCAACTTGCTATTGATGCATCCACTCATGATCATTTCCAGCTGTTAACATTAATATTTTGGCCACACCCAAAGCTCATTTTAGGGTGACCTTAAGGTTACTGTAAACCTTCAGGGGTGCCTTTTGGAATATTGCTCCTGTGAGTGTTCTTTTTAAAGAAATCCAAGAAAACTGTATATCACTGGAAAGCTAATAAACTTTATAACATAGCTGGTAAATTCATGTAATCAAATTCAATTGTGCGAGTGTGCTTCATATTCCTATTGTGCACGCTGATGATGTAGCAAAGGGAATTTCTTTTTATACAATTATTTCTGCAACTACCACGTTGAAAATCTTCTAAAACAATTGAAGGGTTGAAAGCGAAAGTATCGTATGTGACAGTCTGTGTGAACGTGCTTTAGGCCCGTTTTTTTTTTTTTTTTTTTTGAAAATGACGCACGCAACAGCAAAAGAAAATACAGGGCAATGTTCTCTGACAAAAATGGAGTCCACATGTCAAAATTACGCCAATTCCGAGCAATTTGAAATTTCGAGGCTAAATCGTCACATACGATAGTTTCGCTTTCAGCCCTTCAATTGGTTCATGCATCAACTGTGCATTCCTAGGACAAATAAAACACACACTGACATTTTTATCCAAATTCATTGCTTGAAGCTTCCTTTTCAAAGTACATGAGGATGGCCAGGTAAGTAGCAATGAGCTCAGTCTCACTGAACTTGGGCATTTTAGGTGCGCAAGTGCGATCACACATGAATTTTTAGCCGCACAATAAAAAATCTAGTCCCATGTGCAACCAGCTGGTCGTAAACTTTGAGCCCTGCTTGCACCCTATAAAAAAAGTCTAGATTTGGCCAATAAAAGGTGCAAAAGGTGTAATGGTTAAAAGAATAATTATTTTGAGGTTATGGGTGCTTTAATAAGTGAATGATATCTCCGCTTCTACAAGGCGTACAGAGACGATTAAAACGGCAAAATACTCTTTCTTCAAGGCTGAAATTCAATAAAAAGCTTTTTATGATGCGCCGTTTCAAAAGAGTAATTTTTTTGCAAGCAAAGTCTCGTGTGTTATTTTTAGCTCGCACCAGATTTTCAGCATCGCGGCAAACATAAATAGTCTGATATCTCTGCTTCTACAAGGCTTACAGAGACGATTAAAACGGCAAAATACTCCTTCTTCAAGGCTGAAATTCGATATAAAGCTGTTTATGATGCGCCATTTCAAAAGAGTAATTTCTTTGCAAGCAAAGTCTACTGTGATGTTATTTTTAGCTCGCCACCAGTGAGCGTGAATTTTTGGTGTCACGGCAAACATAAAATAGTGATATGTACGGTTCTAGAAGGTGTACAGAGACAATTAAAATGGGAAAATTCTTTTTCTTCAAGGCTGACATTCGATATAAAGCTGTTTATGATGCGCCATTTAAAAAGAGTGATTTCTTTTATATAACTCGCACTAGCGAACGTGAATTTCTGTCATTATGGAAAACATCTCTCCGGTTCAGACAAACTTAATTTGAATTTGGACCGACCCAAATTAACAAAATTACACCTGTTGATTCAGATGTCGAACTGAATTTGCTGTTCCACAGACATTCCTAATGTAGTTCGGGAAGCTACAAAGTTAATCAGAACACCAGTGATCTGACAACTTGTGGAAGTTTTTGTACCGTCGAATGCATCTACCCGTGAACACACATGCCCAAAACATGTTTTCACTTGACGTCAAACGTCTGCATTTCAGGTGTCAAACTTTAAAGTTTTCCCAGCCAAATGTGAAGTTTCAGCCAGTGTTTCACTACTTGCAGGGATATGTTTTCAGTCAACAAGAAAGGAAGAAATTTTCAAAAAATCATCCCACTCAGTTCGAGTGCTTTTTCGGCTCTCCATACATATCATTGAAGGGATTTTCGTTGACTTTCCTCTGATTTCTTGACTGCGTTGACAGTGGATTGAACCACGAAACATCGAAGGAACTTCACATTTGGGTGGGAAAACTTTGAAGTTTGACACCTGAAACACAGATGTTTGGCATCACGTGAAAACATGTTTTGGGCGTGTGCATTCACGGGTAGATGCAATCGACGGTAATATGATGAGCTTTGTTGCAATGTTTAGAACATTATGCAAATTTCAATCTGCATGACTTGTCGGCGGCATTGCGAGATGACGAATAATTGTCTTTCAAAACAATGTCGCACAAAGAAAATTTACTGCAATGAATGACAATAGATAAAACGCGCAGAAGAAATGCATTTTCTAATGCGCTTTTTGAACCACGTTAACGCAAAAAACGTGCGCATGTTTTGCATTTGCATTGGCCGCTTATCTCTGAGCAGTACTGTACACCTGACTTTGTTCAACAGACATTTCAACACAAAGTCAAATGCTAAGATTCCCTTAATTTGTAACCATTCCATTGAGTCTTTGCCAAACTACTATCATACTCTTGTTTGAGTTTGTAGAGACTTTCAGGTAGTAGTATGCCCTATTATATGACTGGCTTGTTCTTTTTTTGTGTGTTTATGGACCTTGACTTCGTCTCGGTCCATAAACACGCAAAAAAAGAACTAGGCCAATATCCCGCCATCTTGACCTCATGCTTGGCCAATAACCCATATATCTTGTTTCCTTTGTGTTTTAAGGGTGAAAAGAGGAGGAAATCTCAACCTGATCCTGATGAGACCAGTGCGAAGTGGAACATGGACTACCTGGTGAACTATGGCACCTATGTGTGTGTGGGATGGATGGGAATCAGTGGAGTACCACTTCTCTGTCACAGTATTGGGCTTACGCTGTAGACCAGTGTTGTCTTAATATTGGTGTCCTTGCATGCATCTTACAGTCTTGCATCAACCCATATGCAGTGTAGCCTCAGTGTTGGCTTAATGGCAGTATTGTTCGAATAATGTTCTAATGGTTATTTTGTTAATTGTTCTTTGTTGGCCAATGTTGTGCCAGTGTTGGCCAAATCATAGAATAATAATATTACTTCTAAAGATCATCATTTCTCACCAACATTGTACATTTAAGTGAAAATTTAATGGCATAGTAAATAGCTGGTAGAATGGTACCCAGAGTGTAAGTGACTATGAAAAATGTTGATTACTTGATAGAGATCAAATATTGTTAGCTACAGTTGGTATGTATACAGATTATGATTAACACAAAAATAGAGCAGTTTTCAATTGAGTGTCGAAAGTAATTATGGTTTTGCTTTGGTTTTGCATTGCTTCGCTCTGTGATTGGCCAGCAAAACTCACGCCACTTTCTCAACCAATGAGAAGCAAAACCAAAACCAATTGTGACTTGCACGCGCGTATTTTCCTGCGCTTTACGCCAGCTACATGTAATTGCTTCGTATTCTGATTGGCTTATTGCACTGCTTACTTCTGTTGTGATTGGTCAGAGTAATTACTTTGGTTTTGGTTTTACGACACTCAATTGAAAAGCACTCTAGCCCATCTGAGCAATGGATTATCACTTCAGAATATTAAGTAATTTTTAAAGTGTATATGACACAAAATTTTTCCTTACCTTGTTCGAAAGAGCTTTCAAAATGATGAAGAACGGCATTTATTTTATTGTGATAGCACTCTTGGTTGCCAAGCTATTCAAGATTTTGATTTATGCAAATTAGAGGACTTGTGACATCACAAGGTGGGTACAAAATGAAGTAAAATCACAAAATATGGAATATCTGTGCAAGTACTAAGTCTACAGGGTTGAAATTTTGCAGGGTTGATGTGCTACCAGAACTACACATTGTGATAGTGGTTATGATGCCACCATAGCAACATACTCGTTACCTGACCTCTGCCTTCCCAAATGAAATATGCCTTATTTATTGCTCCAGGGTCTAACAGACTTTCTTATACTTGTGCTGTGTAATTTTCATATTTGCTCTCACCCACTGAATGAACATCAAGAGCAAATAGCACTTCTTGGGGAGGGAAACTCTGATTTTATCCTTTGGGAAGGTGGAGGTCTGGTAATGAGTATGTTGCTATGGTGACATCATAACCACTATCACAATGTGTAGTTCTGGCAGCACATCAACCCTACAAAAAATTTTTCAACCCTGTAGACTTTTTGTACCCACCTTGTGACGTCACAAGTCGTCTAATTTGCATAAATCAAAATCTTGAGTAACTCGGCAACCAAGAGTGCTATCACAAAAAAATAAACACCGTTCTTCATCATTTTGAAAGCTCTTTCAAACAAGCTAATGAAAAATTTTGTGTCATATACACTTTAAGCGGGGGCCAAATGATAAAACATTTTCATCCAGCATATCATGTTTGATATATAGACAACGTTCAGCAACTAAATGGGCAAAAATGTTTGGCCAAATATGGGACAATTCGTTTTGCTTACTATGGATGTGCAAGGTCTGTCGGCAGGGGTAGCTAAATTATGAAATGTTTGTAGTTCACAAAATGTGGGGTGAAAATGTTTTATCTATTTCAAATGCTGAAAACCATTTAACTGCAGGGGTGTGCAGCAAAACACATTCTTGCAACGCGTGCTTGGGTGTAAATGTTTGGCCACTTTGAAGGAAGAGCTTATCACTAGTTACTTGAAAGTTAAGTTGCTTGACTTTCATGTTTTTGTTTAATGATGCATACATGTATGTACCATTTGCCAAAACACAATGAAGGCAGGAATCATTTCATTTATTATTGGCACCACCAACTTTAATGGATCATGGACATGCATGTAGACAAAGCAAAATAATGATTTCATCTGTTAAGTGACTATTTATATGTGTTAATGTATATATGGTAAATTCAAATAACATTTGATCAGTAATTTATTTATTAGGAAAGGAAATTAGTAGTTATTAATTGCAGGCTGAAGGAATTGTTTCCTTTTTGTTTGTTAGTGATACCCTTACCAACTAAAAAAATGACATTTTGCAATAATGGTGATGATGATGATGATGATGATGGTAATGACAGTGTCAATGATGATGACGATGATAATGACATAACGATTCCTCCTATAGTGATGATGATAGTATTATCATTGTTGCATCATCATCATCATCATCATCACCCATCGTTATTATATTAATTGCACTGGATATTCTTTGGTTGAGAGCCCCTGGAAATCATAAACCGTGAACACAAACTATATTCACAAACTTCTATTTTTGTGAAAACAACATTTTTTAATCTGCCTTTTCCAGTTTTTTTCATCATGCTTTTTTCTCCATGAAGGGTTCAGTTAACAGTACATTTTCCATAGCTCATGCCGCTATTTGTAAATATGTTGGATTTCATTGCATATCGTTCTGTTGTAAACTACAGATGATCAAAATCATCTTGGTCATCTAGAATTTTTTAATTCTCAATGGTGATCCCAACTTAATAACAAAGCAATTTTAAATTAAATTTAAAAATGATTTGCAGATAATTGACAACTTAGGAACAATGGATTTCAGAAAATTAATATTTCGTTTTGCTAGCTAGAGCATGGTAAACAACAATGAGCTCAATAGTTATTCAGTGAGTTGCATATCAGTATGAATTAATTTTCTGGAATCCCACACCTTGAAGGAAAAAGCTGTCCTTGTTTTTCCCAGTTAGATCTTTAGAAAGGAATTTATTAATAATTTGCCATAGTGTATGGCAATTAAAAACAAAATAATGTATTCCCAGATTACTATAAGGTTTAATAATTATTATATGTTTCAATGCTAGCTTTAATCAAGAATGGTGTTGAAGGAATGAGACTGCAAACAGCCCCGTTCTTCTTGCAGGGATAGACCGATTTCCAAATGAATGTCTTAAAACCAGTTGGCAATCACTCCGGCCAGTTGCAACAGACACAAGTTTTCGAAGCATCTATCCAGTGCCAGGCACCGGAAAATGTGTGTGCATGCAAATCACAGTTGCTTTTGATTTTGGTTTTGGTTTTGCCCTTCATTGGTTGAGAAAGTGGTGCAAAAGCAGTTACTAAAACGAGGTAAACGAGAATTACTTTCGAAGTTCAGTTGAAAATCGCTTTACAAATGCAAAGAAAAAAAACTAAAAAAATAGTTATGTCAAATATAAACTGGACTTGCAAGATGGAACACCTTCCATCATGCCAGACAGTCTGCACATGCCACTACCATCTATCCCTGTAACAAAAGTGGGGCTTTTCATTGATTACAAAGATTGCAGTCAGTTTTTGCTCAAGTTTGGGGTGAGGTTTGGAATTGGTACAAGATAGACTTTTTAATGACCAAAATAGCTCTTTAAATTCATTGAGGATTATATTTTAACGCCTTGATTCGTCCAGACTTGACAGTCAGATGGTTTATTACAAAAAAGATAGGGGAATCCTGAGAGTTTGAAATTTTGAAACTCTAGTTATAATATTGTTAATTATATATTTTGTTTATAAAGTTCCATGCGTTTGTTAATATAGCCATCAAATTTCAAGATACTTCGACTAAAACGAATTTCTTGAGTGCTGAAGTTAAATTTCATATTGGTCTGTTTTCTCTATAAGTAATATCCCCTTTATTTTCCATGTAAAGCTTACCTGACAAATTTAATTTCTAAGGGTATACTGCATTTACAGTTTGAAATCTTGATAACCAATAAAATATACGTAAGTACGATTGTTGTCAATTATTTCTACATGATCATAACAAAAACTTTGATGGTAAAGAGACAAGCGTTCACTGCTCGGGAAAGATTATATTTGTGGGACTGAAATCCAGTTTAATGTGCAGGCAGATGACTGCAAACCCGGCGTACCCAGTCGATGAAAATTGATCATCGGTTACCAATCGATATAATTGATTATTATCGATTGCTCCTATTAATCAATGAAAATCGATAGTCACAATGGAAGACCTAATTACTACGGTTTTCAACTGAGTGTCGAAAGTAATTATGGTTTTGCTTTGGTTCTGCATTGCTTCGCTCTGTGATTGGCCAGGAAAACTCGCGCTACTTTCTCAACCAATGAGAAGCAAAACCAAAACCAATTGTGATTTGCACTTGCGTATTTTCCTGCGCTTTACGACGTCAACATGTAATTGCTTCGTATTCTGATTGGCTCATTGCACTGCTTACTTCTGTTGTGATTGGCTGGAGTAATTGCCTTGGTTTTGGTTTTACGACACTCAGTTGAAAGGCGCTCTTGTTTATCGTTGATAGTTTATTTGGATGAAAGAGGATATTTAGTCCGGGATTTATTTCAGCTCTGCAGTGGAAACAGACCAGACAGACTGCACGGAACCTTGCGTAATTCCTGCGGGGAGTTCAGAGGACGTTGTTACTGATCACGTGGTTGATTTGGTTCAACAGTCACGAAGCATCCACAATTGTGGATTAGTTATTGGTAACTGGCCGTAGCTAAATATCAAGAAAGAAGACACATTTACATGTAATTTGCACTTGCAAGAAGGGCCAGAGCCCCCAATATTACTTTCTTCCACCGTGAATTTCGCAAGTCTTGAAAAACACAAATATCGATAAAAATCGATGAAAATCAATGGTCACGATCGTCTTAATCTTCGATTTTTATCGATTTCCGGTATCACTCGATTAATTGCTATCGATTATCGCTTTTCATTGATTGGGTACGCCAACTATAGGTACGCCGGGCTGTAAACAAATGACACACGTGACTTGTCTAAGGACGTGTCCTTTTGGAATTACATGTATTCTGGCTTTTACTAATAAAATTTGCTCTTGCAATTAAATGGCTTCCCATCTTTGAAATGTGTCGGTCAGTAAGAAAAAATCTCAGTATGAAATAAAAACATTACACCATGGAAACTGCTTGAACGATTTTTATTCACTCGTTGCTATACATAAAAAAAACTCACTCGTTCGCTGTGCTCACTCGTATATATATGGTTACCCAAAAGAACGGCGGAGGTGACTTCAGAACAATGCGCAGAATAGACTGGATCGGGTGTCTGAAGCTAACTATGCCACGTTTAATGCCACGTGACTTACTTGGCGGGCAGCGCACGATTTTCCCACCAAAAAATCTTCTCAAAAGAACGCATATTCCTCAATTCCGAGGAAATCATATTCTGTTCATTCTACTGTCGAAAGAAGAATGAATGGAATGCTGTTCTATCCACCATTCCAAAAACAGAGCTCCCAGAGAACACGTCCACCGTCGACTCCGAGTATTCCTATTCCGGTAAAACCGCGTGGCGAGCGCGAAACGAAGGGAATGCGTGGGAGGAGGAAAGGAAACTCACTTCACGCTTCGCACCATCACTACAAGATTGAGGCCTTCCAAGGGGTGGTCTGGTGTCACTTTGTCGCTCGTTACGACTCCGTTTGTCTCTTGTTTCGTTATGGAAGAATGTTGCTGTTGCAAAAAAAACAAACAAACAAAGAGGAATGCAAAGTGAATTGTCGCTGTCGCAACCTGTCCAGCGTTTTCTGAAAATTTCTGTCGGTTGTCGGTGTTTTGGGAGAAGATTGTCGCCTGGCTGTTTTCGGAGCCATGTCGCTTGTCGCTTTCTACCCCTTGGAAGGCCTCAAGATTTGCGCTCTCGTACTCTCGGTTGCCATTCCCTTTAAATAGCGCTTGCCACGCAGGCTTACACCGAGCAAAGCAGAAGTGTCCGTCGTGCGACATGTTTGCTGTAAGTTATGGAACTTATAGGGTTCAATAAAGGACTCTGAAACTTCTCTGCCGGTTTTCGTTAATACTGTTGGCAGATCAACTAATCACTCTGGAAGATTTTTATCGCCACACTAACAGGGAGGTTCGGCCGGGTGTTCTTATAGTTGCTTTTTTTTTTTGTGGTATTTTGAAAATAGCGAGCTCGCGTGAACTGGACGGCTACGGCAAAAGAAAAGCTTCAAATGAGTAACTGGGTCATAATCATTTGTTCATGTAAAAGAATTTTAGTGGGCTTTTTCTGTCAGAAGGTGGGCACGTGACAGGTGTAATTTGTTTCTTTCTCGTTCTGACATGCAATGTCCGTTGCATGCATCTAATAAATAGTTAGAAAGAAAGAATAGCTGGTAGTTTACAAGTAACTCAGGAACTGACGAAAAAAGTATACAAGCTCTGTTTTGAAATTGCGTATTTTGTTGATGATACTAGTAATTTTGATTTTGACTGGAAGCTGTGGAAGGTTGAGTTTACTCGGCGTTTTGTTTTAAAAAAAGCGCATTCTTTCCATTGTTTTACATTTCATTGTTTGGAAAAAGTCTCACCTCACCCAATTTTACTTTAAAAATCTCGCACCTCGGCGGTGTGGGATATTTTATCAGAAAATTGCTCATCTTTTGTTCGTGTGTGCAATTAATTAAAGAAATCAGCAGATTTTTCGTGAAGCGATAATTTTCTAAAAGAAAAAAGGCTGTTAGGTAAATTGTTAAACTCTGTTGATTGTCAAAGAAAGTCTGCTGTTGAGTGAATGAAAAAAAAAACTGTCCCTTTTTTGCTGAAACTGCTGTTGAAAAGCAGAGCTGATTCTGTCGATTTTGCTGGGCTGAACATAAAGTGTCTTTTTCCTTTCAGGAATAATCTCAAGCCATCGGAATGCGTTTTTCGCGTGGACGCTTTTCTCGCGTTTATATTTCACATTATTGTAAGAGCGTCTTTGCAAAATGGGATACAAAATGTAGAGTAAAAGCCCAGGGTCACAATCATATGTTTCTATCGAGGGTTGATTCAATTCTGTCCTGTTGTTTTGTCCTTAATTAAATCGTTACCGTTTTGGTTTTAAATACACTCACACAGCATAACTGCTTCCTTATATTTCTCGTTATCAACACTGCCGTGTTCGTTCTTGGCCGCTCGTGTTTGGACAATAATGAGCGTTGCATAAAACGGACTTGCGAGCTTTGTTTATTGGAACATCCCCTGGGTGCCAGAGGTTATTTTTTTCGTTTGAAGGAGAGAATTTACGCGGCGAAGCCGCGGTAAAGAGGCGCGAAGCGCCGAGAGGAAAAAAATAACTCTCGCGTTCTATTTTGGCTTTTCAAGGATATTTATTTTTTTCAACGGGCCTCTGGCGCCAGGGTATTGGAAACATGGCTCTGATCATGAATACGGTATATTATGGGATGTGCGAGTTTGATCGCATCGCAGAACTTTGCCTTTTCCATACGATCTCACAATCGCAACTGATCGCAGACGAATGCAGAAGTGTATTTACATATGATCGCAGATAACTGAATAACCATTTGCGATTGACTGCGATGATATGCAAACCAGACTTTACGAAAGAAAATCACAGAGGTCTTGAGAGGGAAAATTTGCTCGACAAAAATCTAATGTTGGAAGGATGAATTTTTTCGCGTTTTTTTAACTGAGGGTATAAGATTTAGTTCACTGCTATGGAACAGACAAATTCAACTGTTATTTCGAAGAGAAGGTATTTTCTAAACAAAAAAATACGGTTTCTAAGTTCCATTCTTCGCGTGAAAACTTTTTTCCGCGTTCATGTTTCATTGGTCACGTGCGCAACTTTCCAAGAAGAACTTTCGAAGAAGAAAGAAACATGCCAAAGAAAAGGCCTTGGTTGCAATAATTTTTTTTCGCGATAGTCTTCATCTATACTTTCTACGGGATACAAATGACTTCCCTAGCTTACGTGGAACTTGTTTTTTCGCGAAAAAGGAGAATCACTGACAACTTGATATTGCACTGAGCCTTAAAGGAAGATAAAATCGAAACAGCTATATATATAGACTGTAGTCGGTTTTTTTTTTTTCGGGGACAGGCTTAATTCTAAACTTTCAAGTGGAAAAAATTGACTTCCCATTAAAAAGATTGTTTGCCGCCATTGTTTTATGTTTCATTGTTTGGAAAAAGTCTCACCTCTCCAATTTTCCATAAATCTCGCACTTCTTCTCGCATGGAATATTTCTATCAAAAGAATTGCTTATCTTACGTTTAATTGATTAGCTTGTTTATGTTGATTGTTATAAAGTGATGAGTATATAACGAGCCCTAATCTATCACACCAGCAATTCATCTGAACTCGCAAACATAGAAGAACTCTCGCTTCAATCATGAAGCTATCCACGGCGCTGTTATTATTGATTCTGCTCGTTCTGGTTCGCATCCAGCAAGGATTCAGCAATTCAAGGTAAGATTTTACAACACTTTCATAGTCGGCAAGCGCATTGAGATGCGAACTCGAGCAACGCGAGTGTGAAAACTGTCACGCGTGTAGGAATTAGTCTCAACTCGCGTGTTCGATTCTCTCATTGAGAGTCATAGGGTTAAGTTTTGTTTACACTGAGCGCCGCAGGCATTATTGACATATTTCGCGTCAAACTTCTTTTCTTGACCTTATTTATCATTTTACTGGCTTTTCTTTAAAAAGCAAGAGCGAGTTTGCATGTACAGGACTGTATGGGACCGAAACCAGCCGGGATTAGTTAAGTAGCATTCAGTAGAACAAAAATTTGGTCCCTGGTTTGTTTATTGTTTGAAACTCTACACAACAGTTAAGTACGTTTCCCTGATTTAGTTCAACTGAATTTTATTGCAGATCTCACGACGGCACAAATAGTGATCTTCAGCGAAAGGTATGTTATGACTCTGGTAGTGATTCTAACAGTACAGATCCTAAACTTAGCTCTTGTGTAGGTGAATTGGCAATTGGAACTTAGTTTGTATTTTTTTTAAATTCCTTTTGAAGCTTACCAGAATAGAAATTCCCTTTTTCTGAAGAAATCTCGTTTCTGTTAATTTTTCATTTGCTAAGCGGTGAAGGTGCAAAAACGCGCGTATAACTATACTGCAACTAAATTTCTCCAAGGTTATGCGTTCTGAAGTTGCTCCTTGAAAGCTCACCTTGCTATAACTGGCATCTGAAAATTCATCATTGTGGCTGAAAACTTTCCCAGGTACTTATATATTCGAACTATTTTATAATTTATTATATTTTCTTATTTCCTTTTTACACATCTTGTTTATTTCAGAATTATGCTTTATTACTTCGCATCGTCAAAGAAGGAGGCCTTCGTGGGCTAATAGAGTGTCAGCGGCTGTTTAGGAACCAGATCTGGAACTGTTCTTTTGGAGGGAAGAATTTCTTCAGGCAGTTACCCATCTTTGTCAAGAGAACGCTGCCTCACGGTGAGTTACCTCTGGACTGTTGTTAACATTAACAACTCAAAATAAGAAATGATCCCCCGAAATGTTTTCCTTTAATAATACACTTCGAACATAGGCCTATATAACTAGTACTCTAAATTAGCTTTAGAGGAACTCCGTCACGGTCTTTGGATTTTGAAAAGTTTAGCCTCAATTTTTCAAAAAGGTTATTAATTTTGTAATCTGTTTCAATCTTCTCCGTCCTTCGCCATCCTCGCCATATTTTCATTTATTCTTGTCTCTTTGGTGCTCATCTTACCTGACAGATTGTTATCTCACTGTTTCCCATTACTTAAATACATTTTTTTATATGTCTCTAATAATGACCCAAAATATCGTGACCGAGTTTCTTTACTTAATATCAGTGTGCATTCTAAATTTACAATGTGCTCTGGCTCGATCGTATTTGGATTAATAGAAATACAAACTTAGTAGCGAGCACCAGTTGAGACTGCGAGTTGTTTGCGTCTAGATGTACTTTCCTAACAAATTGTTAAGGCGTCTTGATCATGGAGCAATGGATAAGTGCAAGCACGGGTAGCTCTTAAGAGCACGCGCAGTTGCGACCTATATGTCTGTGTGCACAATGTGATGGTTTGTTCTACATGTGGACGCACTGCTTCACCCCGAAGATCACTTAAGCTACTTATTACCAACAATTTTTCCATTTGGGGGAGGGTTCTATTATTTTTAAACCTATTATTTATGATTTTAATTTACGTTCCGTTTCCTCATTTCAGCCACTCGGGAAACAGCTTTCCTTCACGCTATCAGTTCAGCCGCCATCACACACGAGATCACGATGCAATGTGCAAAAGATAGAATACCCGGATGCAGATGTGCCAAACCCAGAAAACAGCCACAGGGAAAGCGCGACTGGAAGTGGGGCGGATGCAGTGATAACATCAAGTTTGGAGAGAAGGAGACGAGACGCTTTATCGATAAACTGGAGACCGGAAACGACGCTCGTACAGCATTTAACCTGCATAACAATGCAGTGGGGAGAAAGGTAAGACGCTTGGTTTTTTTTAATATATTTAACGTGGTCAGTACACTTAGCTAAAAAGCTAGTTTACAGGTCCGCCACGAAATAAAAAGAGAAAAAAGGAATTATAAAAGCCCTTTGAAGGTGTATAAGTTTGAATAAATTAAGATAAGAACTAACTAATATTAAAATATAAGAATTTAACAATGTGTAACTAAGTAAGTCGATTGTCACGCCAAGAAGTTCCATTGTGTTGGATATGGGAAGTTGTGACTCTTCACACTTGAACGCTGGTTCATCAGTTCCTTTTTTTTTCCCAACACCATCGCCTGGTATTTTGAACTGTTCCTTTTCATACCATTTCGCGCAAACCATATATCAGCACTAATAAGATCATTGTTGATTGTTTCTTCAACTTTGGAGAGTTCATTGTCGGCGTAAAAAAGATGCTTATTCAAAGATCATATCTATGAATGCAAATTGTAAAATCATCTAATCAATGGTACATTTTTTAAGCTAGTAACCGACATTTTTGAGATCCGGATTAACAATATTAGTAAAGTCCCGCTAGCTGTAAAGGAAAAATCATCCTGAACGATTTACATCATTCTTCACATAGGATCCATATTAGCTAAGGACAGTTAAGAGAACCTTTATGAATGTAGGCCCGGTTGTTCGAAAGCCGATTAACTTAATCCAGGATTAGCGTAAACTTAACTTTTGGATGAAAGTTTCTTTTGCTGCTTTCTCCTTTTTAGGATTGTTGTTCTCTATAGCTAATATAAAATTTTGCAGAATATCAGCTTTGAACAACGTTTGTGCATAGAGAAATAAACTCCTTGGTTAAGTTTTAATCTTGGATTAGCGTTAATCGGCTTTCGAAAAAATCGAGCCCTGGTTTTTTCTGTCATTGTCACTTAAGTTGGTTGTTAGTTTTGCTGTCGTGGACAGTTAAGCAGTCAATTGTTTGGACGTTGAATGATCTTATAATTTTTTTTCAATTATTCCTTATAGGTTGTCCATGCCAGCCTCAAGAAAGAATGTAAGTGTCATGGCGTCACCGGTAGCTGCAATTTAAAAACTTGCTGGAAGCAGTTGGTGCCTTTTGACGTGGTTGGATCAGCGTTGAAGCAGAAATACCGCACAGCCATTCCAGTGTCATTCCGAAATAGCAAGCTTCAAAAGCGAAACAAGAACAACCGATACAGCCTGGTAACCAGGAAGGACAAGAAGCTGGTTTATCTTGACTCGTCACCAGACTACTGCGTGCGCAACACGACCGCCGGTTCCCCTGGAATGATGGGAAGAACATGCACTAGTGACTCCGCATCCAATGAGGAATGCAGATCTCTCTGTAACTCTTGTAATTTGCGACACAAGACAGTGGGACATTACAAACAGGTTAAGTGCAAATGTAGGTTTGTGTGGTGCTGCACTGTGAAATGCAAGTTATGCACCGTTAAGTATTCGATCACAACATGTATGTAGTTCTTAGTCATTGATGACTTTTAGTGGTCAAATGCGCTAGTCTTGTTGTGTATAGCTTTAACAATTTTAGTCCTTTTAGAGAGGTGTGAGTTTTTTCTTCGATTGTAAAAATGTAATGGTTTTTTTTTTCGCCCAACTTTCAAGTTGCATTATGTCTTGGCTTTGTGTATGAATAAAAATCGTTTTACATAATAAGATGTATAACTTGTTGTCCTTTGTTGAAGCTTACCATCCCACTTTACCCTCAAACTATAACCTGTGTAAAGTGCTCTTGTACAGGAACATTAATTATTTCAAGATTGTTTCGATCCAACGGCCAAATCTTGGGCCAACTTAAATATCCACCAAATTGATGAAGGTTGTGGCTTGTTCAATAATTGAACAAGTCAGAACAAGTCAGGACCAACTATAGGGCCAAATAATTTGGCCCTATAGTTGGTCCTGACTTGGACCAAAAAAAGAAGTTATTTGTGACAGCTTGTTTTTTCCTTAAGAATTGTTTTTCTAACACTAGTTAATGAGCTAACATTGCCAAAACTAATGTTTTGCTGCATGTTTTGGAAACCATACTATGTTGTCAGCCAGCGGTAATCTATTTTAGGGTGAAAATTGTTGTTGATTTATGAATACAAAATCGTATAAAACAAGTATTGGTACTGGCTCTTGTTGGTTGAATTATATAGAATCATAATCATTTTGATCGACAGGTTAGTGTCAGCGCAGCTAAGTCGATCTACAGCTTTCTGAGCTTATTCTCTCGGTTGGCTTCATGGCCAGGAGACGAGCACCGAGCTCTGATTTAATAGTCGTCTGCCAGTTGAAATACCGACTCAAGACAACTCAACACTATCCTTTGGGATTTGTAGCGTTTATTTGTTGTCATTTTGTTTGTCCTTCAATTATTTTAGCAGCCGATTTTAGGGTTAAAAGCGCGAGGGAAAAGAAGCAATAAGGCTGAAGCTTTTAACTCTTCGGTCTTTTCGGATTAGCTACTTTTTTATGAAAACTAGGAGGAAACGAAAAACAAGGTTGAAAAGCCAACTGCTTTTAAAGGAGCCCGTGGAAAACCACCTCCCATAAATGTTTAATACAAATGATATCACATCGATTTCCCATTTCGCCTCCGTGGCGCAATTGGTTAGCGCGTTCGTCTGTTAACCGAAAGGTTGGTTGTTCAAGCCCATCCGGGGACGTCTTTTTATTCGTTTACTATTCTATTTGCTTTCTTGTTATCTTTTAGGCTCTTAGAAAGAAACATTCAAATATCGCGGGGATTTTTTGGGGGGAATTTTACATCACCGTTTCACAGATGATTGCGAGTGTCCTCTTTCAAATCCGTATTGTTATTTTGTGTTTTGGGGTTGACCATCCATTAAGTTTGGATGCAGACTTTGCTTAAAACCTTGATAAAACCAATAACAAATGAAATCTAAATAAACACCCTATTCATATCACGCTTTACAAACCACGAGTTTGGGCCTTAAAGTATCATTGCGTCTATAAAGTTCAACGCAATTAAAGCGGTTGAGGGGAAAGGACACTAACCTCGCTCTCTCTATGAGGTATCTTCAATAAGTTCAACACTTTTGCCTCACATTTCGTTCATTTTCTCAAAGCGACAACCCCCTTCAAATTCTTCGTTGTTGTCGTCGTCAACCAACGGTACTTATTTTTTGATAAAAATTGTTGTTGATTCATGATGAAGACAAAATCATTTAAAACAAGCTTTAGCAAAACTTTTGTTCATGGATCTACAGATTAGTGTCAGTACAGCTAAGTTTACAGTCCAGCTTAGTTGCAATGATCCAAGAGAGACGCGAACACCGCTAATTTTAATAAAAGCCTACGAGTTGAAATACTGACCCCAGACGGCTCAACACTGTCCTCTGGGATTCAGTGTAGCGCTCACCTGTCGTCATCAGTTTTGTTTTCTCTCTATTTTAGCAGACGATATTTTTGAAATCAAAACCAATAAAAACCACCAGAAAAGAAGTAATAATGCTGACCAATCGTTTAGAAGAAGTCAGTTTTATCACTGCGATCCTTCGTGTCGTCTCCGTGGCGCAATCGGCTCGAGCGAAAGGTTGGTGGTTCGAGCCCACCTGGGACGCTTTTCTTCGGTTATTATTCTATTTGCTTTTTATTTATCTTTTTCCGGGAGATAATAACTTGGCAAACGGGGCTATTACGGAATTTCTGAATTCCCTCCAATCTTATTGCCCAATCAAATTATGAGCCAGAAAGATTTGTGCGTGTGGTTACCTCAGTAGATGCACTTATGATATTTTAACTCAGAAACGTGGATAAAAGTGGATAAATACAAAAGCTATTTAATTTAGAGCAGCAGATATTTTCTATTCGGTCAGTCAACAAGAAGTGTTATCCCATTGATCCGGGAAAAATCTCACTCCATTAGAGAGCGCGGAATTGTCTATGACCGAACTCGTGACATCTTTTCTCGCTCTTATATCCTTCACATTTAACCATTCTCTGTTGTTTTAACTCTATTCTAAGTGTTTGTAACCCGGTTTAATTGTTATTCTATGTCTTGGGTTGAACGTTGAAAGCTGTCAACGGTATTCTAACTTATGCCTAAGAAAACCAGTAAAAGTTGTACCCTATAAAGGTCATATATGGTTAAATTGATAGAATCCTCGATTTTTCTTCTTCCAATTAAAATTGCCTCGGTTATAGAGTAGGTGAGGCGAAAGGTAAAAAGATACCAACCTTGTTGGCTTCTTTTTTTCTAATCTGGGGTATCTCCTATAAACTGAACATTTTTCTGTCAACCAGCCGGAATTTGTTTTTGAAAATTGTAGTTAATTTATGAAGATAAATGCTATGGTAGGCTATGGAATATCCCACAAGTCACTTGTATTTCCTTGATACACACGAGTGTGTAAGGTAAAGGAACACAAGTGACATGGGTTGGATATACCATGGTATGTATATTACGAGAAAGCGTTGCATGACTATTTATTGCAGTGGTATAGAAGCTTATAGAGAATACACAGCCCTACACAATCATGGTAGGGGACGATGGGAAAGTTCTCTGTGGAATACTGACCAAACACAACGACTTTGCTGCATTGTAATTGGTTGTACTGTATATGCCATGGTATAAAATCGTATATGCCACATGTTCGTACTGTTTTTCTTCGTGGAATTTTGAAGATGAAATCATTCTATCGGTCGGCAGATTAGAGTACAGTTAAGTCTGCAGCTTATTAGTCTCCACTGGTGGGTTACATATATAAGCAAGATAAACAAACCAGACAAATCCACGCTGTCGTCTTTTAGGCCCGGGCAAACGACTTCAACATTTAATTTTCAACACCCGTTCGATTTTGTTGAACAGCAATGTCGAAACCGTTTCGGCCACCCCCTTTCAACCGTGTTGAAACATGTTGAAAGGAAGTTGAATCGATGTTGAATGAGTTTAAAAGCGTTTAAACTTTGCTTCAACATCCATTCAACATTTCTTTTGTTATCGTAAATGTTGAACGACGTTGAAGCTGTTTGCCATCCGCTCTGCTGGGTATGCGGTCTCTCAAAGACATATCTTGGGCTGAATACCAGGCCTCTCGTGAAGCTTTGTTGAATCAAATGTTAATGATGTGTTGAAACCGTTTCCCCCTCCCCACTCCGGCGTTCAACATCGTTCAACAGGGTGCAACAAAATCGAACGGATGAACTAGGAGGAAGCGAAAAACAAGGCTGAACAGCCAATCGATTTTTAAAGGAGCCCGTGGGAAACCAATCGTTTGCCATCCCCGGCGTTCAACAACTCGAACGGATGTTGAAGCAAATGTTGAAGCCGTTTGCCCGGCCTTCGTTTACGCGGGCCTTTTGGGATTAGCTGCTTTTCATTAAAATTAGGAGGAAAAGAAAAGCCAACTGTTTTTAAAGGAGCCCGTGGAAAACCACCTCCCGTAAATGTTTAATATAATTGATATCACTTCGATTTTCCAACTCGTCTCCGTGGCGCAATCGGTTAGCGCGTTCGGCTGTTAACCGAAAGGTTGGTGGTTCAAGCCCACCCGGGGACGCAATTTTTTTTATTTATTTTTTTTCTATTTGTTTTCTTAGTTCCACCTTTAATACTTCTACTGATCTCGAAGACGAAATTATCGACGCTAAAGATATTTTACAGGGATATTTTACAAGAACAGACAAGGAAGAAGCCCTATTCCCAAATGCCCCATAATGCATCGCGTTCGCTGTAGCCTCGTTTTTGTGGTCGGTGTTGTGATTGCGCGGGCCGTTCAAAGTTTCGTTGAATGGTTGAAAACGACATTGTTTGGAAAGTTCGTGGTAAAACAAGTGTGAATTGCATCCATTGTCGACATGGATCCTCGCATTGAAGCAAAGAGAAATCAAGGCTGGTATCAAGGCTTTCTAGCTGTGGTATTATTGTTTGAATCCTTCGAGCGGTAGAGACGAACTTCTCGATCGAAGATGACTTCCCGTTTTATGGGCGACTCCATTCAGGTAAGATGAAATGGCTTCGTGGTTTCAAATTTCAAGGCAAATTACTTTTTATTTCGATTGTTCTTCTAGAAAGATGAAATGGTGCGGCTCAGTTCGGCAAGTTTGAAATCGAATCTCGTAGATCGAAGTTAAAGGCGATCAAGTTTAACTTTGATGTGCAGCATAACTTGTGCTTGAGAGCGTGACCTCATTCTCGATCATTCCATGATCCATGGCATTAAAATTTAACGTTTTGAATAGTCAGTTAATTTTTATCTTAGTTCTCATGTCCAGCATGTTACCAACTTTCAGAAACGTTTTGATTGTGATGATAATTCAATTCGTGGACAATTCGTCACGTAAACTTAAGCCTTACTTGTTGTTGAACACAATAAAGATGGTTAATTATAAACGAGCACGACTTCTTCTCATTGCCCTTTCTCAGATAGATGCACATTGCATACTAGCGTAGCAACTGATTTTGTTGCTCGGTAGTTACCGCTATAAACTCGATCGAAACGTATAAGAAAAGTTGGAAGTTATGGAATCTTAAGAACTTTAACTTTCAACTATTCTTACTGGCAGTTTACTAGTCAGAGCATTTAAGTTCTTACTACTTGAGGTTCTGTTACACGAGGCAGTTTTCTTGCAAGTCCTGCAAGCACAACGTTACAGGTTCCCCTTGCTTGGGTACCCTGTATGCTACGTTGGGAAAAGGAGAGGTGGACAATACCTCTGCACAACCCAGCACATGCTACATATACATTTTGTGACTTGAACTTTATTAGACTTAGGCCCGGTTCAAACGCCAAACTTTACGTGTGCTGAACCTAATACCCATTTGGGTCGACTCAAATTATTAAGTTCAACAGTTGATTCAGACGTCGAACCTAATGGCGTTGAACTTAATTTGGTAATTCATACAAAAACTTTGAAGTCGGCAGCTCTTGTTTGAAGTCTTGATTGAATCAATATGCTGCAGCAAAACGAACACTGTGCAAATTCGGAGCTTGTTGTGCTTGCTAATGCCATCCATGAAAATAGAAGGCACTTGAACATACAAATGGCATTACACCACTGCAGAAAGCAAGTTTTACAAATGTTTCTTTCATTCTTTTGTTATTGATTTCATCCCAGTGAGATAACATCACAGCTGTTTCTCAATCCTATCGTCGGTTGGGCAGAAATACACAGGTTGACGTTATTTTGTGTTTTTCAAGCGTGAAGAACAAGCTCTCTCCTCCTTTCCCGCCATCTTGTTTGAGAGCATGCCTTTTGTGCATGACACCTTGCTTGAACGTGTAGAATTGTAGGTAAAGATATTTTATATAATGTATTTATAATGTATGCATTACGTTCGGCACATGCAGTTCGACGTTTGAACTCAGGGCCTTATGTATCAGTCAATTCCAAAAGTTTTCCATCTGTTTTGTGTATAAGTCATTTGCATTTAATTGTCAACATTTTTCCTGTACAATAAGCCTGAAGTAGATAATTTATGTTACGAACTTAAAACCAGTTTCTAACCTGTTTTTGTTGAGGAGTAGTTGGTGGTTAATTCAGTCACTGTTATATTGAGCTGGTCTTTATTTGATGAAAAATGACTCAAGATATGATACAATGTTTGTTGCTTTAGAGTGGTCCAGGAGCCTAAGTTCAGGACTACTTAGCATCGTATTATTGTAAGTAATTCTAACCGTAGGACTGCTGACACTATGCAAAATATATCTTGCGAGGTAGCACAATATAAGTAATTAAAAGTGCAGTGGATCTACACTGTAAACTGTTTTCTATTTACCTATTGTTTCTTCATGTAGGACTTTCAAGTCCTGGAGCTTGTAGGCAAGGGAGGTTTTGCATCTGTGTACCGTGCTTGTTGCATAGCAACAGGACAAGAGGTTGCCATCAAGATGGTATGTTGGAACATTACTGAAAATTTGTCTGATTTGGTTACAATCAAGAACATTTATAATAAGTTACACTCAGTGAGCTCATGGTTCTTTTTGGCATAACAATCCTCACATGTATGCAACTGATGGTATTCAACAATGAGAACTCAACAATTGCCAATATATTTTTGTGTCATATCTAAACACTTACGAAATTTCAAGATCTGCTCAAACTAGAGACAGATTAGATAAAATCAACCATGTCCAGCTGCTGTTTATTTCTGTATCTCTGAGATACTTAGAACTTCATAGTCATCTGACTAATGGCTTGAGTCATGAATTGATGAAGCTCCTGTTGTACAAAATCAACGCAAGTCATTTTGATTTTTTGTCCTTTATTTTGTTGATTACAGATTGACAAGAAAGCCATGAGAACATCAGGAATGGTAGCTAGAGTGAGAAACGAGGTTGAAATTCACTGCCAGCTTAAACATCCCTCCATCCTTGAGGTAGAATTTTCACTTTGTCTTGTTGTCATTGTCTCGTTGTCTCTTTGTCTCGTTATGAATGGGCCAATACACAAATAAAGTTGATGAATGTAAAAATAATGTGAATACTACCAGTCTCATGCACGCTTGGCTGGAAGTTCTTTCATGGTCTCTCTACTGCTGGCTTTTAAGGAATCCTGTTGGGACTCAAGGAGCTCTAGTGCCTTCTTGTTAGACCTGCATGGGTTTTTGGAAACAGCTAGAAATTATGGTGGTCAGATGACAGGGTTGCCACTGACAATGGGCCATGTTCTAAACGAGTAAGGGCCTGGGAACGAGGTTTTAAAATTTATCAATTGGAAAAAATTGTTTCCACTGCATGAAAGAGCATCTCAAAAATGGTCACCTAACCAACTTTGACGCTGTTCAGTTGAATTGGAGCTGAAAAATATGCGTTTGAAAATTGTGAAAATTACATGTAGAGACTTTGTATAGTTTGGTGGGACACACTTTCTGAAATAAAGACATTTGAATGGGATTTTTTTAAGTTTTAAACGGGGTTAAATGCAATTTAACCTAGTTAACGACTAGGAGCAAGTTTTTGCTTAGTTATTGGCATGATGTTTGCGTTTGCTAGTAGCCTTTCTGGCTTATGTCTGACGGCTTCAGGCAGTCCAGTGGTCAGTGGCGGTTCTGTTTATTTTATGTGTGCACCTTTTCCACGTGCTTGTAGTTTTTACTTGCTCTGTATACGGGACGTTGCAGCTCGTGTGTTTTTTTAGTATTTCCCCTCCCTCCCCTCCCTTTAGTTTTCTTCTTCTTCTTCTTCTTCTTCTTCTTCTTCTTCTTCTTCTTATTATTATTTATTTATCCTTTTATTTATTGTTTCTTCCACTGAACTCCGAGTTCAGTGTGACGGGCGCTTGGTTTGGGGCTTGGTCTGGATGGTGGGCTTGTGGCTGGGTTGTGGGTATGGCAGGCTTATGGGGTGTTCTACCGCCCTGGGTTTGGGTCGGCGGTACCAGCCCCCAAGTCCCTAAGCACCCAACCTCCACTTGCGATGCAGATGTTAAATGCACGTTATCTGGCGGCTTTTCAACCAAACATACTCAAACTTGCTGAAACTGCTTATTTTGAGATGCCCTTTCATGTGAGAATAGATTTAGTTCAATTTTGTTGATTTTCAATGAAGATTGGATATGTTCCCAGGTCGTTACTCGTTTAGAACATGGCCCTTTGGGGCAAATTTAGGGGAAAATGGATTTTTTTTCCTTGGTCAGGGAAGAGTGAGGGAATTGTGTATCAAGTCTTGGAAATTCAAAATTTTACCTGAAAGTCAGAGAAAAGTTGGGGAACTTTACTTTTGGCTAGCCGTGAGGTTTTATTTTGAATTGCAGGGAGAGTAAATTCCTTGTTAGCAAAGGCAATGTTGTTTCAAAAAATTCCAGCAAAGGAATATATTTCTGTGACTCCATTACTGGCTTTATTGCCCAAGGTTTTGTCTTGGATGGTCAGGGAAATGTCGGGGAATTTTTTTCTATCCCAGTGAGTGGCAACCCTGGATGAGATCAAAGCCATTTAGAGCAAACATGTTCATTGACATCTTCCTACACTTGAAATAACAATTAATTACTAAATATTTAATCTTTCTGTTTTCAACAGCTCTATAACTATTTTGAGGATGCAAATTATGTCTATCTCATCCTTGAAATGTGCCACAACTCAGAGATCAATCGCTACCTTAAGAGAACAAGGAGACCAGTTGGTGAAAATGAAGGTACTAAAATGAGAAGTTGGCAATTTGCCATTTCCGAGTTGTAGGTGTAAGGTGACTTGTGATCAAGCGTTCTCTTTTTGTTTTGTAACCGAGGGAGGGAGAAACAAGTATGCCTTATATAATTACTGTGCGAGTTGCCTGGCTGCTTCATCCAGAATCTGGACTTTTTTCTGATTGGCTGTAAAACAAGTCTTTTGAGCACCATTCCAATTGATTTAACTTGATATACATAAATTATTATGTGACTTCCAATGCAAACCATTATGTCGGCTTGCAGCAGCTATAACTTATTGATTTCACAAATCCTTGAAGGAAGAGCTGATGAAATGCATCCCATGGATCTTAAAAGATCAATGTTTTAGCTGTACTTCCCACGGGATTTGCAAAGAGCATCAATTTCATGTACTACTAATTGTTCCCGAAAGTGATGAAAACAATGCATTGTTCTGACTACTGATTCCATTTAACATTCTGTAGTTGTGGTTGGAATATATATGGAACCAAGAAGTTGGGAATCTAAAGAAGGTGGATTGTGCTGCCATGATTGGGGAGTCAGTCAAGTTCCACAGACAAATTGTAAAATCAAACTGTGGAAGTACTGATGTACAACAATTGACAAATCATTTTAATTCATGGGTGCACTTTTTGCAAGAGTGCTGCTACAGAATCAAGTTTATTCCCACTCTTTTTCCCATTCTGATGTTCCACTGATTTTTCTGACGTTTTAAACTGAGAAACCACACCAACAGATAAGCATGATTAAAAAAAATTGCAGTGCTTTCTTGCCACTGGAAACTGCATGGATTTTCAATAAAATTTGATTGACTGATATCTAATTGTATGACACAAGATAACCGCGTTGTTGACAGGTAAACAACCTAGAGGTGGCCTGCAGATGACTCATTAAATATTATTAATAAGTAAATGTACCAGGTGTTCTTTTTCCAATTCTTCTCCCCCTCCCACCAAAAAACGATGCCTGATTGCAGGTTAAGTGTGAGGCTGATTTCACTCCTTCGCTTCCTGTTATGCGGACTAGCACATAATGCTTGACGTATATTTGCTTATGTAATAAACTAAAATTCCAACCGTGAAATCACAATTACAATAATCAAATAATTATAGAATCCCTATATAAACTGATAGCATAGTGTCAGCTAATCATCTGTAGGTCAGTCTATAAATCACTTGCACAAAATTATTTTAAGGCCCATCAGCCATTGATAATTTATTTAATTTACTTAATCAAGTTTCAGATTACAATTTCAATTACAATCAATCTGATGTACAGCTGTAGGCTAATAAACAGAATACAAGACTCCTTAAAGCAAACCACCCGTACATAAAGGATAAAGGTGGTACTGAGTAATTTGCAGTGTTTCCTATGTAAATGTTGTAGGTCAAAATGAAATTCAGGGCAAAATTATTTTGGCCTACATGTAGGTCAAGATGAAATTTCTTTGTCTCCTAACCCTAATTATTCATGATCGGTTAGAACACAAAGGAATTTCATTTTGACTTTCATTTTGAATTTCATCAAACAAGATAAAAGAAAGATGTTGCATAATTTTGGCAAAATCTATGCCATCATCAGACTTACTGGCCACAGATGTTTTATTAGGAAAAAGTCAATTTTGGATTTTATTTTTCCTTTAAAGCTCGTCGCATCATGACTCAAGTTGTCAAAGGTGTTTTGTATCTCCATTCACACGGCATCATCCACAGAGATCTTACCTTGGGAAACATTCTCTTGACCAGAGGAATGGATGCAGTAAGTCTATTTGAAGGAATGGCATTCAGTCAATAATTTAAGATTATTTTTGTGGTTTCTCTCACTGTCAAAGTTACAAGCCTGAATACTGAACAAATAACTTTAGCCAAGATCTTAAGTCTTTCAGTACAGCCTTAAAAAGTATTCCTTTTGTCTATTTCAGAAAATTGGTGATTTTGGCCTCGCAACAAGACTGTCCATGCCAAACGAGAAGCACTATACGATGTGTGGGACACCAAACTATATTTCTCCGTGAGTGTTTAAATCAGTTGGTGGCAGGCTTGAGGGAACATGGGAGTATATAATGAACTTCCCAGTATTTCACAGTGGCCTAGTTTTAGTTTTAGTGGTACTTAAAGGGGCACTGTTACGGCAATTCTTGTTATTTAGTCAAATTGTGAGGAAGTACTTTTTCTGTTATGCAATCAGCCCATTCTAACACAAAGAGGTAGATTTTTAATTATTTGATCTTGGATGGAGAAGGAAGTAGTATTATTTTATGGCGATTTTTCCTGGACACGATGATGAAACTTGAAGAATGAACTAACCTAACATTTTTAAAGTTGCAATCCATTTCGTCCTCATCATCGGTGGCCATAGACAACCGCAAATAGTTTCAATGTACAAATGAAGTAATTAATTCGGAGGAAAATTGCAAAATTTTTAAGTGTTCCACATTGCAAACACATGTTTGGGTTCAGACCCAAATTCTGTGACAGTGCCCCTTTAAAGGTGTTTAAAATCCTTTCTGTGCTGTGTATTTCATATAGGGAAATAGCCACAAGAGGTCCTCATGGCCTGGAGTCAGATGTCTGGTCTCTGGGTTGTATGCTGTATACTCTGCTTGTTGGAAAACCTCCTTTTGATGTAAGTTGATTATTGTAGCCTGACTATGTTATTATGTGACTGTATGTGTTGTGGTTCAAATTTGTTCTTTGGGTTTACTTAATACCGGTAGTTTTCAAACCAGCAACTGTAAATTTTTCTGTTTTTCAAATTCAAGTTACCAAACTGGAGCAATTTGATTAAATTGTGGATATCATTTTAAGTACTGAATAAAATTCCTGACCACTTTAAGTTAATTTATTAAGTTTAGATTAATCATATTTTGTAAATTTTCTACATGGTAATAAAAAAACGTTTCCATTGACAAAAGCATAGTAAAGATTATTATGAAGCAGTTAAAACTTTTGTGTGCAATATACAATTAAAATAGTTTGATGGAGCGTTAGAGTGTAGCCCGTTAACTATAGTGAAAACTTAATACAATGCTATAAATTTAAAATTTAATATTATATATAAAAACTAGCACTATCAATAGTAATAAAAAGAAAAGAAATGGATGAGACACTTTTGGACCTATAATTGTAATTATGCAATCTTTAAAATTCTCTTAAATATATTACTTAATCGGCTGTAAAAACAAAGTTCATTGAATGTCACTTCATAGCTTTAACAGCCCAGACAATATTGACTGGAGAGAGTTAATAAGGGTTAATAGGGTTCCCGAGATTACGGCCTTCTGCATGTTGTGAAGAACTCCCTTACTCTTACTTCCGACCAACTCCTTCAGCTCGACTTCTAAGTCTCGGCACCATCCCCCTAATACGTCCATTATGATATTATATTGTTTCACTTCATATCCTTGGTACTTCTGCTTTAATTCCCAGTGGAGTGGTCCGTATTTCGTGGTTTTCTCCTCTTTCTTTCTCCCCCGATTTGTAACCCATGGGCAACTCATCTCAAGCGTGGTGACTCGCTTTGACATGTGGTTGACAATGATCGCATCGACTCTGTTGGCTCTAACTTCTTGGTGCTCCGCAAATAGAGGGACATTACATGTATATAGTGAAGTTATATAGAAATGGTGACCCAGCGATGGCGATGGTTCGAGAGTTTGAAGAGAGAGCGGAAGAGTTAGGTCATAGCTTGTTAGTTAAAGAGGCAGTAAGGTATGGAGAGGAGATGGGTCTCCAGTTGCAGCTTGAGCACCCAAATCCAACCTGTATAAAACGTGATAGTGGAGTGGTGATAACAGCAGAGAAACTGAAGGCAGAGCTAAGAAGGGGTCTGGAACAGAAGTCATGGGAAGCTGTATATGAACAGAACTGGCAGGGGAAACTAACCTCTGTGAGAAGTGAAGATGAGAGCCTTAATTTCGACGGATGTTTCTGGTGGCTAAGCGGTTGGAAACAATGCCCAACCCAGACAGTGGAGGGATGTTTGAGCTCTACGAACAGTTATTACCTATGAGGATGTATGCCTTTCAGAAAATGCAGACAGACATGACGGGTGAGGTGATGTGCAGGCTATTTAATAAGGCTCCTGAAAGTGTCGCCCATGTCCTGGCTGGTTGTGCCACCTTTGCACAGAACAAGTACCTTACCTGACATAATGCAGCCCTGAAGATACTTTTCTTTGAGATTTTGGAAGACTTAAGTCTTGTAGACTCAGTGCCCCTTGGTACTCGCCCCTGAAACTGAAGCCAGTGTACGAGTCGAACAATTATAAATCATTATCATTATTATTATTATTATTATTGTTTCAGACAGAGGCTGTTAAGAGCACCCTGAACAGAGTGGTTTTAGCTGATTATGATTTACCAAGGTGAGGTTTTTTGTAAAAGTTTAAAAACAGATATTGATCCACATCAGTGCGACTCAATCTTGAGAAACTCAACTATCACTTTAAACCATGATGCCAAACACCTTTCATGATGAAGATACCAAGGCTGTCATTAGAGGCTGTAACCCATGTAACACCTCCTATGGCTGAGCTTGGTAGTTGTTACGGGTGATGGTTGCTAAATGTAAACAAACAATGTTCATGGAGCAAGATCTAATGTTACGGGTGATAAATTTCATGTTATGCCTGGTTCAAAACTTAATGACAGTCCTGGATATTGAGTAGTTAAGCTGTGTCCGTACTTGTTCACACATTTGATTTCAGTTCAGTTATCAAGTTATGAGTGCAAAGCAAATTGTCTCATGTTCAAATTTGTAATACACTTTGTTTTCCGTTGTCAGTAATTTGTCATTAGAGGCTCAGGATCTCATCACTCAGTTGTTGAAGAAGGTATTGCCATCTTGTATTTTTAACTAATGGCTAGCTGTTTGTCACCAGTTAGTGCAATGTACAAATTATAAAATCATACATAGAATGCCTTACAGTCTCTTTATTTATTGTCATAAATAATGTATTTGTATAAGTATGATGTCTTCATTATTTTTCAGAATCCAGGAGATAGAATCACACTGTCAGGTAATGCTTAAACTGTTAGTCATGATATCCTATTGTCTTTAGCATTAATATTTTTTAGATTACATTGAGAACATTTCAGCTAGTCAGTCAGTCAGTCAGTCAGTCAGTCAGTCAGCTAGTCATCAAGTCGGTCTGTAATCATTCAGTCAGTCAAGTCAGTCAGTCAGTCAGTAGGGTCAGCCCTTCAAGTCAGTCATTCAGTCAGTCAGTCAGTAGGGTTAGTCCTTCAAGTCACTCAGTCAGTCAGTCAGTAGGGTCAGTCAGTCAGAAGGTTCAGTCAAGTCAGTCAGTAAGGTCAGTCAGTCAGTAAGTAGGGTCAGTCAGTCAGTCAGTCAGTAGGATCAGTCAGTCAGAAAGTTCAGTCAGTCAGTCAGTAAGGTCAGTCAGTCAGTAAGTAGGGTCAGTCAGTCTTGAAAGTCAGTCAGTAAGTCAGGTCAATCAGTCAGTCAGTCAGTCGGTCAGCCAGTCAGTCAATAGGGTCAGTCAATCTGTCAGTCAGTCTTGAAATCAATCAGTCAAGTCAGTCTGTCGGCCAGTCAGCCAGTCAGTCTTTTTTGCTACATGATGACTTGATATGCAATTTGACACACAAATACACTGTATACATGACTGTAAACTAGAAGCACTGGATATAATGACAACTGTATTTCTGATATACCTACAGGGATCTTAGATCATCCATTTATGACACAAGAAAGGCTGTTGAAGTATTCATCAACCAATCACCTGTATCCTGCCCAGGTATGCAAAAAAATATGCTCTTCTCAGGTCCTGTAGATTTCTTAACCCTGTTATGTTTATTTGAATTATTTATTTCAAGTTATTTATTAAAAAGTGAAGCTAGAGCAGCTAAGTGCATTTTTGCACATTGAAAAGTGAGAAAGTTCTTTTACAGTGAAATAAGCACCCTGCTTTCTACCCTGAAGTCCAAAGTCACAGAAACCTTTGTTTCAATTTCTGACTGTCTATATCTATAGTACCTGGTCTTCTGTGTTGTTACCCTTTTGTTACATGGTGATCTTCCCAAGAACTTAACTTTGTGGTGAAATGGCATTTCAGTAGATCAACTTTGATACATCTTGCCCCTACTTTATTTTGTCAATCCATAAATTTTGTTTGTAATGCTTTTTATTTTCTGTTTCTTTAAAGAATATTGCTGAACAGTCATTGGACAGTGGAACCGGTACCATAGCAACAGTATCAACAGGCTTTGGTCAGTCTTCAAAGTCGATTCGTGGTACTAATGAACGCACTAAATCCACAAGCTTACATGGAGACGATGAAGTCTTTGTTAACACATCAAGCAACCACCCGTCTAACATTTGGCCTAGGCATGGCCAACACCCACCTTCCCCACCTATTAGACAACGTGCAAGGTACATTTTGATTTAATTTGGAAAAAACCTTGAGGGTGCTTTTTAATCTCATGAACGATATTGTTCATTGGGGTTTGAAGTGATAGCTTAGTTTTATTGTTTGTCTTACAGTATAGTCACTTTGATGTGATGAGGGTCACCAGCATTGCACAGTAGGTCACTGCTCTCTTTTGGCCCTTTACATTCTCTTCTATCTGGCAAACTTCTGCTAAACAAAGCGCATCTTTCGAACTGAGACTGAATAATATGAATGCAAATGACGATATCAAAGTGACTCATCACTATACTTTGGGTTAACTTTGAAACATAGCTCATTTTCACCTTGCTTGCTTTGTTTACTTAAGTGAACACCATCTTTTATTTCCCAAGAATGACATAATTAGTGCACCTGTTAGCTGTTAGACTACGAGCAGTCTCTTATTGTTCTTTAAGTTAAGTAATGAGGTCATGTATGTCACTGAATGATGAGTGGCAAAGCCGCGAGATTGGACTGATGCCTTCGTGTCTTGTGGCTTCACAGCTTGATGCTCGCACAATACATGTTATGCATGACCCCACTAACTGATAAGAGACTGCTTGCTGTCTACTGGCTGTTTGCGTGGCTTGTTTTCTTTACATCTGACTCATATCATCTTGTTTTTTTTTTTTTCATTTTAGCCACACTGAGAGTGTGAGCACGTCTAATCAGAAGACCTCCTCTGCTAAAGATGTAATACGAGGAACAGAAGTGGCTCCTTCACCATCCTCAGGTATAAAGCAGCATACAAACTCTGCATCATGGCTTTCTAATATCACAAGTTCAACCTTCAGAAGCAAACAGCTAAAAGGCATGGAAACATCCAGTGGGGGAAGCAGTCTGGTTGCAAAGTTCAAGTAAGTAAATATGTGCCTCCATCTAATGTTTACTTATAGTGGTAGACTTCATCCTGGAGGTAGTCTATAGTCATTAATTTTCTTTTCTTTGTTCATGAATGCATGGCATGTCCTCCTCACAATAACAAGGAACATCCAGTCTCAGTACTGTAACCAACAATGTATGTAGCCTGCGTGGCAATCGCTTCCGTAGAGTTTCCGAGCAATGAGATTTTCGATGTTCTGCCTGCGTGAAAAATGGGGCGAAAGCAAAATAAATGAAAGGGGTGGGGGAGGGGAAGCGGAGGGAAGGAAACGCTTGCAGACAAACCCCTGGATTTTGAAAACCGCCCAATAGGCCTGTCACGCCTGAGCGCACTCAGGGAGATTTCACGCTGTCATCGGTTGTCATAAATTGACCAATAATGTTTCGCCTTCAGTAACGGAAGTGAGCTTTTACTTGATAAAATATTTTGGAATGCGTGTAAAGTGTTGGAATAGAGAAATCTCAAATGAATCCAAGCGACCAATGCAGGCATTCAAATTTTCTACAAAAACTGTTTTCAATCCGGCGGAAAGGGAGGACTGCAAGAGAGACGTTTTAGCACAAATCTGCCAGAAAGTTGGACTTGAAGTGGTAAACGTGAAAGGTATTCGGTGTAACTGCAGAATACCCGGCCACTCCAAAACACATAGATCTAGAATGTGTGGCTTCGCGGCTATGTGGCTACATGCATCACAATGGTATAAACACATCTAGAATGGCTACGTGGCTATGTAAGAATTCTCCACGATGAGATTGTCATGAAGTGACTTGCCTTCCTTTTCGAATGCGAGGAAGCTTGGCGAGTGCTTCTTCAGGAGAAGCAAAAAGCACACGGTATTTTCCACTCTTGATGTCTCGTCAGAGGCAGTCAGACAACGAGCCAGCCGAAATCCCCAATGAAGAGGCCTCCCTGATTTGATCGTTCACATTACTTTTCAGTGGGCAAATTGACAAGGACAACACAGTCTTCTTTCGCAAAAAGCTTAAACTTTTCCCAAATCCTGTGGGGAGCACAGTGAGTAGATCTCTTCTTTGTGAAGAGCCGTTTCACGGAAGACTTTTGTCCCTGTCGCAACTCGCAAATAAAAAGCTTTGAAACATGCTTCGAACACATCTTCCCTTCCTTCCAATTGAATTCTGGCTATCAGACCTTTGATCGACACATGTCAATAATATGCAACCAGAGGCAGCCAATCACGGGCCCTGTTCGCTGGCGGACGGGATTTTCAAAATCGTGGGGTTTGTCTGCAAGAGTTTCCTTCCATCCTCTCTCCCTCCCCCCTCTTTCATTTTTTTTGCTCTCGCCCCATTTTTTGCGCAGCCAAAACATCAATTCGTTTGCTCAGTCCGCTCTTTGTCAGGAACCCCACGGAAATGCTTGGTACGCAGGCTACAATGTATGTGGTTTTGTTGTTACGTGATTATTAATCTACATGTAGCAGGGTCTTCTTCTTCAGTTAGTGATACTATGGTAAATACTTCTGCTAATGCATGCTTCTGATTGTACCTGTTTCATTTTCTTTCAGGAGTTACAATGCTAGCAAATACAGCAGCTCCTGTGGCAACACCTTAGGTGACTTCCTAAAGAATGCAGCCACTGGCACCAATACCAGCAGCAGTGGCTTTGGTAGCACTGAGGTAAACATGTGCCAAAAAGAACAGGACCATCCACCGGCTGGGTCGCACCTCAACAGTCGCAGTTTTAGCCTACAGACATCCTCTCATGTCAACAAGTCTGGATGCAGCGAAACAACAGAGTTGGATGATTATAGACAACATAGGCGCCGCGGCAGCAATAGCGTTACAAAGGACTCTGGCTTAGACTTTTCTCATGTCCAAGAGAACAGCATGCCTGAAAAACATGCTACTGGAGAACAGCCAAAGAGAAGCCATAGAAATAAAAGTGAGGCAAATAGGTCAAAGTCGCTAGGGGACATTGTAGAGCCTTTGAATTCTGAACGACTGAGGCCGATTAGACAGAAGACTAGAAATGCTGTGGTCAGCATTCTTGATGATGGAGAAGTTGCTCTGGAGTTTTTTCATCATAAAAATGGAGAGGACAAAGTTGTCGAGGTGCTGAGAATATCACAGAACGGGATGAAGATAGCTGTGTATCAGCCAAATGGAAAGACGGGGGCTCCTCTTAATTCACAGCCCCCTCCTCCTGCAGGGTGTGAGTCAGTGTGTACATACCTGTTCTCCAACTTGCCGTCCAAGTACTGGAAAAAGTACCAGTATGCTACTAGGTTTGTTCATCTGGTTCGCAAGAAGACACCAAAGGTATTAAAGCTGGGCACAATTAATTAAATTCACTTATTGTATAGACTGTAAGGTACAGAACTCCCTGACCTGTCAGTAACTCCAACTCATGACATTCACAATGAAATTGTAATCAGTGGATTATAGACTGGATCTTTATTCACTGTTTTGTTAATGTCAACTTCAAAACTCAGCGTATTTTAATTTTGATAATAATAATGATAATGATATTTAATGTAGTAATTATTTAACTAAGTTAACAACAAAGAGATGCTGGTTTGTCAGGCAGGCAGTGGTAGCAAATGGTAGCTCATGCGCAGAGTACAGTACTGGAGTTGTGTGTGGTGTGTTCGTCAGTGCAACGTAGCGTGGTGGTTTTCTCCTTTCTACCCCTCCCCTCCCTATCCCCTTTCCACTGTTAACACAGTGTGACGGGTGCCTGGATGTCTCAGTATGTGGGTCATGGCTGGGTTGCGGGGATTGCTAGCCATGGGAGCGTTTTTACTGTCTAGGGGCCAGCTGGTCACAGTGGAGGCCCTGGACTTCCCAGGCACTCCCCGTCCATACGGCTCGATGCTGTTGTTATTTAGACAAGGTAACCACTTCTGTTATTCAACTGTTATCAAAGTAGGCCCTGTTAAAACAAACAAACAAACACGAAAAGAATTAATAAAACATAATTATACTTGCCTAACAAATTAATAAAGGATTTAAAAATTGTAATTATAGTTTTAAAAGAAACTAATTGGTACAACATGATAGAAATGCATATAACATCAAATGGAAACTCGGAAAAAAAATCCAAGTTCCAGATGGGATTTGAACCCACGGTTTGGTTGGTTGCATCTTCTATATGCCTTAATGTGACTGTGTGATGCAGTTATGAGTCATATGCGCCATGATATGTCTTAATGTGACTGCGTGATGCAGTTATGAGTCATGTGCTAGTCATCATTTGGCTGTGTGACCGCGTGATGCGGTTCCAGTCAAAAGCCCACATTTCACCCTTGCTCACCATAGAGTCTCCAGTAGCTCAGTGGTTAGAGTGTCCGTCTAGATCGCGGAGGGTCGTGGGTTCAAATCCCATCTGGAACTTGGATTTTTTTTTTCCGAGTTTCCATTTGATGTTTTATACATTTCTATCATGTTGTATTTCTTAATTCACTCACTAATTGGTACAAGGATGATGAAATAGTAAAAACTACATAAATTATTAAGTTTAGTACATTTTTGTGTCTTGCAGGTAACCATGTACTCCAAACATGCAAAGTGCATGCTGATGGAAAATTTCCCACATGCTGACTTTGAAGTCTGCTTTTATAATGGTAGGTGAGAAAGTGTTGAAGTCTTGTGATGAAGCAGTCCAACAAAAAAAAATACTTCTTTGGACATTGACAAACGAGGGGAATTATGTAAAAGTTTTTTTTTACCTTTTCTACCATTTAATTCTCCTGAACTTGTTTTCAAGAATGTTTGCATTGAGAAAGTGATGTTTGTTTCATTTTGTGCAGGCGCCAAAGTTCACCAGTCACAGGAATGTACACGCATAATTGAGCAAGGTGGTGTTTCATATACTCTGGAGTCAGTTGGTGGCCTGGATGGTGTAACTCAGGATATGAGACCATTGTTAGAGCATGCTCAGAGCTGCTATCAAAGATGTGTGCATCTAGAGAGAGTCATCCATAAAGAGGAGAGTGAAAGTAATGGAGGACAGTACTTCCCATTTATTGTGTGCAGGAAACCACCAACATCAAGAAACAAACCTCTGAGAGAAAGTGATGCTCACCCGCTTGCTCACAATCATAGGTAATTTTGATGTGATTATGTTGTTGATTTTTATGTTCATGAATGCAACCCATTTTCCACTTCTGTGATTGTACAAGGCTTACTGTATTTACAATTTTAAATGGTGAAAAATCTCATACTGTTGAGAGTTCTTCTCACATCTTGGAACTGTTCTTTATCAAGATTCTTATTCCAACACAGAGCGGAGTCATTACAAGCATTAGGTTTTTTCAGTGATTTCATTCAGCGTTTGTATTGGAAGCCAGGACCTGGGTACCGACACCTGTCTACTTTGAAGGGAGAACCCATCTTTTTTTAGGTGCAAAATTGAAAGCTCTGCCCATGAAATTAACTCAGGGTACCTGACTACTCCACATGAGGTCCCCTTTTACTTGAAAAATTAACAAGAACCCTGGTGCACAGCACTAATCGTGCTTCAAGCAACTTGACCCTAGAACCTACTGGTATTTTGTCAAATGAATGTTGTTTGACCTTTCATTTTCTACTGTCCTTTACTACTAAATGAACTACTACCCCAACCACTACCAGTCTACTACTAGCACTACCACTGTCAATGCCAATGCCACTGACTGCTACTGTTACTGCTACTACTTCTACTAATTATAGTAATGATGATGACGATTATTATTATTATTATTATTATTATTATTGTTATTACAATAATAATAATAATAATAATAATAAAATAATGATACAGTTTATTGAACTCTCTTGCAGTATGAACTGAATTAACAAGTTAAAATACAATAAGAACCTAATAAAATTGACTATGTACATTTCTATATATATCAAGTAAGAAATTAAAACCAAACCAGAACATGCACCACATTTGTTAAAAATTCTTTAAAAGTGGAAAAGTCTTCGGTGTGCTTTGTTCTTCAGGAAGTAATGTTTTTATAAAAATACAGTTTTTCTTCAGGATTTGTGCCTTTAATAGGGTGTAGGGAAAGGTATTGTCTAGGCATATTGGTAGAAGAGGATGAAGAGGGTAGTTAAAGTCCTTCATTTTACACATAATACTCTTTACATATCTTATCTCTTCTACATGATAGTCTCCACCGAGCTAACTCGAGGGCATCTAAGTAGCTTTCAACACAGGGGAAAATTATCTTAAGTGCCCTTTTCTGTATGGATTCAGTTTTGTCAGACAGATAACCTGGAATGGATTGCCACACAGGCATGGCGTACTCTAGAACGGATCTAATAGAGCTTATATAGACCTTTAACATGCTACCTTGATCAACGTGGGCTCGACCTAGAATATGTAGGGAGTAAAGCTTCTTGCAAGCTTTTTTATATATGTAGTCAACGTTAACTACTATTCCACTTAAGGTTGCTATCAATAAATACTCCTAGCAACTTGTAAGTCGTACACATTCTATAGCATTGTTGCCTACAATTAAAGGTCTGAGAGTAAAGCTAGGATTTAGCATTAAGTTAATTAACATCTCTTATTATTATTATTATTATTATTATTATTATTATTATTATTATTATTATTATTATTATTATTATTCTAGTAGGTTCATTTGGCAGTAAAAATGGTTTGGGTATCAGTGCAGTACATGTCAACTGGAAAGCATTTGTTTTTAAAACTGGCATGAGATAGAAGAAAAACAAAGCAAAACAAACATTTTAACAAAATTCAGTACCTTTTTAAGGATTGCATGTTTTCTGCAGACCTCCTGACTCTCTAGAAAATCTTATGGTAACATCACCCAGCACCATTGCCCCAGTTAGTACATCTTTGCTGTCCTTTGATGGAACCATTGCCAGTAACTGCAACACTACAAGGCCATCTTCAGCTGGCAATAATTATAAGGTTAGCAGACGATCTCAATCCTGTGATGATGTATCTGAGAAGACGTCTAGATCTCATTGTGGGCAGGAAAAAAGAAGTCAGGAGAGTCAGCTGATGATCAAGGGCGTGTCTAAACAGGGGTCACTGTCCTCGCCATCATCGCATGTCATCAAGAGTGTCTTTGTGCAGGGCATTGGGTGGGCTTCTCAGGTAAGTTCTGAAGTGACTGGTCATCAATTATTTTTTTTTACAATTAATTTTTATTCCCGGTGCATTGTTAGCAGGTGGAATTTTAGTATTGATCAGGGCCCAGTTGTTCTAACCAATGGTTAGCGCTGTAACCATGCTTCAAGCAACTCAGCCCAGGAGAATGTCACTGAGTACTGGTATTATATTTGTTGGTATGTTACCTATTATAAATAATGTTCTTTGTAAGTGTCAATTATTTAGAAGCATGAAATAAAAACAAGTTAGAACGTTTCTGTGTGAACGAAAAAAGTGTGAATGATGTGTTGTTTAATTAATTTGTTTCTATTAAAATAATATTCTGTCAAAACCAATAAGCACTTAAAAAACAACATCACAGTATTCATAAATAATATTGATTGGTCTTTTCAATATTAATTGGAACCTGCATACCAGGGGCTCATCCTGATCATTAAATTAAAGGAGACTTGCATTGCTTGTGGTGTCCATAATTTCCCAATGTTGATTTGTCATTCTTAGCTAACTGATTGACTAAATTCATGCTGCACAATTACATTTTATGGGGAAGGCTACATCTGATAACATGACAATTTCCTTGCCATCACAGCTGTCAACTGGAGAGGTGTGGGTTCAGTACAATGATGGTTCTCAAATGGTAGTTCAGTCCTCTGTTACAAGTATAAAATATACAGACAGCGGTGGAATTGAAACAAGGTAATAGCAAATAATGGATATTTGAGGTTGTTACTTTTACTCTATACTGACCTAGCAACACAGAACAACTTTGAAAGTGGTTGGCTATCTACAGGCATGATTTTTTTTCTGTTTTGATATTTTACTGATTATTAATATTTAATAATAATAAATAAATTATTATTAGCGTACAGCTGTACATAATTCATGCCTGCAAGTCTTAATTGGATGGTACAGCTGTAAGAGTTGAAGCATTAAATGTGTTAAGATTGTATTATAAATCTATTGCATGAACAAGATTGTTGTGATATACACTGTACGTGCCCTTCCTTGTGGAAATTGGCAATTAAACTCCATTCATTTCATCATATGTGTAAGAACTTGAGAAATTTTGAATGCAGGATGAGTGCCTTGTTCATTCCGTTTACAAGTAATTGTGTCTCCTTTTTTTGTTTTTAGGTACAGCCACTCTGATAGATTGCCAGAGCCAATCAAGGACAAGCTGTCTCACCTCCCAGTCATTATAGAAAATCTGGTGGCCTCATCCAAGATGAATGAATCCAAAGTGTAGATGTTTAAGATGTATTGATTATATTGAAAGTGGTGTATTAATTATTTATAGTGGTGTTAGGAGTATTTATCTGTTATTAAAATAGCTCTGTGTCTCTTAACATACAGTTAAAATATGTACCTTTTATTATTGCTTTAGTGCACTGTTTATAGATGGTAGCCAAATATGGAAAATTATTAAACCAACTGAACTGAATCCTTTTAGATATCTTCACAACCCACCATTCTAAGAAAGTCCACTTACTGTACATTGCATTATATTTTTTTAACAAAAATAACTTATTTTACTATGAAAGAAGTGTTTTAATAGCAATTTATTATTAAATCAAGTTTAGTTTTCTAATTAAATTACATTGCAGTTAAGTGATTTACAAAGGATTTATTTTAGTTTTTAGTTCACTAGCTTGTTTTCAAATTAAATTTTTTTATTATTTGCTTGTCAGGTTCTCACAGTCCTTGTAATCTACATTTGCATTACATTAAATGTAATAAAGCAACTTCAATATCATTATAAAGTATCTGAAGAACACTGTGTGCTATATAGTAGCTACCTATCCAGTGGGAAACAGCTTGGGGCTTGGCACATACTCAAAAACAAACCATGTGCTAAAAAGGGACATGGTATGCAAGGCAGGGAGACAAAACTGCAGGCAATTTTGAACTACTGTTCCTGATGCTTGATTATCCCTGAGCAGAAGGTGAACTCCTCTTGCAGTCTTTGGTGCTTCTCTCTTCAGAGAAGCAATAAGGGAAAACTCAGTTACAATCTTAGACTAGAAAACAGTCATATTTTGCATTGACCTGTTGTGTGAGGCTCTCAAGGTCTTCAGGATCCACTCTCCACACTTTGCACCTTTCGTGTGATTACAAGAAAAAACAGCAACTGTTTCAAAGCCTACCATCTGATATTTGGGGAAATAAATCTGCTCAACTTTCATGAACCAGAGGGCTCCCCTAAAGAGAACAGTGAAAATCAAGCCAAATATGGCTAGAGTTGTTTGTAGTTTTATTTCCTAAATATATGCTGCCCTGTCACCTATCTTCAGCATTCTTCCTACTCCTTGGACAATTGGCTATTTTTCAGTTTTGTGCTTGCCTGGGAGAAGTTGGAAATTGGAACTGGATTTAGCATGTGGTCTGGAACAATTGGCTTGTAGCTTTTCTTGGTTAGAAAACTGTGGTAATGGGACCTTTGCATGAATATGTCACATGACCTTATCAGTCATTAAAAAATGGTTGTGGTACAAAATACATGCCAGAAATGGAAAGAGTGCGATGAAAATAGTAAGATACTCACTGCCAATTTTGAAGCCACTGTCAATGGCTTCAAAATTGGCTGTTGTACTATTTTCATTGTGCTCTTTCCATTTCTGGCAACTATTTTGTACCATGACCTTTTTTGTGGTTACTGCCTCTTAGTCATCGGGTTGTAAGTCTGTCCGTAACAATAGCTGTCACAGGACACCCAAGAAATCAAATTTCAGCCATGTGCACATCTCACCAATTCATCACAAAAGAACCAATTTCAAGAGGGATTTATAAATATGTTGCCACCTAGTATGGCTAGATTATATTAAAACTTTGCCATTTGTATTAAGTTACTCAGGATTCTGTCAGACTGAAATGAATTTTGAAAATGCATTCTTTGCTATCTTGTCATCAGTTCAACTTGAAATAGATATTCACTGTGGGAAATGATTTGATGTGTTGTACAGTTGCTTATCAAAATAACGGTGAATTGCAAAATTGTAAGGGCAAATGACTCAGAAAGCTAGTTCAAGATTCTTTTCCAATCCTAAGCAATAGCATTTTTATCCACATCAATCTCAAGCGCACAGGGAACAAAAACAACACAATCATTCTGCGGCTAGCCATGCACAGGCTTCCCAAGCTCAAAATTCAACTCTGCATCTGTCCTGTATGGAATAGCTTGTGTATATAGAGAATTGTATGGGAAAGTCACAGATTGTAAAAGTAATGTGTAAATAACTATCTAATTTGACCTCAAATGTCTTGTCTCATACCGATTTTGAAGCAATTCTGACGCTGTTTAGAGAAGTTATTCGAAATCGTTGTCTCTCCTAAAAGAAGATGCAGAGTCAAATTTTGAGCTTGGGAAGCCTGTGGCCATGGCGACATGTATCAGATTACAGGCAATGCAAATTATTAAGAAGTGTTCCAAGATACAAAACAGCAGTACTTTGGATCCTTTTTTTTCCGGTTGTGTTTTCTTTTCTTTTCTTTTACATAATTCCAAAATGTGAAGCACTCAATTCTTGGTTCCAAAGTTAAAAACAATATTTTTTCCCTTCACTTTTTTTTCTGCTGAAGAATAATTGTAGTGGGGCAACTGTCAAAGTGACACCCTGGTTGCCAGTGTCTCCTGAATTTTATACATCTATTAAGCTACCTGATAATTATTACAATTCCAATGTCCAACCACATATTTCTTTTGACCCAGTAAAGAAAAGAATAGATTGTGGCAGTAGACACATGCGCTTTTTAAGCGCCTATTTTTTTATGATTGATAAGGTCACATGACACGGTCATGCAGAGGGCCTATTGAGGAGTTTCCAAGAGCAGGACTTTGCGTTTGAGAACAAAATGGCTCTCTAAAGGATTTGGAAGGGATTCCACACTTTGTGTAGTGCCTTTTTTACGTGACAGATTTTTACCCAGTTTCCAATTTAAACAGCAACTCAAAACAACAAAAAGAAGAAATAATATTATGGATCAATGTGTTCACTAAAACTTAGACTGCAAAACAGCCATATTTTTTGTGCTAATCGTGCAAACGTCCCCTTTTTGCGAATGAAAGGCGAGTGTGCAAATAGAGAGTGGGACTGAGAAGGGAGGCAAGCAACTTTCTTTCTTTTCTTCTTTCGTTACGTATCTGTTATTCTCATAAACTTTGTTTGATCACATGGTAATGATGATTGTAGTCCGAGTCAAATTCTGGTCACTCAGAGCTTGATTGAAAATTTAGACAAATTGCCTCAATTGCAAAAGATGTGAAAATTTTACTAAATATGTTCAAAAAGGCATTAAGACGATGAAAGGTATAGAATGCAGTGGATCCAAAATTAACTTCACTTTATGAAATAATGTTTAGAATTCTATTTTCTGTGCTCCAGAAGATCATGTTTAAGCAATATAACCTCATAACATAAATATTACATTGAACTGGCAATTATTAAAGTGAGAACCAAAAGCAATGAGCATTGAGCACAAAGCTAGTATGGAAATGCCATTAATTGTCAGCTGTGTTCCTTCCACATAAACACTTGCTTAGAAGAAGAGTTGTTTCTAGTTACTGTAACTGACCAATCACAGGCCTCCGGCTTCTAAAGCGACCTTAAATCTACGACTTAAAAAATTTTGCCTGCTTTAAGATAGCAGCAAGCTCAACATGAGAGCCTAAATAACAGCCCAAAGCGATTTTGGTTCACATTTGGTTTATTAACTGTCAACCAAATTTGTGGCCTAAAATATTTTGCCCGCTTTTGGTTGCTTTTGGTTCACGGTGTTGAAATAAAGAAAAAAGCAAACAAATTTTTTTGGCTCAGGCTGTTAGGTTCAGCTTTGGTTGGTCTTTTGCCCTATGATTCCATTTAAGGCCTTAAAAAGGCCTTATTTTGGTTCACAAATAGTGGAACAGAGAATTAACTCTGAAGTGTAAATTAAAGTGCTACTTAAACCCATGAATAACCCACTGGGCGTTAGCCCTAGTAAAGGGAAACAGGGAACCACACGAGGCAAAGAAAAAATCTTTTGACCTCGGTGGGAATCGAACCCACGACCTCCGGATTAGATCTACCGTTACTCTGCCGACTGAGCTACAAGGTCGCACAGAGAAAGCCGGGGACGATTTTAGATGGTGAATCGTGGCAAAGAGAAAGTAAGGGTACATATGAATGTTGTGCCGCGTAGCACTAGGAACACAAATAGTGGAACAGAGAATTAACTCTGAAGTGTAAATTAAAGTGCTACTTAAACCCATGAATAACCCACTGGGCGTTAGCCCTAGTAAAGGGAAACAGGGAACCACACGAGGCAAAGAAAAAATCTTTTGACCTCGGTGGGAATCGAACCCACGGTTCCCTGTTTCCCTTTACTAGGGCTAACGCCCAGTGGGTTATTCATGGGTTTAAGTAGCACTTTAATTTACACTTCAGAGTTAATTCTCTGTTCCACTATTTGTGTTCCTAGTGCTACGCGGCACAACATTCATATGTACCCTTATTTTGGTTCAGTCAGGCCATTATTAAGATTTCGCATGGGATAGCCTGTTTAAGTCTTTCAGATATTTGGGGTGATCGAACAGCGAAATGAACGAGGGAAGAAAATCGCACGGGGACTGGGAAGAGGGGGCGAAAGGAGAGCCTGTAAGACTTTCTTTAACGGACCACTTCTAGTATACCAGCTCCTGGTATACCCTTCGATTGGTCAATCTTGACACAAATAACAGGAAATATCAGCACCCACAGTGCGGTTGTTATTCTTTTCGATCAGCATCGTGGTGAGCTTGGTTAACCCACCTGCCTTGAAGGAATCAAAGATTTTCATTTTCTCAGTGATTTTCAAGATATTAAAAAAATTTCCCTCCCGAAACTTGGTTTGTTGGAAAGATGTGTTCGTGATTATGTAGAGTGGATTTGGCAAGAGTTTAATCTTACACTGCTTTGCACTCAAGTGAGAATACTAATTCATCTCGGCAATGAAGTCCAAGAAGACAAGAATAATGTGAGACTTTTGCAAATGCAAAAACGGGGAGCTGCGGGCTATCAGAATCCTGGAGAAAGGGGTTACGATATCATGAACTTGGATGCCAGGAGATCATGATAGTGCTGGATAAAGTCCTGGATAAAGTCCTGCCCTTGACAGATTAATTGCAAGCTAGCTTATGTTTATGTTTTCTGTTGTCAGCACCAAGATTGTTCTTTGTGTTGCTTGTATTACCGCACTCGCAATTGCCAGTGTGATACAGTTCGGTGAGAACATTCACTTTAAAGATATGTCAGTACACGTGAGACTTTTCTTGAAAATTTGGCTTAAATGATCCTCACACGTAGTTATATGTACATTACTTGCACAAGAAATCCGAGAACAATTTGCGTCAATTGACTATTGACATTCTGACGGCAGAAATCCAATTAACTAAATGTGGGTGGAACGGTGTCGTTAAAGAAAATCTCACAGGCTCTCTTTCCCTCCCCCAGACCCGCTAAATTTTCTTCGCTCGTTCTCGTGCTTTCGCCCCAAATATCTGAGAGCCTGGAACAGGCTAAGAGCAACAATGTAGGGTCTCAGCAGGTATGGAATAAATTCCAGCCATCACGCTAATTAACAGTTTTATTACTAACAATAAATAGAATTCAACAACACAATTATAGTGGAACCCTGTTAATACAGACACCAGTGGGACATGCCAAAGTGTCCACATTATCCGGGTGTCATATTAAACAGGCTAATATGTGAAGGATAAAAAAATGACCCTTTTAGTTATCAGGACAGAAAATTGTCTGTTCTAAGTGGGTGTCCATACAGCGGGGTTCCTCTGTTTATTTTGTTGCCCTGTTAAGCGTCTGCCCATAGGCAACTCTTAACTGAATATCAATAAACAGAAACAGGCAAGGAACATATGACTAATATGTATCAGTCAATTCCAAAAGCGCCCATCCCCCCCTCCCCCCCCCCCCCGGGCAAACACCGGGGCATTTGACTTTTAATTTTTTTTTTTATTTTTGATCAAATGCCCTGCTGTGTGTCCAGTTTAGATGGTCAAATGCCCCACTGTCGGGGCTTCAAAAAGGACAAATCAAGTGTAAATCTCTCGTTTCATGAACCATTTTGGCGCGTTCCCCACTCATAATAAATATTTTATTCTAAAATCACTTACCTTTTTCAAACCAAATCTGAAAAATTGTGCTTTAAAACTCTTTTCTGATCTCTTTTGTCAGTACTCCAAACTTTGAATAAAGGCATATCAACTGTATATTTAGTAAACAATGGAAATCCTACGCAGAATCTTGAAGTGAAGAGAGTGAAGCAGCTGCCGTGGTGAATGAATGAATATTTGACAAATTATTTGCGCGCAAAATACGCGCAAGACCCTTTAGCTGGCGACTATCGACCAATTTTTAGCCAATAGTCAAATGCCCCACTGTGCGGGACAAATTTTGGATCAAATACCCGGGGTATGCCCCGGGGGGGGGGGGGGGTTTGGGGGGATGGGCGCTTTTGGAATTTACTGATACATAATAACACCAACAATCATCTGCATGGAAGGTTACATGTACTTCAGCAACATCTTACATTAAATTTTCTTTGTGGCTATCTTTGATCAAGTGAAGCAAGTATCCTTTAAAAATTCAGTTCCTCTTCTGAAAAATCTGAAAAGTAATCCTTAAACCAATGAACATGCTCCTTCTTCTCCTTCACAGTCAAGTGAGGATTTTTTTGTAACCCATTGATGACCAACTCCATGAAACGACGCACTGGCCCTTTCTTTGGGAAATCATCCAGCAAATATTCCAAGAAAATGTGTTCTTCAAAGCTAACACCATTTTCTTCTTCTTTGCATACTTCATTATCAATGGGGTACTGCCAGAGTTTGTCAGAAAGACTGATTTCATCTTTAAAGTTATTTTGCCAGACCCCAAGCTGATTAACATTTTGTAGTTCCTCTAAATGATCAGACTGCATCAAAAAGATAGATTCAGACCTGAAGACCTTAAGATTTTTGGCTCTTGCATCGTGAAGAACGTTGTCAAAGAGAGAAAACCTGTTGCCTTCTGTAAGTGAGAACTCTGACGGATCAAAGGCTGTCTCTTCGGCTTGTTCTTTGTATTCACGCACAATACGCTGTGACAGGTTAAACGACGAGCTTCCCCAATTCTCAGCTGCTGCCACAATGGTTTTAGCTGTTCCTAACTGTTTTGGTGCTACCTTTAGCTCAGAGAGAATATTCTTGATTTGCTTATTCAACTCTGGGTCAGCCTTTCTTTGTGAGGGCTCAGCCTGGTTCTTCTCCAAATCTTCAAGACTCTTTTGTATCCACTTTCTTTTTGGTTTTTTTGGAAGAGAAGTTATTTCACTTGACAACATGGTCTCACCAAACTTCTTCATTTTTCTATTGCGGGCTGCCTCTATTGACTTCTCTAGTAAACGCTTTCCATCTTGCTGTTCAGATTCCTCACTGGACTTCTTCAAAGAGTCCAGAAGGTCAAAGGAAATGCGAGGAGACACTTTGCTCTCAGGCTTCTTGCCCTGAGATTTGCGTAGACCCTCAACATGCCCTGAAACGTCTGGCACCCCTGTTCGCTCAGACCCTTCATCCCGCAACGCATCTCCTTCTTCCAACTGAAGATCATGTTCGTTAGTTGCTTCTTCAGCGGACGAACTTTTCAGATTTTCAAACACCTTACTGCTTTCACTTGCTCGTGTCGCGAATTCTTCCCGACTCTTCTCCGGGCTTAAATCATTGTCAGATTGGAAATCGTCCTTTATCTCAGATTCTGGTGGACATTTTTCCTCCTTTACCTCAACATCCAAAGTTCTAAATACCTTATCCTCTCCTGCATTTCGGCTTCTCAAATTCTTTAGCAAAGACGATGCCGACACTTTTGAGCGGCTGTAATTTGTACTAGACTTCGAGATAAAGCTCCTCAAGTACAGAGCCTTGGGGATTTTGCTATAAAACGAGCTGGAAATGGAAAGAGATCGAGGATTGAACATCGACGCCATGTGAATCTATCCACCATGTTACATTCCCAGAAGTCAATTCGGTTTGAAATATATCCCAGATTATCCCAGAGCCCTCTGTGGGCTGTCTTTCTTTTACAAGATGGCCGACGGCAATAACAACAATTCTGGACGAAACTAGCTAAGCTATAGACTAGAATTTGATTGAACTTCAGATATTTTCAACCGTCTACTCTAACGAAGTTATAGAAAATGGTTGGAGGATCAGGTGTGTTTTCATTTCGACATTTATTTTAAGTCTTGTCATAGTTTTCTTTTTATACTAACTTTGAATTAAGCTTTTATTAATAAGATTAAGCTTATTGATAAGTTATATTTCAAACAATTTTCAGTTAGTGGAAAGCCATTCAAACCAGATCCAACCTCTTATGAACAGACTGGAATTCCATGGTAAGAATTATTTCGTCATAATTTAATGATCTGAATGATATAATATTTTCAATTTAAGGTATTAAAGTGCTACTACGATCAGAAAACCAGTTGTCTTTTTTCTTCAAATTTCGAAAGTGCGTTTGCTTATCACTCGACTCGCAAAATTTCGAGCTTTAATTTCAAGCAGAAGACTGTTTATTTTGAGTACAACTTTTTAATTTAACGGTCCGCCATTACTCACGTTCATAACTGACTGATTAGGCCTCGGAGAGCTGGATCCAGGATAAAATGACGTCATTTACTCACTGGTTTAAAATTGCAGTGTGTGAATGCAGCTTATTAAGTATGCAAAACACGAGTTTGAGAGTCTGAAAGCTCAAAATTCCTGTGCTGCATACCAAATCAGCCGGGTTTACACAAACTGCATTCTTACGCTTGTGAGCCTTCTACGTCATTATGTCCTCGATCCAGTTCTCTCAAGATTTTGAAGTTAGTAATGGTGGACACAAAATAGAAATATTTCAGTCAAAATAAAAAACTGACTTCTCCAAATTAAAGCTTGAAATTTCGCGAGTCGGTTGTTAAGCAAACACACTTTAGAAATGTGAAGGAAAAAAACGAGTGATTTTTTTTATCGTAGTAGCACTTTAAATTAAGGCTCATGTTGTAAAAGGGGTCGTTCAATTTTTTTGATCAGCACCCCCCTAATGAAGGCTGGAATCCGATCCCTAAACTTTTTGTCGGCACTCTTTGATAAATGAAATCTGGAGAGTCGATTTTTTTTGTTGGCACCTTTGAAAAAATGTCCTAAGGATCCAAATTTTGTTGGCTTCTCAACCTCATTCTCAGGGTCTCTCCTCTTCTTGCCCCCCTGGTGCGAGAGAGAGAGAGAGAGAGAGAGAGAGAGACCCTGGCTGGATCTGGTCATGTGTCTCCCAGAATCTGGGAGATTTCAAATGAACAATTTGAAGGAGGGGCAGATTAGCGTGAAAGTGGCCTCTACTGAACATACTGTAGGGGAGAAGGGAAAACTACCCAAAGCCAACAAAGCTTGTTATCTGCAAAGTAGCTTTCATGATTCACTGGAAGTGTCAAGAGGGATAAATACTCAGACGCCAAAAAAATACAAAAGGATGGCTAGTGCAATGGCGGAACAGCAAAACAAAAGTTGTGAACTTCTATTTAGGGGTAACCAGTTGGGATACGTAAATATTAACCCATTGGCACCCGTGCCGGCCAAAACCGGCCGTAAAAAACTCCCATGCTTCAAAACATTGCAACTTTCTCAATCGCACGAATATTGCCTTAACTGTTAGTTGTGAGCACGAAATGGAATGCCCTTTAAATTTGGATATCCATTAAATGCAAGAAACCTAGCGATTTTTACCAAATATGGCCTTTTGAGTATGGACAAGAACGAAACTGGCCGTTTTTAACGTCAAAGAGAAACAACAAAAATGCGCCTTTTTGCCTTCATGTTTTTTAGGGAAATCATCGTCGAAAAACCAAAATTCAACCATCATAACGAAATTCAGTCCTTTTTCTAGCTTAGAAATGACTTTTTTTGTTCACATTCTTCTCCCGAGCATAGATACAGCCTTTTGTTCCAGTGCATTCGGGCCTTCCCGACATTTTCAACATCTTGAGCGCATTGCATGCTGGGAACTAACAAGAATTTTTGACAGCGCCCGTTCCTTCCCCCAATTCTTTCACATATAAACTAAGTCTACAGCCACTCCGACCTACCGCCAAAATTTCCTGCTCGTAGTCATCTTCAGTACACAGAAATTCCAAAATATGTGGCGGTAGGTCGAGAAATTCATCAATAGTCGAGTCCCAAAGGTACTAAGTGTTCGACCGGCCAAATTCCCAGTTCGTCGAGTAACAAGCCAAATTCAACAACAAAGTACATCACCTTGCTCGATTCTTTGAGAAAGTGGACTCTTAGCTACCGTCACGCTTAATGAAGCTCATCAGGCAGCCGCTAAAGATGAAAAATGGCTGTAAATTTAGCAGAAATCGCAAGCAAACCGAACTTGGGCCATTGTTGTCGCTTCACGGATAAAAAATAGCTACGTCAAAATGACGTTTTCAGAAACCTTGAGCCTCCAGTGGCTTAGGACAGCACCACTTTTCCCTGGTAGTTCAAATAAAGAGTCACGAATTGCTATTCATCGTTTATAGGTGGAAAATCACTCCGAAAATGTAAAAACCTGCGGTAGTCAATGGGTTAATTTCCAAGAAAACAAACATTAGCAATAACAGCTTGCATAACAGCTACAGATTACTAGCCCTTTGTCAGAGCGAATTGAGTTGTGGGTTGTACACAATTCCTCAATTCCGTCAATTCTCCATTGATAAACCAAATTTTTGTGTTTCACTTCACTGATGCAGCACCACAGACAACCAAAAATTTTCATACCACGAAACAAAACAGCCACATGTTTGCATATGTTAAGGTTACTGTGTACCTTCAGGGGTGTCTCTAATCTAAGTATTGTAGCGGCTCCCGATTACATCCCAGATACCATAAACTGTATATCAAATTAAAGCTATTTGAACTAGCTATTTGAATATTTCATTAATTTTGTGAGAAAGTGAATTACTGAACGCTCCGTCGAGTTTAAACTCGAAGGTGTAAATTAACGTTTGAAAGCTACAACTAAATGTGATTTTTGTATTCAGGGAAATTGATATTCTTCTCGAAGTCTGGAAACCAGACGCTAAAAAAACGTGTTGGGGTTTTCCTTTATTCGACTGTGTTCAAAAGTTACAGCGCATTTTCAAATTCGCTAGAAAAAGAGACGGAGAGGGCGCACGGAAATGGCTCTCAGCGAAAAACAGTTTTGAATTATCTAATTCCCCAACACGTTTTTGTTGAAGATAAGTTAATCTAGCGGCTGTCCAAATTTGACCGCAATCGAACAAATCGCCCTTGAGTTGTAACTCTTGAAAGTTTCCTATTCAAGACAAAAATAAACTTTGAGAAAACAGCGCTTAAAAAAAATCTTCACTACACAAACAAACACCGCCCGCAAACACCTCTATCGACGATCGGCCAATCAATTTACGCTAACTTTTCTTCCGGTCACCTACTGTGGAAATTTTGCGCGTAATTTTATCTGCACGCAAACTCTCATGCTACAAACAGTTCACTGGTTTATCATTTTGTTACATATCCTCCGGCTTTGACTAAGTTTACCTGACCCATTGTCATAGCCGAAAAACTAAAAGCGCACAACCTTCATGAAGCAAAGCAACTTTTTCACGTGCAATATTTCCCGCGAAAATCGCTCCGGTTGGCTGCATTCGCATTAACATATTGTCCAAGTTTACATCCGGTGCATATAGATTTTTCCCAATCTCTCGGCGACTATTCACTCGTTTTGAATTGTGTTTTTTTTGCTTGAAAGATCACAGTAAAAAGTTCATTTTTATGGAAAAAATAAAAATCGAAAATTTTATACCCTGAACGTACACGGTAACCTTAATGCAACAAGCATCTTTTCAGCCAAAGTTTGTTCCAAATTTATATTTTGCTCAGTGCAACAGCCACTCATAAAGAAGAAGAAATAAATGAGCTATATATTTTCAGAGCTATCGAAGATCCAAAATCTTTTGACCGTGAAAATTATCAGAGCCTTATTTCACAGGAGATGATTATCATTCTTGCAGCAGTTATGTGCCTGATCAAAATGTACCATACCACAATAATTTGTTACTGGCAGAATTCGAATGCACCAAAACTTAAATTTTCAGTGAATGAAAGGGAAACTTAATTTACACAACAACTACAGAGAGTTCATTGGCATATTAGGATTCCTCTGAGGGTTGTCTGGATCTCTATTATCTCACGTGTCTCAACGCTTGGGAATATGCTATTCTTATCAGATAAAACACTAAACTGTGGTGGTGTTTCACATCACTTCGTGCTCGCTTTTTGTACTAAACCAGTGATTATCCTAATAGTAATCAAAAACTTTTTGAATATCAGAGAGATAATAAACTTACAGTTCCAACTGATGAGTTTTTTTAACCGATGACTTTACCTGAACCCAATCTGCCGGCAAAGTTTTTTTTGACTGCATAAATTGTCAGCCTGACAGTTCAAAAGGCGGAAATATTTTTCGCAAGTAGGTAAGGTCAGGTAAGGAGAATGAACTAGTTTTTCTCTGAACGGATGACCCTAGCCATGTGATTTAGGCTAAGACCTAGAAAACTAAGACCCCTAGCTAGAAAACTAAGGCCCCCCAGAAAACTAGAAAACTAAAGACCCCCAGAAAACCCAAGAACTGAAAACTGGGTGGGCTTGTGGTATTGAAATTTTACTGTGTGCATTATATAGGCTTGGGTTGTATCACGCTGGTCATGGTTTAGCTTTGGGACAAGAAATAGTGATAAAAAACGATGCCTTGACAATCCAGTACCTGCATTTGATCTAACCTGTGATGAGGCATTTCATTAATTTTTTTTCAAAACTGTGAGAAGAAAAGAAGGAGAAAAAGGAAAAACCCTGAATCCCAGCAAAATAAACTGTGTCATTCTTTCAACAGCAATGGTATCTAATTTTATTAAATTCACACTGTTTTAATATCATTGCTTTAATTTCTGATGCTAGAAACTTGTTTCCTCGTATATTTCAAAGGATTACAACACATGTTTTCGCTTGATTTGTGACCATTCCAAGAAGGATCTTTGACATCTGGAAGCACTTTTAGTTGATAACTTTTACTGAAAGCCGACAGGTGCTGAGCGGAAGTTTGATTACCATCTAATCGTATAATCTGCAAAGGGTATATCCCATCACGGCAGATATGCAGATGTGCATGTGCTTATCAAAAAAAAATACAATTATAGTGCGAGTATTAAGTTAAAACATCAGCTTTTTTAAAGATGGCCTTTTTGAAAGCTTCATTGGTAACCATTGACAACAAAGCCATATGCCAAACATTGGTTTGTGGTAAGTGAAAAGTTTGGGAATTTGTTCTATGCTAATGTATGGTAACCCCGCATGGGTAATTACTTTGCAGTGGAAATCCAGCCAGATACCAAAGTCGAGGTGTGATTCGCATGAACAGGAGTGACACCTACCCTTTTGTGGATCAGCGTCTTGGAGTCCCAGGCTCTGGCACTGAGTCAGAGGCAGATCAGCATCTCAAGGGAATGGTGAAGAATCAACTGGATACCAATGTCACTCTGGAGAGGTATGATGCAAGATTTTTTAATTAATATTATTTATTAGATAGAAATTCTGGAAAATGCCTTTATGGAGGAAATGTTGGTTATTGAGTTAAAACCATGGTCTGAGCTCTTTTCGTCATGCCAAGTTACTTATTGGTATCCTTCTTAAAGGTAGAAATAGAAAAGCTTTTGCCATAAAACTTATTCCAATCAATGCCAAAAAGCATTATTTTACTTTTCACAATGATGATAATCATCTCATAGAGGTATGACATTAATTATTTACCACCATGCTTAACCTTGTGAATCTGTGCTGAACAATCTTATGCCAAACAAATATTGTGGTGCCTGTGTCATAAAGTAAGGAACAAACCACTGTAATTTCATCAGTCAAGGAAATATATACCAAAGAATTATTTATTCTTGCTGGTGTCACGGTCACAAATGTTTTAATTTGAATGGATTTCGCCACCTTTACAAAACTTTTACTTGAGGTCCAGGAGGTTTCTTAATCATATGGTAGATAGACAGGCATCCTCAGATACTATTAATTTTCATCTTTTCAGAATGGCTTTCCAACCCTAGATTCCATGCTTAGAGTACGTGCAAACTTCCTGTACCCAGGTCTGGCTTTCAATAAAACCATTATTGTCATCATTGAAATAGTCACTACAATGAGGGCTGTCAAAGAAAGCCTTCCTTATTGACTGTCATGTTTTAGTGATTTTGAATAAACTTTTTTTGAATAAACTTTCACAACTGCTTGTAGGCAGCTACAATATTAAGCTTTATTTACCCATCTTTAAAATATGATAAAGATGACCTTTTTATGTGTTAATAATAATAATAATAATAATAATAATAATAATAATAATAATAATAATAATCACTTTAGTTAAGTCTCAAATTGTTTTAGCTGAGCACAGATGCTCTACTAATTGAGGAGACTAAATCAAATCAATGCTAAATCAAATCAAATCAAATCAAATCAAATGTTGGTTTTTGGCGAGAGGGGAAAACTGGAGTACCCGGAGAAAAACCTCTCAGAGCAGAGTAGAGAACCAACAAACTCAGCCCACTTATGATGCCGAGTCCAGGAATCGAACCCGGGACACATTGGTGGAAGGCGAGCGCTCTCACCACTGCACCAACCCTGCTCTCCTGTTGCAGTTCTCAGTTTGTGAAGAGGGTTCGTGCTACTCCTTGAAGTCCTTGAAAAGCCCTGGAATTTAATTTTAGATTTCAAGGGCGCTTGAAAAGAAGAATTTCTGCTGAAAGTGCTTGAAAATAAATAAATGTACTAATCTCCTTGAATTTTTGTTTGGGTGGGAAATAATATAGGATTATACCAAAGTTGGTAAATTTATGTTCCATTTTATATCTGGATGAGCTTTTTTAAAGTTGCTATTGACCAATGAAAGCATTTCAAAACATAGTGCAAGAGAAAGTAAACTTGCTATGAACACTCCTTGAAAACTAAGTTTTTGGTGCTTGAATACTCCTTGAATATTATGTAGACTACCCAAACCAGCACGAACTGTGTGTGAACATCATGTTTATCTCAAAAGGTTTCTTTTTTGTAGCCAACTTTCCAGAAAGAAGTCATTTCAATCATCCTCCACTTATGCAGCATTTTGTCCTGATAAAAGTGGTGCACTAAGCCTAAAAGATTACAAGTCTCTACAGAGCCATGAGCAGAATGTGCAGACTCTGAAGGAGTGTGGCTTTAATGAAGAGGAAATTCAGTTCAAACTTGAACAAGAAGGATTTCTTCCTAAGGTGAGCTTTGTTTGTTATGAGAGTTACACACACCGCACTATTACCAGATGCTACTTTATACTTAACACTTAGATTATGGAGCTTGAGATTTCTATTATGTGATAACTGATGAGGGTGCAGCCCAAATCAGCTATCATACATAGAAATCAAGAGCAAATAATCCATTAAATTGTTTTAGTATTAATGTACTAGTCATCCAAAACTAAACAAATAAAGTATCTAAATCCTCCTCACAGAAACTTGGAAAACGCGGAGAAGCAGCCACCATTTTGCAGACAACCGTTACTCACTATCTATCACAAAATAGGTAGTGAGTAATGTAGCCAATCAGAGAACGGCATTCGTGATAGAACACAAGTAGATTTATACTATAAAATAGCATAATTATATTACAAGGAGGAAAAAGGAAGAATAATATATAAATTACATCAGTGGTGAAAGGTAAAATGTGTGCACTGACCAAAGGGGCAAATTCACAGGAAAATGGCTGAATTTCATGGGAAATTTAGGGGTAAACTTCGCCGAGAAACAATCAGGAAAAAACAGCCGATTCTGTTGGATGTTTTTTGGCAAATTTTGGTAAAATCGATCAATTTTGTGTTGACCAGCGTTGTCTAGCGTTTTTAAACAGACTGAGATAAGCATTAGCTCTTTCAACAACAATTCACTAGAGCCCAGTTTTTTGCAATGTTCATCTAAGAACGTCTGGTAGTTTTGGGACGTTGTTTACTCGTTGCAGTGACAAAGTTTCAATATAAATTTGGACGTTTGTGGTGAATAAAACAGGTCTAATAGCCAAGATAAGTATCAAATATGTTTTGTTGACATGTATTTGGTAATATTTTTGGCGGATTTCATGGGATTTCATGGATTTCTCTGAATTTCGCTGGTCAGCTACCGCATGAAATATCAGAATAACAAACCCTGATAATAGTAATAATGTTATTGTTAGTAGACGCACTGGCAGAGAAATTACATTATGAGGTATTTAGAAGGTACAGTAAATGTATTGCATTGGAAAAAAAGCCTTTTAAGTGACTAACAATAGTTGGATCTTCAATGACCAATCAGAAAGATGGAAAGCCATTGCATATTCCGGCTTTAATATCGTATGGGTCATGTTCATCTGAGTTGTCCTGCAGAACGTTTCTTATCAAGGCATGATATACTCATCAGTTGAATGTAGGACTGTGATGTATTCGGAGTGTAGCTTATTAAATAACTAGCAAGATTTTCTATAAAAAACAGTTTTTCAAAGTTTTCTCAGGAAGACCGAAAGAGTTTTTATAACAATTATTGTTATAAAAACTCTTTGGGTCTTCCTGAGAAAACTTTGAAAGTATTGCTTGACCTTGAAAATTGTCCAAAATACCAGAAACAGCAAGGCTAAATCTTGAAAGATTTGGTAAAACATCAACACCCAACTTTTCAAGCTTATGGGGTTTTATAAGAAAGTGTTTAGCAACTGAAGGTAGCGCCTAAGTAATTTTGCCTTTTAGAAAACGAATTCTTAAATTTTTTTATACTCTGCTTTATGTCAAAATCATAAACTAAACTGTGGGGTATAATTAATAACTACTATTCCCTCACTGTTACAATCACTTCTCTATCAAGTTTTCCTAACTTTAAGAAGAAACTGCTACAGTTTTTAGTAAAATAATTACTGATTAGAATTGGCTAGGCCGCACACTTGAGCACTATCTATTTTTATATTGTCAGTATGCACAAGGTGGACTCAACTAAAAGCCTGGTGGTTTCTAGAGGTCACCTTGCCACATATTGTACTTCGTATAAATTGTTAGGAAAAAAGGCAAATGATGATGATGATGATGATGATGATGATGATGATGATGATGATTAATAGGCTCCAAAAAGGCGTCGATATGGAGCAAATTCCTCAGCTGAAGAGCGAAAGCTGAAAGACCTTGAAGAAAGGATCAGAATGCATGAAGAAGCTTTATCTGTGCCTGATATATATTCCAATGTGCGAGCATTGAGCAGGCATGCCCTAGAGGTGGAGCGGTCATTGCAGAAAGGAACCTCCAAGGGGACCAGTTTGAGCCACTTGGTACAACCTAGATTACAGGGTAAGTCAGCACCTCTTCTGACAAGCACTTGAGATCTGAAAGACTTTAAACCAGACATTTTTCCTGCGGGAGCTAATGAAATTAGGTCACTCAAAAGCTCTGTTTTTGTCTAATATTTCCAAATCGACTAGGGTCCTTATAACTGTTCACTCTCTCGTTGTCTAATGGCCAGTCGTCATGCTGACAAGCACTTGAAATCTGAAAGACCTTAAACCAGACACTTTTGCTATGGGAGCTAATACAATTAGGCCACTCAAAGCTCTGGTTTTGTCTAATGTTTCCAAATTGAGTAGGGTCGTTATGAGTGTTTGCTCTCTCATTGTCTTGGCCATGCAGTCTTCACGCTTGTGCAGCAAATGCGGTTGATACACCTGCACAATGTGAAGCTCATTGGTTCAAGTTTAATGCGGGCCCCTAATCACTTTCCTCACAACTACCTCCAGTTTTGTCTCTCTGGACGTCCAAGTGTATGAATGGGTATTATTATGCATTGGTGTCACTATCTCAATTTGATTGGCTTAAAACACACAGCTATTTACTGATGGCATTGTTTTTGTTACATGCAGACGTGAAGTCATTTTTGCAGACAATAGTTTTACAAGCTCGTGAAAGACGTTTGTTTTGCAAAAGCTTTTCTGGAATTTTTTTTATTGCAGACGTTTTTACCAAAACAGGTCTGAGTTCAGTCAAAAGTTTAATTTTGATTTTTAAAACATGTTGTGGAGTGGGTTGTTGTAAAATTTACTGGAAACTTTTGAACTGCACTGCAACGTTTAGGTTGCAAGCTTACAAAGACAGTTGTTTACAAGTTGACATAGTGCAATTTAGTTTCTTGTACGCGCTCTTGTTTTTACAAACGCTCAAGTTTATGCATAATAAAACAATTAATTGAATTCGTTTTTTGCATGATAGCGGGAGTTATCATCTGATGGCCTTGGTTTGTGTTATCCACCTCAGCCTTCGGCTTTGGCAGATAACACAAACCGTGGCAATTATAATTCCCGCTGTGGTGCTCAACCTCATCCAATAATTTTTCATTGGCAAACTATTGACTTTGACTGAAGCAAAACTAACGAAAAGCTGGATGCAACACTTGAATGAGATCTGTTCTAGGTGAGATGTGTCATGCTACAGAAAACTTGAATTAAACTTGGGCAGCATGGTCTGTCTGCACCTTGATTATCACCTTTATTTAAGTCATCTTTTTTTTCGTTTTTTGACATGCATCACCATAATAATCATTACTATATTGTACTACTATCCTTATAGCCAATCAAGTGAATGATCCTTTACTGCAAACACTGATGGACCAAGACAGGATTTTGTCGAAATCAAAAATGAAACCCACATCTACTAAAACGCAAGAGAAGAATGTTCCCAGTCAACATTCCTCTGAAACAAGTGACAATAGCAGCAAAGCCGATGATCCTTTGGATATAAGAAAGCTTCTTGAAGATGGTGGTAGTCAGTGTAATACATCCAGAACAGAGAGCGGATGTCCCAGCTTGCCAGCTGATATTCAACCTACTGACGAGAGTGACATAATCCAACATCGATTGTCACTGGAACAAATTAAAGAAATACCAAAGTTTATGAATTATCACCCAGGAGAGCCTAACAAGGTTAGAGTGCTTTGTTTTGTTTGTGTTATTGTTTTTGTTCTTAGGAGAACAAGTGAGGTCAGATATGAGTACACAGGTTTGTGGAAGGCGATCTAGGCATTTTGCTTAGAAGTTTAATGCCGCCATATGTTTTCTGCTCCTTTTTGACCTGGGAGGAAGGTAGCTCCTGTGTAAAAGTCACAGTAGAGATCAATGGAATTTTGCAAAGAACCTTTAAAGGGTAAGTTGTAAGTTTGCCTCAAAACAATCAGTTAGCTCTTAGAGAAATGCATTCAACAAGTTACATTGCAGAACTTCTTGCTGCTTCAAAGCTAAATTAAACAATAAACTACTAAATCACAACTTTAAAAACAACAACAACAACAACAGCCTGAACAACATCTTCATTTTGTACCTAGTCAATTTCGGTTGTTTACTTGTGAATAGAAAGGATTCAAGGACCAAACGATATTGCGTACAGGCAATCTAAAACTTAAACTTGTGAACAGAGCCTGTCTCTCTAGTTTTATCCTAAATCATAAAACTTAACTTTCCCCTTAGATTCTGTTTATCAAGAATCTCCATCACAAGACAACAGAGGCAGACTTGGTCTCTCTCTTCATAAGATTCCAGGAAAAACAAGGACCCAAAATTACCTTCAGGCTGATGAAGGGAAAGATGAATGGACAGGCCTTTGTCACCATGCCAGGTTGGTTTTTGTAGGGGGCTGTTATAAAAGAAAATTATACAGTGCAATTTTGAGCTCTTAATTTCCTATTATTTGGCCCGTTGGTCACACTATAAAAGCAAGGTAAGTGCAGTATGTCCTTCAGTTTAGAGAAACGCTTTCTTTGCTGGGTTTTTATTTGGTGCAGGAGGAATGAGAGGGTTGTCCTTTGAATGTTGTCAACATGTTCAGATCGATGCGGAGATAAGTTTGCAAGCACCGAGCTGGTCTCACAGGACTGTTCCCCAATTAGGTAGCAGCCCCACGCAAAGTTCCGTGTAGCCGCGCGCGTTTATGACGTAAAAGTCACAACACATGGGGACAGCCCCCAATGCTCAAAATGATACCCAGTTACGTTCTCCAGTGGCTGTTATGGCTTCTGTCCTGCAATAAATTGTACACCCATTTTCAGTCCGAATGGCCCTCAACCAATTCCTTTGGGGTGGCACTTAAATAAGGGTGACGCGCGGGGCTTTTCAAGGTGCATTTGGTTTCAAACTTGGTTCCCAGGGTCCTTCATTTATCCTGCACTGGAACGAGGTACACTCTAAATAAAAGTTGGAGCCATGTGTTTATTTACACATGAGCTTGTGAAACGTGCTTAGCACACGCCTTGCTTCAAATCAACTTTCAGCAAGTTTGAGAAAAAAACACAGCGCTTGCGACAACTAAAATAGCGAACGAGCTCTTCACGACCTGCTTTAGCTATAAAAAAGAAAGGATACTTCGAGTTAAGTTAATTAATGTTGGGAATGAACTCGTTATTACGGCTTTTTTGCTGCAAAAATACAGCTGAGGAAACGGTAAGTATTCAACAAATTTCGAAGCATCTTGTTCCAGACTGTGAGATAACAGAAATAAGAAAAAAATCTTAAAGAAACCGCCGCCTGTTCGTTTTAGTTTTCCTTTCTCACTTTCGGCAGTTTTGCCGTTTCAAGCGCTTTGAAGGTTGGGTGAGGCTAATTGCGTAGATGCAAAATATCACGATAAAATGTGAAATTTCCTGTGTGAGAAAGTATGTTTCCTTTCGTTGTCGGTTTTGTTTTGCCTTTCTTTATTCTTAGATTTCGGAAAGCTCTTCTTTGCGTATCCTTTTTTTTGCAATTTGATTAATATTGCCAATATTCCTTTTTCGTTGTCCATATTCTGTCAATTAGCGCTCGTCATTTAGTGCGCTAATGCATCCATTGTTAAGGCATTCAACTTCGTTGTCACTTTTTTTTATTATGAAGAGACTCCGTTAATTATGAAAACTAATAGCAGTGCTAAATATGAATTTGATTATTCGCACCAAAAACAAAAACAGCAACAATACAGAAGAAAAACCTTATTAGCAATGATGGGATGATAGAAAATACTACTTAGTGGCGTAGATTAGGATCCCTTTGTCAGGTTTAATCGTTTTTCTTGGGACAGAGCAAAATCGTGGCTTCAACCTGAAGTGGAATTGTAGAAGAGTATTGAGTGCATAGAATGGTTAATGAGTTCGTCGTTCATTCTTGCTTCAGATATTGCCTCAGCAACTGCCGCATTGAACCTAGTGAATGGCTATATGTTCAAAGGAAAGCCTGTGATTATTCAGTACGGCCGACAGAGAAAGGATCCACCCGATAAGAACGAAGCGGTAGTGAAATCTTCCGAAAAAGACCCCTAGCTATAGGTGAGTTTCGTCTTACAATAAGAGTCCAGGTTTCTTGTAGAATGAACGCTTGGCGTTTAGCAATACCAATTGATCAAATGGTTCGCGTCTTATTGCCAGACCGACCAGGAATTGAAAAAAGATTTTTTGGTTCATTTCTTGTCTCCTATCAGGGAGGTGTTGTATGCATGTATACCTGCCAAGGTAGCTCTCACATGTAAATGGCTTCCATAACGACTTAAACGAACACCTCAAAATGTTATCTGCTGTCGCAAAATGGGAGTCACAGGAATTGTCAATGCTCGCTTAGAAATGTTGCCAGGTGGTTTTCAATTTTTTGATGTCCAATATTAAAGGGGCAGTGTCACGCTATTGTACCATCACTTTAAAAAGCTTAAAACTGCCAATGCATCAGTGGAAACCTTAAAATAATGGTCTGGTCTTGCTGCCAAAGACTGTAGTACTGCATTGACACTATAAATTCCTGAGTGTATTCCATCAAAGATGACGACGATGGAAATGGATTGAAATTTTGAAAAATTTCACTGAAGCTATGCATTGAAAAATCACCAAAAATTTCATTGGAATTCATCTTGCCGATTCTGTAGAGCATTTTTTGCACGATAACAGGTAAAAGGCAGTAATTTTGGCAGAATTGAACAAAAACAGCAAAAATCCGGTGACAGTGCTCCTTTAAGTTTTTCTTTTATGTTTGTTTTTCGTTTTTCTCGGCTTTTTTTAATGCGACCGCTCGACCCACTTTCATGAATGGAAAGGACATTTGTTTCGCAATTGCATAAATTGCGTTCACAACTGCGACGATCATTCTTCATTTGATTTTATTTCCGCAGTTCATTTATGATTTATTTCATATATCATTCACACGAAGTTGTTCTTATGTTGTTTTATTTGTTTATTTATTTTATTACGCCCATGTAAGGCCTTCCGCAATTTTGCTAAACAGGCTGTTGCGAAATATTCAAATAGACGTACAGTTACTTTGTGAGATGTAGGAACATGTTCGTTGTCAAAGTGGCCGGCAGAACGGCCAAGGCTTTGACGGTCGTGTTAATTCTGATAACGTTCTGTTAATACTCAGTACATACAAGCTGTCAGCAGCTTGCGTCGTGCTGAATTAGAACGAACTGACGAGTCCTTAATTTAGACTGGCCATTTACGGACTGACTGAATTATAGATTAACCTACATGACAGATATAACGAGCACTGTGTGCACTTTAACTTTAAAGATTTGCCGGAATAACACCATGCAGATCTCTGTTGCATTTTGATTGAGCCGCGAGTGACAGAAAGCACCGCATAACCCTTTAAAGAGCACCTTACAATTATGCAGAGACTGTGAATTTGTGCGTGCTGCCTTTTATAGGCACCAAGATATCGGCAATTGGCTTTGATTAAACTTTTCTCCTTTATCTGGTTTTAAAAACCCAGAGGCTATTATTTTCAAAAAAAAAACCTCGCTAAATGATTAAAACCTTCGTTAACGCAAACGAAGCATTCCGATTCTTATTGACCAATCTAGTGTATTTCGAACAGTCTCGAGTGTTGCCACGCAAGGTTATTCCACACAAGTCATCGCCTTGTTGGGTATAGACTCACTCTGCCGGTTGTCCCATACGGAATTCCGGAGGTATAAACTTTCATGCCGCAGGCAAAATATCTGAAATCTACACCACACTTGCTAGAAGGTGGGAATTTGTGGTGTCTGGAAGTTCGATCTTGCTTAATCCTTGATGAGTTTGTAACACACGCTCGCCTTTTCTTATTGGTTCCTGGTTTTATTCACAAGACGGGATTTCCGGATTTTTCTTAATTCGACAACTTACAAGGGTTGTGTCAAACGAATTGGATGTTGAAACTAGAAAACAAAAGGCGGAACTCTATGATAGATCCCTGTCAGGCTCACAGACAAAAACGCACCCACCCTCTTTAGTTACGCCTATAAACAACTACTTTATTCCCTCAGAGTTGTTTTGTCAGCGCCTTTTGTAATAGGGGTGTTTCATTTTGTTGCCTGATTTAATTCCTCATTCTTAGCATAAAAAGAATCTCTCTTTCACCACCCAGTTTATTTTTAGTAGCCTCCGAGTCTACAAATGACTTGTTTCTAGAAGGAAACAGGCTGAAAATGTTGACCAGTGCCTGCTTTGATGCTGTTTGAGTTACGCTATGCAACGTCGTGGTTCAGACGTCTGTAGCATGTAAATGAAATCCTGTAGTGAGTTATTGGGCAGCACTATCCATTGATAACTGTTTAGTGATCTGTTTATGGGGTGAATCAACGGTTTGAACTTGTTGACATGCAAGTGAAAGCTGGAAGATGTTTTTGAGGAATGGAGAGGAAAAGGGTGGAGATTGTAAGCCGAACTGCGGATTTAAGACTGAAAATAGCTAGTATATAATACTAGACAGGTCATTGCATTACTGTTATGACCAATTTAACAGGTCTAACACTGCACGCTGGAAACCTTGCGTGTTTTGTTATGTTTGATGTGCATACTCTCGCATGACTACTTTCCGTGAATTATGATCTTTAAACATCTTTTGTTCTGCATTCTTCGCTTAAAACTCCTTCACAGCTTGTATAGGAAGTATTAATTTGTAAGATCGAATCTCGTCTCTTCTCAGTTTCGCCTCTCTTCACAATTTTGGCTTGTTTTCCTATATAATTATGACTGAGAACTATCAGTTAGGGGTTATACGAAAATAGCCTTTCAAGAATTGGCCTCCGTGAGCAGGTTCTTTCCCAGATTTCCCTTCTCAGTGAAACGCAAATCGCTATATCTAAATTTCGTATCTTCTCTCTATTTTATGTTGAAATAACAAAAGGGTTGTTGGGTTGAAATAACAAAAGAAAAAAATGCAAACGAAAAAACTTACGGATTTTAAAGCAACCCGGGTCCTCCTTCTTCTCCAGTTTAGCCAGAACCAAAACAATGTCTTTTTTTTTTGGTGTAATTTACTTGTTTGACGGTCTCCCATTATTACTCGGATGAATCAAGGGAGTGTGATGCCGTTTCCTTGGTTTGTTTCGCTACATTTTGTTCGCTTAATACGGACTTTCGAATTTACCGCAGTTCTGTTGTTTTATTATTGCTCTTGCTGTCAGGGTGTTAGACTCGATTACCAACCGCTGTTCATGGAAGCGAGATCGATCCTATCATATCAGGGTGTCGGCTCATTCTAATAATGATGTGAAGGTTTTTCTGCAAATATAACTTACATGTTGCAGTTGCAGCTAAAAACATTTAATGCACTTTCGTATTGTCGAAACCCTAACCCACGCTTTTTCCTTTGTAATTCATTCTTCCTGTCACGGGACCGTTTCTCAGAACCGCGCAGTCACAGTGATTTGGGAACCAGAATGGCACAGCCCACTGTTGCCAAAAGCGTTAAATAATGTGATTACTCAAGCCCTTCGATTATAACGGTTTGTGTGGGGAAAATTACATTGGGCGTTTTCTTTTTCGCAGTGGCTATATAGTATGTCGAAATCAAAGGGCTGGCCCATTCTGGTTGACCCATTCCAAACGAAAACAAACAGAGGACCTTGTGCCTCAGTGTGAGTGTGTCAGTGTTACTCTTCACAACTGCGAAAAACATTTCTTCATTTCAATTTTCACTTTGTTGTTGACCCGTTATGTTCCTCAGTTACCGATCTTCTGCTTTTTTCACCTTTCACAACACCTTGATATCTTTGAGGAATTGAAAGCCTGGAAAAACATGGCAAAATGTGACCAGCAGATGTTTCGCAACAAATGTCTTCACTGATATGTCTCAGCTGAACCTGAAAGTAAGCATTTTCTTAATGCTTTCATATCCTGGCTAAAACACGCCCCCGCCCACCTGTTTGCTGTAAAAATCCATTTTTCCGGTCACGAGACAATTTCGCTAAGTCACGTCAGTTGAGTGGGTGTTTGTTCCAAGATGACGTATGAACCATTTCATGTTTTTACGCTTTAACGAAGAGAGTTGGGTTAGAGGTTTATCGACTTTTAAGGGAAGCATGGGATGGACCCTCCCACGGTTTTTTCAACTTTTGATGTTGGCCGTGAAACGAAAATCTGTCGACTGCTGGGAAGAACACCTTAAAATGAGTAAAACAGTCAAGTCGAAGTGGGCTGAGATAAAACATGACAAAGTTGTTACCTCAAGAGAAATTCAAGGCGTCCGAAACATAGGTCTGGAGCCCACAGTGCAATATTTGATGTACTTTTTACTCATTTTATTGAGCGAAAGCTTATCGGGTCCCTTGTGAAAGCTTCCTATAAAATACCGCTTTGACATCGACGCCCTGTACATCTAAGATCTGGAAACGCTATGTGGATGACACCTTTACCATCTTAAATCGTGACAAAGTTGACTCGTTCTTACAACACCTCAATAGTCAACAGCCGACGATCCGTTTCACAATGGAAACAGAGAATGACAACTCAATTCCCTTCTTTGATACGTTGATCATCAAGGATTCGAATGGATACCTCTCTACAAGTGTTTACAGAAAGCCTACACACACTGACCAGTACCTAGCGTATGATTCATACCACCCGGAATCTGTAAAACGCGGTATTGTCAAGTGCCTGTACGATCGATCTAAACACCTCATAACAAAACCATCAGTTATCTCTCATGAAAAGAAACACCTCTCATCGGTTCTTGTTTCCAACGGTTCTCCGTTTTCGTTTGTAAAAAATCTTACGAAAACCAAGGGACGAACAACCACTAAAGAACCTGAACCCGAAATTAAATCTACTGAGGTTCTGCCATACGTCAAAGGCACACCGGAGGCTCTTCGCCGTTGCCTACAACAAGGTATACGGACTGTTTTCAGATCTGACACAACTCTTAGATCACACCTAGTGCGACCTAAGGACATTGTCGATCCAGTAAAACAAGACGGAGTAGTCTACAAGATTCCCTGCGAATGTGGTAAGGTTTATATTGGAGAGACGGGAAGATCTATGCATGAACGGATTAAGGAACACAATAGAGACATACGGCTTGCTCGAACCCAATCCTCCGCCGTTTCAGAACATAGCAACGCGACCGGACATTATCCGCTCTGGGACGAAGTTAAATTTATTGACCGAGACCCACGTTGGTACACCTGTAGGGTTAAAGAGGCTATTCACATAAGACTTCACCCTAACAACATCAACAGGGACAGTGGAATTGAAATTCCTGAAGCTTGGATGCCTACGATCAAACAACACAACAGCCGATCAGTACCAAAGCGGACCACTGAGGGAACAATTTAAAGTCTGAACGACAAGGATCGAGTTCCTCCAATTCAAAAACAGCCTAAGCGAGGATCGAAACGCACCAATCACCACCAGCCACGGCGCTTCTTATACTCACACGCAGCCAGACGACACCATCACCTGATAAAGTCCATCTAATGGCCTATACGGGGAGGCTCCGCCCGAAAGGGGTACCTTTTTCACACTTCAGGTATATGGAAGGGTAGGGATTTCACGGGTTGAAGTATATGAAAGGGTAGGGAAATCTGTCATTTAGGTATTTAAAAGGGCCTTTCATTAAAATATTTCGAACACACGTACCTTACGACAGAAGGGCTTCTGCTTACGACTGTACTGTTTTAATTTATTGAACGCTACATGAAAATGACAAGAAGACTTCCTGTTTGAGGTATACGAAAGGGGTACCATTTGGCAATGGAAGGTATACGAAAGGGGTACCTTTTCTGTCAAAAATGGTATATAAAAGGGTAAGGGGTCGGACCTCGGGGCGGAGCCTTCCCGTACTAAACTTTTTTTTTAGTAGCCCCCTCCCCCCCCTCCCCCCCCGGGACTGAGTGTGGTGAGGGGTGGACCGGGGAGAGATGGTAACGCAGTTGTGAATTGGTTCACGTAATGGATAACTTTGCACCTGGCGGCCGGAGGTAAAATTTTGCGAAGTTAAAAACTTTGAATTTTTTTCTGGAGACATGTTTCTAGCCTTGGAATTGTGCCAATAAAAAACGTCAAGGGTATATTAGCGGTTATCTCTGCCTCAACGATTATATTCTGGAAGGGACTATTTGATGAGATCAAGATCAAGATCAGAGGATTTAAGTTTGAATGCTATCCCACCTTGATTATCTGCGTATCCGGCCGATAATACTGAGTTGTGCTGAAGGTGACCCAGGGTCCAAGAGTTGTAAATAACTCGAATGAAAAGTTGTGCAAAAAAGCACGTGGAGATGTTAGATTATAAATATCTTCCTTTCTATTCCTTTTCCTCCCGAACAACTGATCGCAGGTTAGTTATTTCAGTGCTGTTATATAGCCATTTCCTAAATTACCGATTTCCATTACAGTTTTGTAAGCCTTATTTTTGGCAGCAAAATAAGCGATCGTTTGACGTGACGTACTAAGAGTACTAATAAGGACACACAACAGTACATACTGGTGATCAGTACACAGTTGGTTTTCACTCTGAGCGACGCAAGCTCAAGCGCAACCATAAGTAGCTTATGCCAAGTAAAAGCGAACGTCGTTTTCGCACTTCGCAAGCATAAGCGCAAGCACAAGGAGAAGGAAAAATTTTAATTGATCCTTGCGCTTGTGCTTGCGCTTATGCTTATGCTTGCGTTAAGCCCGTTTTCAGGGTGAAATAAGCGCTCTTGTGCTTGCGCGTGTGTACAAGGCTGTGTCGTTGGTGATCCATTTTTATTTTTTGGTCATTTGTTTTTTTTTGTGACGCTATTATCAAACTTCCACCCCTCAGGCAGGAAATTTCTCCACACACTTCTCAACGATGACACAACACTTTATCCAGGGTAAGGTTGCTGATGGATCAGGTACAGTCGACCCTCCGGCATTTAACCTCGAATGCTGCAATTGTGATCGTCACGGTTCTGATCAGAATTGACTGATGACTTTGTGATTTTTTACTTCACATTGTTCTTTTTCTCGGCGTTGGTGGGGAAGCTGGGGGGACTTGCACCTGGCGAATTATTACTTCAACGTCTAAAATCTTCTGAAAGTCATACTTGCTCAGAATAATATATCCGAAATTTTCATCGACTGAACTAGCTCATTACTTTCAAGGCTCCTTTAAGGCGCTGTTACACTGTGTAATGTTTCGTACAACTTGTGTCGCAACGCCATTGCGAGACAAGTTGCACGAAACATTGTTCCAAGTGTAGCATACCCCGCAACGGCCAAAATCGTTGCGAGACAAGTTGCACGAACCGTTGCAGAAAGTAGAACTCGATTCTACTCTCTGCAACGGTTCCTGTAACTTGTCTCGCAACGATTTTGGCCGTTGCAGGGTATGCTACACTTGGAACAATGTTTCGTGCAACTTGTCTCGCAATGGCGTTGCGACACAAGTTGTACGAAACATTGCACAGTGTAACAGCGCCTTCAGTTTTGGCCTCAATATTCATTAAGGTGGTATGGTACTTAACCTAAACAACGTTTTTGCGTCGCTTAACATGGATTTGACGTTAATATCTCGTTCGCGTTTCAAGCAATCCAAAATCCTTATGCTCATCAACGTGTAGTGTTGGAAAGTAAAAAGTTACTGTGAAGGAATTTTCGAGCTGTTTCTTTGCGGACGTGTTTACAGACATGGATTCCCCTTTCCGTTGCGTTTGAGATTGCTATCTTGTCCTAACACTTGCCTCGTTATCTCAGCTTTTACGATCGTTTGATAAGAGGGTTAAGCTTAGAGGGTTATCTGTGTCCTTTTTCCCCATTTAATTTATGACATGTAGATGAACTTAATCCCTTACAAACGCAAATATTGAAGTCGCAACGTAAGCAGCTGGATATAAAACACTTGAAATCACCTGGGAATGGGCTTAAGGGGGTTTCCAGCTGAACATCCTGTTAGTCGCTAAACACGGATTTAACGTTAATATCTCGTTCGCGTTTCAAGCACTCAAAAATCCCTATGCTAATCTCTTGATGCTGTGTCGTAGGATGTTTTGTGAATTTTTTTGGTGATTTTTGGTTATATTTTAGAAAGACAATTTTTCCCCGAGGATTAGTTCAATTTAGGGAAATAGGAAATATTGAAGATTTAATGAAGGTCTCAAATTTGAATTTGTAGTTGGAAATTGGTAGGTGATGGTGGTGTTTCAAAACTTCAGTACAGTTCACGTAGAACCCCACCTTGAATAAACGGGATTCAGGATTCCGCGGGGCGGAGAAGAGGAGATTGGAGCGGCTGGATGTAGCAACCGCGTTCTGGAGATCCTCCCCCATTTAAGTGTTTTCTTTCGCCAATTGGAAACACGATCTTAGTCCTCGGCGCCCTTTTTTTTTTAGAAATGTAAGTTACCCCTGACTTTGTATTGCATGAAGCCAAATCTAATTACTGAAACATTACTGAAATATCGTAATGTGGCAATCATTTCAGAAGGGAAGAGGCGCTTCAGCCGGCTGCTTCATGTCATTTGTCGATATTGGTATTGAAATTGTGCAATTCCACAATACTTAGGACCCATGGTATTGTTAAGTGGTTTTTATGAGTTAGGTCCCAGGCAACTTATATCTTATTTAGTTCTAAAAGTAGTAGACGGTTCGGTTGCTCTAGAATATCCCATTTCATTTGATTCACTAGTGTCGTACCCTGTCTATTCATTGCACCGTTTCTTATAAGGATTACTTCCTTTAGCCGCTTATATAGGGAGCTTTAACAACGAGGACGGCAACGAGAAAACAATAGGTTTAATGGGCAAAAACAATAGCTCTGCACGTGCGTTTCACATTTTGGTACATTTCTTTCCCGTCCTCTGCAAAGCAACAACGTGAAATGACCAAATTTTAGGTTTTCTCGAGAACGTGAGCGCGACTGTAAAGTTTTCTTTCTTTTTCTTTCCTTCAACGCCGTTCATAATAATTTAGTCCTTGAATAGCTCGTCAGTATTTTCCAAGTTAAAACAAATTGGAGCAATAGCGAAAGCGTTGCAAAAACGAGAATTTAGAGTTTGATACGACGTTTTCGTTACCCTAGCCGTCGTCGTTGCTAAAGCTCCTTATTAGAGAGCTTAAGCAACGACGACGGCAACGGCAACGAAAACGTCACTTTAAAGTGTAACTTTAGTTCTCTTTATTGTAACTCTGTCGCGATTATTCCAACTTTTTTAAATTGTAAAATGCTGGCGAACTATCCTGGAGCTTAATCAATAAAAACGGTATTGAAGTCGGGAAAAAGAAAGAAGAGTTCACCGTCATACGCTCACGTTCTCCACAAAACCTAAAACTTGGTCATTTCACGTAATAGGGAGCTTTAGCAACGAGGACGGGAATGACAACGAGAACGTCACAAAACAATGGGCTTAATGAGCAAAAACAATCGCTCTGCACGTGCGGTTTACATTTTGCTCATTAAGCCTATTGTTTTGTGGCGTTCTGTTGCCGTCGCCGTTGTCGTTTAAGCTCTCGGGAGAGCGGGGGCTATATAAAGTGGTTAATATATGATTGTATCTACAGCTCCAAGCCCAGGTACCATATGTTGCCATTTTCGTCTCACTCAAAGTACAAATTTTGATTTATTTGGCGTGAAATCACCGTTTAGGCACGTGAAATGGGGTTTGACTAAACATATACTTTGTTTAAATTTTTAGGACAAACTTTCTAGAGTGAAACTGTGAACTTGAAGTCTGAAGTGGCGTGAAATTGCTTTTAGGCACTTGAAATAGAGCTTGAAAATTCATTTACTTTGTTTAAATTGCCAGCGTAAAGTTCTAAAAAGTCATTGGTTGCCTTGTAACCGTTTGAATGTCTTTTTTGGGAAGTAAAATATGCATCTTTTGATTATGGGACTGCTACTGAGCGATTTTAAAAAAATTTTGAGCGATCCAATTGGGTGGAAGATAAACTATGATCCAGGCTCTTCCGACCAACCTGTCTGACAACGAGAAAGAAGGCGATTGGAGACGTAATATACTAGCTTCTTCTGCTCTCTTTTGGTGCCAATTCTTTGATTGCACTGACATGATAAAACGGCCATGTTGGTGCTAAAACAATAGAAAAATGTTGCTCAAGGTTTGCATAATAATAGTCAAATTCCCAAAGACTTTTTCGCTATTGTTCTTTCCACCAACATGGCCGCCGTGACGTCAGGTGCAATCAAAGAATTATAAAAATTATACGGATAGATCCTTTTTTGTAATAGGGATTTTAAAATCTTCATCACCTGTCCACTTGTAAAATAATTGGGGTAATATAATTCTACTGATCTCCACTTTGAAAGAACAAAAACCAAATTTGTTATCAGCGGGTAAGTATTCACAAATGGATTTCTGGCGTGCTAGATGTGCGGCATTATAACATGTTTTCATTCTGGAGCCAAAATATGCCAAGAATTAGTATTATCACGTCAGACAGAGCTATCGCCTCCAGTCCAGACGTGTCTTCAGTGATGTCCTCGACTGGAGTGACAGGGTTCAGTTTGGGATTTGTTAGCGTTGCGAGGGAAAAAGATTCTGCGTCATGCCACGGCTGTTCCGCAGGAAATACGTTTCGCAGTGGTTTTATTTAAAAAAGTAAGGCGTTGGTGGTAGTAGATCAATTGTGTAATAGTGTGAAGGAACTAAGGAAAGACCCGCCAGTCGCCGGAGGTTAAATTCTTTTATTTTATCGGAGGTTAGCACATTAAACAAAGGAGATCTAGTGTCAAAGAAGTCGAAGAAATGGACGATTGAAGTGGAATTGAAACTGGTTTCGTATGATACTTAGGAACTAATGGTCTGAGGTAAGGTATTTTCTTTGAACAGTGTTTATGTATTACTTGGATTTGTATCTGCCGGCTCGTGGTTCAAGTCGTCGTGAAGGGGGTTTAAAGCAAGATTATCAGGAAAATCTTCCCTGCGGCCGACTGTCCCGTTTAACAACGGAAAGGTGCAAGATAAAGGCACGCTTTTTGTTTTAGAGCGTAGCAATTCCTTTAACTGAATTTTATGGAAAATTCTAGTAAGCGGTTCTTCTTTGGTCGCAGTTGAGTGGTACTCTTACAACTCCTGAACGAGATAGTCATCAAATGTATATAGAACGCTTCTGGTACTCGCACTGTACGGAGTATTTCCAAAATGTGAAGTAATTTCAACCTTCTGTCGCCGTTTCGTAGCCAAAAAAGCCATGGCACACAGCACAAGAAATACTAAGGGTTCATGACTAGATCTCTTTGGACCTCTCAATTTTGATGTTTATATGGGCGACCAAATAGATTGTGACAGTACCACTCAATAAGGGTTATCTTCAACTCAAGTGCTGTATTCATTTTACTTCTCGATTTATAGCCACTTGTACTTCCATCTCAAAAGAGAAAGGCGAAAGCACTCTCTCCTAGTCAGACCCCTAATACGGTAATACGGCACCTACGGTTGAGTGCGTGGGTAAAGCCCTGGAGTAGTTAGTTACGGGTTATTTTTTTTGTTTAAAATACTCGACAAAGAGAAACATTTCACAATTTCAGTTCAGGTTATTTTAGGAGTAATATTGCAAAATTATGGTTTTTGGCCACAAATTGAAATACCGAGTTCTGCCAAGATTAATTTATTTCGACTTAAGACGTTTATCTTAAAGACCTTAAAGCTGCTTTATGTTTGTGACACAACGACGCTTAAGTTATTGCAGCTTAATGCTATTTATTTAGGTGACATTTTTTATCGACATTTTCCCAAAGTTATAGTTTTTCCTTTCGAATCAAACTCTGTGCCGTCTAGAACACGACATTATGACTCCATTAATGGTCTTTCTCCGAAATATAAACATCTCCCACACGTATTCACCACAGCTATAATGATTTCCTGCATCGGATGGTCATAAACGTCGTATTGTTGGCTATTCCATATGATACTTCTCACAAAAAAGCACGCGCTTTTCCAGGATTGGACAAAAATGTCTGTCCCATCAGTGGCAATATTTTACACCGGAGTATGGTTTTACTGGGAGGTATTTATGGTGCAGTGTTGGATCGGTTTCTTATGTTATAGAAATCATCCCGTTACTGGGCACACGCAGCTGCGGTTGAAATCATGTTTACATTAGGTCCCTCTGTTGTTTTCCCTTTCAGAAATGACCGCACAGTATTGAGGTTTTTTAAGACGCTAGTTTGACTGGGGATTGGTCTGCGGTTCATCTGTGCTTTCATTAGTTTTGAATTGCTTCAGTCAAAGACTTTCACCCGCAAACTCGAAAATAAGAACTTAACCCTGCAGAGGACAATGAAAGCGCCACAGGAATTAACAAAGTAATCAATGATCAAAGGCTTTCATTTGAATGTACTACATACTTCGGGATTTTTAACATCCGCAGAAAACTATCACTGCATTGCCGAAACATAAAAGTATATAACCGACTGCTGAAGGGAAAATTTTAAGGCGGACGGGGCTATCGAAAACAGTTTTGGTGATTTATGTCATGTACCTTTTGGAAGAATACAATTATGATTGTTCGACCTTTAGGGATAATGAATACCCATTGCGGTCAAAATGGTCACCCTTCTGGAATGTTCTTCATATGCCTATTTTTCCTGATGACGGATGGCCTTTTACCTTTCGAGTGGAGTAAGCGGCAAAGTGTTGATGTGAAACTAAGCTTGGTTTTTCCTGTCGTCGAATACTTGTGTCAAACGGATCAATTAATAACCACAAACAATTTCCCATGGTTTGGTATTTTTGTGACGTGCCGGCGCGCCTAATTCGTAATTGGAGAGTAGATTCATCTCTTATTATTTTAAATTGGCAATCTTTTGAATTGGAAATCGTTTTTGTGTGATGGGATATATACACGGAGATTAAAGATGACAAGATTGGAGCTACAAATATTTTAAGCTTCAGTGGACGTTATATCTCTCTGGCTGGATTACACAAACTCGGCTCTCAATCGCTGGAGAATCTCTGTGGATTCATTCGTTAGGTAAGAACGTGAACGCAACTATTCGAAACTCAATGACATAAACACGCGGAATGGGGATATGTTCATACCTAGTTTGTCTTTATAATAAGGGTTAAACGTTTCTTCGTCTTTCAGTTTTGTGATTTTTTTAAAGATTTAGGCGTGAAGAATTTATCACTCTGTTCAAGCGATTGTTCTGTATTAAGTTTTTAGAGAAGAATCCGAAAGTGAAACTAACTTATGCAATTGAAATTCTCTTGGGCTGTTAATTTACGCTGTACAGGGTTGTTTTTCTCAGTGAATCCAGGGGCCAAATCCTAAAGTGTGACCGTTCAAATGAAGTCTCTTGAGTGGTACTTTCCTGGGATACAGTTTATAATTCTGTAAAAGGTGGTTATGGATAAAATCAAATACGGTAATCATCCAGATGAACACGCCTTGAGCATTGCTTTCCTGTGGTGCTGTACCTTATACTGTCGGCAAAGTGGTTCCTTTTGAGTCTATGAGGGAAATCCTGACAAGTGACCATTCAAACGAAAGCTTTTAAGCCGTTCTTTTCTCTGGTAGTTTTTTTTTTTTTTAAGACAAAAATATTCCACGCTTTTCGAGGGTAAATAAGGTGGAGGAAGTTTTTGAGGAGAATTATTTCGTCGCAAAATTGACCGTGGAAACTGCCAGCAACTGAGCAGGCGTGTCTGGTGAGCTAAGGTAAAGGACGTGCAGTTTGTTTGCGATGGACAATCTCATACTAGTCGCAATCGCTTTGTTCTTCTTTGCTTGAATGGCTGGACACTTCAACGGGTCCTTTTGTGAAATGTTGATGGAAAATCTCAAAATGGGCGTCTTTGTGACAGATTACTAGAATAGATAGAATGACTTCGAATACGCTATGTATTTTAATTAATACTTTAGTAGCTCAAAGGGTTATCGAAAGCAAATGCCTTAATAAATCACTGTTTGGTAGTTCAATGTGGGTTAAGCGGAGATTGTCACCTCTCTACCCGGCATCACATTTGAAGTTCTTAACGTAGCATGTTATGACGAAAGGTAACTGTTGAAATTTTGCTGGTGAAACGTAGAAGCGTGGCAGAGTATGAAATCCGCGGCAGGCATGCAATGCAGGCCAGCCTTTATGAGTTCTTCGTACTGTTGTTATATTTGACTGAGGTTTTCAGCCTTCAAAGATAACGCAAAGAAATTTAAAAGAAAAACAATGAGGAAAAGAAAATGTTTGAGGACACTCTGATGTGTTACACAAAAACGGAAGACAACAGAAATAAGAGCAATGAAGCCTGCTGAGTAGTTTGTGTAAGATTGCGGGTTTCACAAATACAGGTGGAGCTTTACAAAGAGAAACAATACAGGCAAAGAAACAAACGAAATTTATTTTTAACCTTTTAGGGTGTTCTGCCAGACATCTGTTATCCTCGTTACATTTTGTGCATGTCCAGCAGCTGTCTTTGGTCATCCCAGATAATTAATAGCCCATCTCTTTGTTCATTACCGTACTTCTCCACCTCGAGTTCGCTATTGACAATAATGGATTAACCGAGTTAGAAGCTCTAAAATATGGCACTCGAAAGAAGGACTTTCTTGACAAAGTAAGTTCAACCATTTCCTAAGGTACGACGCCAGAAAGAATAGTTGGTTAGACTGGGTTTCGCCTTCTTTCGCCGTCAGAGCCTGAACTCATCTTCGTCTAAGACCACAGTTCTTTCCTGACCTTTCCTGCAAGGTTTGTTACTAATACCAGAGTTTTCCTCGGCTTGCAAGGTACAGTTTAGCATTCCCTAAAGCTTTTGCATAAGGATCATTTGACCCGGCTGACGCTGTATACAGAATAGGGGATGGATGTTCTTTTTACAAATTTAATCAAGGTACAAGATAACTGAAATGTCCGACTGAGACTCCAAACTTGCAATCAAACATCGAGGTAGCAAAAAATATTGTTCCTAAACCAAACTTTGTTTGCTTTGCCACATTCCCAACAAAGTATTTTGAGGAACATCTGTTAGCCTCGGGAGTTTCCTAATTTGCGTCTGTGTTGATCAAAGCCTATAGTTCAGTTTCCGCGGCTTTAATTAAGAGATTGAAAGCATCTCTTTAAAGCAGTTCCTTGCGTTTTCTTTTTGTTGGGCGTGTGCATGGTTCAGTATTTTAAGACTGAGAACCATTCACTCAGTTTGGTATTCTCGTGTGTTCCACTTGGAAAGGTCTGGTGGGGGTTTCTGAAGGTCATAATATTTATAGTTATCTTGTTGGGTAATTTTATTAAAACAGCCTTGCCCTGGAAAAACTCCAACAGAGGCGAGGCCTGGCTGCACTGATAACAACAGCGATAACACCACTGCCGACCCAGCCACCATCTGTTGGTATATTTCGATAGGTGCATAATACAATCCAAGGGTTACTAACAATGTAAGAGTAATTGTTCTAGTATGGTTAGGCAGCGTATCATGGCACGTTGGCATTATGCTTTATTTCCGCAACATTTTCATAGCCGGGTTGTTTTTAGTTTATGGGCCTCGGTTTGTTGCGTTAGTGGATTCAGCACTTCTTCTATACAACTACCTTCTGCGCTTTACTTACACCTCACAATCAGTCAATCAAACTCGTGTTTACCTGCGATCAAGGTTATTACAAGAGACTCCAACTGTTGGTTTTATTGCTTCTCTAGTACTTTTCGTCACATGTTCCGATGTCATTAGTTCGATATCATAAGCGCTCCCTGCATGGGTGGAGATTTTTTCATGTTCAGAGAACAATGACCGGCTGTGGATGCGAAGGCACACGTTCTCTTAACCTTCTACGGACAGAGTTTGAGGGTGCATCCCGACATATCTCTCTTTTCAGTAAATACTGTAACAAAGTATTTTGCCCTTTATAATTCCTCACTTACATTGGTGCAATGGTTGCGTTGTTGCTGTTTTTTGCTTTATCATATTGAAATCTGCCAAATTTGGCTGCCTACCTGGGGCAGTCACTGCCTGCTCTGGCTTTGCTTTAAACGAAATGCAAAAGAAAATGGTAAATAACGACGACGACGACGACGACGACGATGACGATAGCAAAGTACTTCCCAAATATTCTTTCAAAAAGGTCAGAGGTCTTTTTTTAACAGTAAACAGTGGAATGGCTAAAAGGCTTGATAAATATCTCTTCCTTCCATTTGAATGGTCATACCTTAAGCTTTTCCTGCAGGCTCGACAGTCAAACGATTTCATTTGGATTCAATTCTGCTGTGTAATCAATTTAACGAGCGCATTTTATCATTATGTAATCATCAATGTTTCACAGTTTGAGCTCTACCCAGTGACCTCAGAAAATGTATTTTGAATGAAAAGAACTGGTACGATAAATTTGCTTTGTTACCTACCGCCGCGTTGAATGAGCCGTGCCAAAGTATATACTTTCCCAGTCCGTTTTCTGGGTCAGTTCCTGAAAAACACACCAATTACAACTTAGCAGTCTAGTGCCGCTTCCTGACCGAAGCCGAGAATTTGCGCGATGCGGTGTGTCGAAGAATACCAAATTGCCTTTTCTTTTCTCAAAATGTTAAGAAACAAACAACACCAAGTGAAAGTACTGCTGATTAGGTTTCACTTGAATCGTGGTCACGTGATGGGGTTTCCTACCATACTTAAACCATGCTCCTTGTCAGGGGCTTGATTTAGTGTCTGCTATTTGCGCTGCTCAGGGCTGTCGCTTACCGCAGTCGAGACAGGATACCACTTTCAAATAGGATAAATTAATTTATAATGAAATCGCTAATGCGTTTTTCACTTCATTACTCGAAATGGCGTTGTTTGCTTCCAAGTGCATTAATTAACATACCTACCACACACACATCACTTTTTCAGAAGCAATTGTAACCGTGCTAATATAAGGCACTCTCCCAAGCGAGTAAACAAAGTACCCCCTCCCTCAGGTAACTCTCTGTGTTCGTCCTGTGTTAAAATCCCCATATAGATCAACCAGGCAGCCGCAGCCTGGAAAGAAAATACCCAAACGTTTGTGAAAATGAATCTGAACGGCAATTATATGGCGCGTCAATCAACGTTCTATTTTATTATGATTGTGTAAATCAGCGGTCGAGAAAAATTAATGAGTTAAATTAACGCAAATTTCTGACTAATAATTTATCGGCAAACATGTTTCCTAAGTCACGTCGCCGCATACACGCAAGCCACTTTGTGTTTGTTAAGAAGAGTCCAGGGTACCTCAAGTATTCTGGTTGTGTTGAATTTATCCTAATGGTTGTCTGTTCCATTTCAGGTTAAACAAGATTACTAGAAACAAGGACAATTTTGAAAGAGCGCCTACAACTAGACAGCGACCAAAGAGAGGAGAGAAAATGAACATTACAACAACGTCAGGCATAATGGAATCTGAACTGAACGCATCTGCAACGCTTCCGAACTCTTCAGAATTCATGAGGCCGGGAAATGACGCGCAGTTCTTCCTGGAACCAGAGGCTCTTAAAATATTTCGCTTTTTCATCTATGCGGTCATTATTTTCTTCGCTGTGCTTGGCAATGTGGCGGTATGTGTAGTTTCTCGTCGCAACCGCCGTCTTCAGACGAGCACATACTGCCTTATAATAAACTTAGCAGTGTCCGACATTGGGTCAGTTCTGTGTCTTATATTTCTGTTACCAGAACTATTTGTCGGAAACTGGATGATGGGAGAGGCCATGTGCAAACTTCTCAAACCAAGTGTGGTCATGTTCAACTTCGTGACGACCAACACGCTGGTTGCCATCGCGAGCGATCGCTTCCGCGCCGTCGTGTTCCCGTTCGTGGCACGCCCGTCCACTTCGGAAACACGCCTCATCTTGTCGCTGCTGTGGTTGATCGCTTTCGTATTCTCTTTACCTTCGTATGGGGCAATGACAGTTAAGAGTTTTCCAGAAGCCCCTAAAAGCCACTACTGCCTGGACATGTTCTCCACCGACCCTGAAAAGGATACTATGTATCGCCGCATTTACACGATAACAATGTACATTGTACAAGCGCTTTCTCCTGCGTTTGTAATCTCTGTACTCTACCTCAAAATCACAGCCACGCTCAAGCATTTCCGTCTCGTACCGCTATCGCTCAAGCCATTTCGACCCAGCTCGCTGACGTCTACACCGAATGCGAGCCCGCGATCGTCGGTTGTAAATCTCAACAAGCTGAACATGAACGCTGCGGGCTTTGTCAAGAGACAGCTCATGGAGAAGAAATTTCTCAAGATGTTAATGACTGTTCTTCTGGTTTACGTGCTCTGTTATCTACCTTACCAAACGTTCTACCTTGTATACGAATTTCACCCAGAGCTCTTCACTTGGCCTTACATGCAGCCCCTGTCTGAGTTCTTGTACTTGATTGTGTGGCTTCCAAATGCGCTGAATCCGATTTGCTATGGCTGTATGAACGACCATTACAAACGCGCCTTCAAAGCGCTGATCTTTCACCCACGACGGTTTATTCAGTCACTAAGATCGCGGCAGAGTTTTTCGCACTCTGGTATGATGACTGCGCTGAGTAAAAATCAAGGTCGTTGAAACGCCACTGCGGAGAAACAAAAAGTGCAGATCAGCAGTTACTTTGTCTGTACAAATTCCTCAAATATTCTACAGGAGTTTTTCCTGGTCTCACGCCTTGTGGATCCTGACACCATGTTGTTCACCAAGATGTTTACGCCGTCATGACGTAACTGACTTTTGCGTTTCGTTGTAGCAACGTCTGCTAACTGGCGTTTATAAAATGGATGGTCCTGGGAGTGGAAGCGTTCCACGTTTTAACTGCTACAGTGAACGTGGCAGAAGCATTAAATTAACAAACAAGAAAAAGCTGGTTGAAAGAAGCCGGCTGGAAACAAACAAAAACAAAAAAATAGACAAGTTTAAACAAGTGAAACTATTTATTGACATAATATATTGGAGTTGTAATATATTGTAAAATTTTCTGATTAACCGACGAAATATCGTCGTTTATATATGCCTCTATTTAAAAGAAATGTAAACCTATTATGAAGGAATGTAATGACAGGATAAGAAATATTTAACTCTCGCCCCTGTTAAGAAAGATTTTAACTCAGAACCCAGTTGAATAAAAGGAAAATATAATCTATCGAAAATATAAGAAGGTAGTTGCTCTGTTGTGTCACCGTGGATGCTCTTCTGTGTGGGTGGTATTGCTATCCGGTTAACCCTTTAACCCCTAATATGAAAATCTGTATTCTCCCCACTTTCTCTATGTAGTTCTTATATCACCGGTTGGGAAAATTTGTTTAAACATCAAGACCTTACATCCGGTTATCATCTCTTTTATTCCTGAAATACCTGTATGTTCGATCGGGTAATGACATCATGAGGAGAAATTGTATACTGGTCATACACTCATTTATAATTTATGAAGGACATACAAAAGAAATTTAATGTTTTTTTTTTTTCGTTTTGAAGTTTATTACATGTTCAAACACAAAAAACTTACAGACATCGTATTTACAAGAAAGACTACATATTAACACTAAACAGTACACATTACTTTCTATACTGCACAAAATAAACTTCAGGCATCAAACTTTTATGGCAGCTGTTTGCAAAAGCCATTGTGAGAAGGCAGTGAAGGAATGTTCGGTCTGGGGACTAATCAAACAAACAAAAGAAAAAAGAAATTTAATGTTTAAAATTTGCATGTACTTGACGCGACCACAAATTTGCATTACATATGCAATGTGACCCGAAACGAAACCGGCCTTAGCTCATGCGCTCACGCGCATGAGTATTGAGTGTCTAATATAGACACGGCTAAATTTCTTCGGAAAAATAATAAACCCAAGGAATATTCGAAAGTGGATGGATCTGCATCACAAGTTTTAAAACGAAATAAAGCACTCCTGCTCGTTTATTAAACTACATTTAAATGGTTAACAAGACAGTTGCGGAAACCGTATGTCTATACTTCATGGAAAAAGAGCAGTGAACTATATGATGGACCATTATGACTGGGAACTTGGAAAGTGTTCGTGGACGTGCGTCCATGTTTGTAACAAAAAGTGAGCCGATAACAGTTTTCACACTCACCGACTCCGGTATCGATATCAGTCTCCTTCAGGAAGTAACACTGAGATATTCGCTTCTGAGGATAACGATTTTTTTTGTGACTTTATTGCGGAAAGTGTTGTCCAGGTTACTAGAACACAAGCATAAAAGCGTAAGGAACTTCGTTGCGAAATTCGATAGCTCGAAATAGAAATTTCTCTTCAATGACAAAGAATTTCTTTCAACCCAACGTGATTCCTCTTGAATCAACTAGTCAAGTGAAAAGTACCGACAGGTATCGGATCGATATTTTTCTTGAGTATCGATATATCCATGAAAACCCGGTGGCGATTATATCGATTATTTTGTATTGACATCGAGCCAACTCTATTGGGTCCTAGTACTGTTTACCGTAATACGTAGACTGAACAAGTTCTATCCTAGTTATTTTCAAAAATTGTATCCTCTGCACTTGGGTCTTATTCGAATCATCAGTTTTAGAGAACTAATGAGATACACTCTTGATGTTTGTTGCAATCCGTCAATCTGGGCTTGCTGTTATTATCACTGGTGAACTTCAAATTGAACATGGTATTTTTTCAATCTTGCTTCACGGAAAAGACGGTTCTAGTCGATATTCCAAAAATGAAGTGCATTGTTATTTTTCCCGTTGTTTGGTTGATCGGTATTTGAAAGTCAAATCGTGATAACCTTGGGAAAAAAATTAAAGCATGTTCTATAGACTCATTGCCCAGGGGCATAATTTATAGAAAGACCAAAACAGGGGGAGCAAACGACCCATAACCTCTTTAATTACAAACTTTTAGCGAAGAATTAGAGAAATAATTAGCAGAAGCGAAGCAATGTGCGTTCCATTATTTTACATGTCCCCACTCTTTAGGGACTTGAATTTTGTGAAGGATCGATTACTTTTGTAATGCCCACGGATTCTGGATAGGTTTCCTGCCTTGCACTGAGGTTAACGACGAGCAGACCGAGTGAAGGATTCGGTTGAACAAGTAAGTGCTTTATTGTAGTTAGAATGCATGATCCAACTTTGTATGTACTATTCACTCTGCCAGTTAACTTCCATTACTCAGTGCTATGGTTACCATAGTGGTCTGAATGGTAAAACAATTTCGTCGAATTCTTTTATAGTAGCACTGACAGATGCAGGTCAAAAGGATGCGATAACTTTATTAACTGTCTTCATTTCGTAAGGTCTAAAGGTTATTCCGAAGTAGCTTTAGAGACTCTCAAAGCTTCAAACTTGGTATTTTAAGAGCGACGTATCTCTTATTCCAAAACGGTGTAATTCATGAGTTGCCTAACGGTAGGGATTGTAGTTTACATGCTTCTGAAGTATTTTAAATTCCTTAGTCGACTCATTGAAGTCATTACATTTATTTCCATACTGATAAACACAGGTATATTGCTCCATTCTATTTCATATACGTGGTATTTGAAAAGCATTCCATAGTGAGTTTATTTAACTTTAAACACATTAACAACAAGGCAGGCATATTCTTCAAATGAGGCCCTTAAAAAATCGTACAACATTAGTCTAATTTGATATAAACTTCACGTTCTTGTTGCTTCGACCGAATACATGTTCACTGCATTAATTAAGCGATATCCGATTTGTACGCCGTCTATTTCTCACGATAACTAACACTCTTTGAATGCTTATTAGCCTACTTTTCTGCAATTTTGACAGCTTTCTGAGGGTTCTTTTCATATCCGAGGCGACTGTAAAGCTAGGTATAACTCAGGCCTTTATTTACGGTGCTGACATTTCGCGGGTAATGTAACGTCTGGTCAACGTCTGCCATTTTGGTGACCATTCATGTGACAATTCTCAATTGCTCTCCTGCATCGACGAATTAGTGTGCGGTGTCTTGGTCGCGGTGATGTATGTCTTGGCACAAATATGTTCAATGAGCAGAGTGTTCCTGTCGAGTAACTACCAGATATTGTTTCGAGCTTACATCTAACGTTTTAAGGGGAAACTATTAAACACTCTCATGCTGTTATCTTTCACCACTAAGCTTTCTCCCAAAATTAGCATTTCGAATTTACAACTCATCAATGTGACCTTTAAAGCAATAGGTTGAACAAGATAGACGAACAAACACCTAGCAGCCTGTTTGCAAGTAAATTATGAAAACACGCATGGAAGGTTTTAGTCATCCAGGTATTTTCGTCAGAGAAGAGTGTCTCTCTTCGAGTAACTTATACATGACGTCACCTCACGTCTGATGCGAAGGAAATTTAGTGCTGCATGGACTTTTAAAGGGGCAATGTCGCGTAATTTGGATTTACCCAAAAGGTGTATTTGTTACAAAAAAAAATTGCAGGTTACTTACGAAGTGCTTAATATGTGCATTGAAACTATTTGCAGTTGCTTCACTTAACCTGCTTTCAGAACGGAAATTGCAAAGAGATCTTTTTATTACCATGGATGTATTGTTTTGAACCATTTTTCTACATGATGTTTTTTGTCTTTAAATGATGTTCGTAATATCAGTATTTAAAATTTACCTTTTAAAATTAATTTTATAGTTGATATTAGTGTTTGTTATATTAGTATTTTTAATCAAATTCCTAATTGTATTTATATTTTTTTAGCATCTACTTTGTATATTTAGGTAGTCGTGCTCAGGGCTCCTGTTGATAGCAGGTTGCTTCTTAAAAATCTGAAAGGGTTACCCTGAGTCTAAAATTAAATAAAGGTTTTGTTCTGTTCTGTTGTCTATGGCCACAGATGACGAGGAAGAAATGGATTGCAGCTTTAAATAGTAGGTTAACCTTTTCAAACTTTGTCATTGTGTCTTGGAAAAATCGCTATAAAATAATACTAGTTTCTTTTTCTTCCAAGAAGTCATTTGAAATCTATCTTTTCGGGGTACACTGACCATCCGTGTAACAGAAAAACTGAAGTACTTACTCACAAGAATTTCCGCGATAGTGGCCCTTAAATCGAGGCCAAAAGCAAGAAGCATATTCTTAAGTGCAAAACAATCGTGCATCTTGGGACACTTCTTTGACTCCGTGAGAGAAAATTTTGATGACATTTGATACTTGGGCATAGTTTATATTTAACTTTATACATAAGAATACAAATGTCCTGCAAACGTCTGTTCATCAAAGTTGGCAGCTTGGCCCTTTCCTTTGAAATCTGATTATACTGACTACTGTCTAAACCAAAGAATCATACTCATAGTTGTATTTGATTGGTGCTTTTTACTACGGTCTACATGCGTAACGCATGAGAGATGCCAAGAAGGTCGCAGATCCGCCAACCCAATCTCCCTACAGTAAATGTACACAGTCTACAATTGAAATTCTACCCAGTAAATGTAGAGAGTCTACATTTATTAATACTGACAGTCTGAAAGGAATTCTGGAAGTCAGCATTTTTGTTGTAAAAGGACAATCATCTCTTTTAACCACTAGACCACCACGTCGCTGGTTGAACAAAACTCAGTTATTTATTTATTTTTTTTTTGCTGATTCTACACCCTGTTGTAAACCTATATAATCACTCACTAAAGAGATAATTTTCCAAAGTAAATTGAAAGGTCGATTACCAAACCTCAACAAAAAGCTAACCGTTTAAAATCAGCGCTTAGGCCTTATCACTGTCAGTTACTGTAGATCAGTGATATTCTATGCACGACTCTAATAAATATCTAGTTCTACAACTTCCCATCGTCTTGTTCTTCAGTGATCTTGTGATAAGAAGCCGTTGCTACTAGTGGTAGTTCCAGGTTCAAATCTGGAAGTTTCTCTACACTGATTTACTGGGTAGAATTGCAATTGTAGACTGTGTACATTTCCTATCGGGAGGTTAGGATGTTTCCCCGCAACGAGGACGACAACGGCAACGAGCAAAAACAATGGCTCTAAACGTGCATTTTACATTTTGGTACATTTCTTTGCCGTCCTCTGCAAAACAAGAAATAAATATGCTCCTGCCAAGTTTTATGTTTTCTTTAGAACGTGAACGCATGCATGACTCCAATTTTTTTCTTTCTTTTTTTCTTTACTTTGACGTCGTTCATAGTAATTTAGTTATTGCACATATCGCCAGCATTTTCCAAGTTAAACAAATTGGAATAATCGCGAAAAAGTTACAGAAATTGAAATGACGTTTCGTTGCCGTCGCCGTCGTCGTTGCTTATTGTCCCTCTTTATAGTGAAGTACGGAAAGAACAGTTGAGGTAGTTTATTATGCTAAATTCTCTGCCCTTTTTAATTGCGTGTCGCGGTAAAACCAAAGCCAAAGTAATTACTGTGACCAATCACAATTACAGACGCAAACAGCGCAACGAGCCAATCAGAATACGAAGCAATTACGTGTAGCCGGCGCAAAGCGCGGGAAAATGCAAGCGTGCATGTCGCGATTGGTTTTGGTTTTACTTGTCATTGGTTGTAAAAGTGGCGGGAGTTTTGCTGGCAAATCATAGAGAGAAGCAATTCAAAACCGAAACAAACGCAACTGAAAACCGCCCGGCTCTATGAATAAAGCAATTACCATTTTTTAACATTGCTTTGTTCTATTCCAGGCACAAAAAGTTTAATCACGCCTCCTATTAAAAGTTTCAAGTGCCTCAGTCGGTAGACACTGGCAACTGCGTTGAACGTAACGTCAAAGCGGCGCAAAATATTAATGGCATCTCCAGTGAATGACAGTGGTCTTACTGCTAATACATCAGCCTTTAGGATCACAGGAGATGAGCCACAGCTCTTTGTTGAACCGAAGGCGCTTAAAGTGTTTCGCTTCTTTATCTATGCGGTTATCATCGTGTTCGCCTTGTTAGGCAACGTGGCCGTGTGCCTAATATCTCGTCGCAACCGCCGTCTTCAGACGAGCACATACTGTCTTCTGATGAACCTAGCTGTGTCCGACATTGGTTCAATACTGTGTCTTCCATTTCTGTTGCCAGAACTGATCGTTGGAAACTGGATGATGGGAGAAGCCATGTGCAAACTTCTCAAACCAAGTGTTGTCATGTTCAACTTCGTGACGACCAACACGCTCGTTGCGATAGCGTGCGATCGCTTCCGCGCCGTTGTGTTCCCGTTCGTGGCACGCCCGTCCACGTCTGAAACACGCCTTATTATCATGCTACTATGGTTGATCGCTTTCTTATTCTCCTTACCTTCGTATGGGGCAATGACAGTGATTAGCCATCCGGAATACCCCGAAATCTACTTTTGTATGGATGAGTTCTCCAGCGACATTGAAAAAGACACGCTTTATCGCCGTGTGTACACAATTACAATGTACATTGTACATGCGCTTCTCCCCGTGCTTGCAATATCTCTTCTGAACCTGAAAATCACAGCAACGCTGAAGCACATCCCACTAATACCGCTATCCATCAGGCCCTCTCGGCCCAGCTCGCTGAATTCCACGCCTAGTGCGAGCCCATACTCCTCAGTAATAAACCTGCACAAGCTCAACATGAATTCTGGGGGCTTCTTGAAGAGGCAGGCCATGGAGAAAAAGTTTCTCAAGATGCTCATGATTGTATTGCTTGTCTTTGTCCTGTGTTATCTACCGTTCCAGACAATGTACCTCGTCTATGAATTTCACCCGGAATTGTTCGGTGGTTCTTACATGCAGCCGCTGTCTGAGTTCATGTACTTGATTGTCTGGCTGCCAAACGCACTGAATCCGGTTTGCTACGGTTGCATGAACGAGTATTACAAACGCGCATTCAAAGCGCTGATTTTTCGGCCGCGTAAGTTTTTTCAGACGCTTAAATTACGGCGGAGTTTCTCTCATTCTATGATGAACGTGGCCTCTGGGTTAGGCAGAGCACAGTAAGAGCCCCTTGAACAGTGAATAAGTTTAAGATTTGAATATAGGTATGATCGTACTTTGGAGAGTGGGAGAGTGGTATAGTTTAATAAACCGAGTAGGAGTGTTTTAAACTTGATAAACACACGATCAATTAACGGCGAGTTAATGTATCAGTGAATTCCAAAAGCGCCCATTCCCTTCCCGGGCATACCCCGGGTATTTGACCAGAGGTTAGTTCCGGACAGCAGGGAATTGACCCGGCATTAGTCCCGCGCGGCATTTGACTATCGGCTAAACAGCGGTCGCCAGCTAAAGGGTTTCGCATGTCTTTCGTGCGCAATTCAGGCAATTTCATTTGTTCACCGCTGGAGCCGCTTCGATCCTTTCACCGTTCAAGATTCTGCGTGGGGTTTTCCGCTGTTTACTAAATATACGGTCGATATGCCTTTATTCAAAGTTTGGAGTGCCGACAAATGAGACCGGTGGAAAGGAGTTTTGGCGCACTGTTTAGCGGAGGTAAGCGATTTTAGATTTGCTGGGACAAGCGAGTGCCTCTGACTGAATAATGCCGTTTAAGTGTTTAGTTGGCTTTCCGAAACGGAACAGTTTTCAGTATAAAAATTTGGGATTTCACTTATTTCAGTTGAGGCGCTAACGGTGGGGCACTTTACCGTCTAAACTGGAAACTCAGCGGGACACTTGACCAAAAGTATGCGCGGGCGTTTGCCCAGGGGTGGGGGATGGGCGCTCTTGGAATTGACTGATACATAATATTTAGATTCTGGGTTATTTTTGGCCAGGAAAATCCCGGAGAAAATCGGGCGTAAAATTTAACTGTGTCTATATCGGATATACATGTACATGTTAAAAACATTCGTTAAACATCAACTTCTTTTGTATTTTCTTTATGAATAATATTAATGAGTTTTGTACTCTCTGGACCCAAGTGAAGGTTACTCTTGCAGAGATATCGATTGAAATTATATAGATGGCTAAATTTGCTGCAAAGGAAACTTTCAATTATTTTATCCTCTTGCAAATGTTGGATACTTTGTTAACAGCATCTAACGAATATGCAGTCTATATTTATCAAACGATGTTAAAGAGCCGGGATGTAGTTCAACAAGTAATATAAACTATTCTGTTAACTGTTGTTACATCCATCTCACCATCCGCTCTCTCATATGGCTAAGTTTCGCGCCGGTTGTTAAATTCCGACTTCTTGATATCAGGCAAAGCCTACAAGATGAAAGGGAACCCTTAATCCCATTTTTTTTGTGCTTTTTGTTAATTACCTGTTAACTTCGGGAATCACCGAAAATTTTTAAAACAGTGATTTTGTCAATGATTTTTCTTAAGCGCTGAAAACTTGTGCGTGGTCGCACTCATTAGAGTGACGTGCTTTGAGAATAAAATTATTTTTTTCTGCCGATTAATTTCTCGTAATTGCTAACCTTTAAGGCCACAAATGTGGAGCGATCGTTCACCGCAACACGCAAAACTTTTCGCAGCATTTACATGCTTACATGAACAGTAGAATGTAAACTTATCTTCAAAAACAGAAGCGTATGGGTGATTCGTTTCGGTCAAATCCTAACGCTTTGTTCAGCTTTTTGCTTAGATGTTGGAGAACTGATAAATTAATAATGGAGGGAAAAGATTCGAATATAAGGATTAAAACCATTTCGTCAGTAAAACACCAAAACACAAGTCAAGTTTTTGAGGAAGCAATGTTGGAAAGGGAAGAGAGGAGCGGCTAAGGAAGTAACATCGAAATTTCGACGAAATGACTGCTTGCTACAATGGGGAAGCGGCAGTACTCAATCCAAATTTCCTATCTTCACCGACATTTTTCTTCTCACCCGTTCTCACTAGCCTATCAATATACACCTAATTTCTCTCTCATATTCAGTCCCACATACTTAAGACCAAAGCTGAAAAACCAAACCTGTCCCATTCTTTTAGGATGTGGAGAAGCCGAAATCGTCAACTCTACTTTGGTACGTGATCCGAAGGATTAACGCGCAGATATTGTTGTTTAATATTTCAGAACACGTGAATTAGGGAATTAAAGTCGAAAATGAGGTCCAAGGTTTCGATCAGTTACTTACTAGGAAGATTAGTCTCAAGCGTAAATCGATAAATTGTCAAGCATTTGCTTAGTGGCGAGGGTTGAGAAGGCCAGCTCTCTAAGCTTGTTTTGCATCAATATCACGAGGTAGCTTATTTTACTGCCGAATTACTTCTTGTTCCTTTCGCCTACAAATGCAATTAATTGTTCACCCAGCAGGTGAAATAACCGGCGGCAAATGTTTTCTCGCGTACGTGTTTTCCTTCATTTCTTTTTACAATTTTCCATATAATAAATTGCACGACATTGACTCAGTCTTGAAAACAGAAAACACGAAAATGCAAATTTGGGCAACTTGTCCTCAAACACTAGAAATCAATGTTTTGCTTCCTAGAGAAGTGATAATTTTTAGCAAAGGGAAAAGATTGGAATATCCGATTAAAAAAAAAGTTGTTTTATCAGTCAGAGCACCAATACTTGGGCCACCTCCTCCGCGTTTTGAGAAAACACGGAAACTTTGAGAGGAGGAGTTGGAAGGAAGTACAGATCGGAATTAAAAGTGGAAATGGTTGCTAATCAGAGCATGGAAACAATAATTCTTCCCAATCAGTTTATTTCATATCCTTACCAATTTTTATATTCATGTCATTTTCATGCCTTATTTATGCGGAAACTATTCCCACCATATTTTATTTTGGCACAAGGAAAATGCCTCTGCTCTAATGGCAATGAATAATACAAAGCGCGGTCATTTACGCTTAAACCAGGAAGAGAAAGTATAAAACGACGTGCCAGGTTTCGCCTTCTTCATAGGAAGATGATTTTCAATTGTAAAGACAAGATTTAATAGGAGTTGAAGCTAGGGTTGCCACCAGCCAAAAGTGTCAAGGCTACCTTGGTACGAAAACGATCAAAACGAATTTTTCTTTTAATATCTTGAAAGCGTAAAGAAGGAAGTTAAAGTCTAAAACGAGGTTCGAGGTTTCGGTTACTTACAAGGAAGATGATTTTCAATCAAGCATTTCCTTAGAGTTAGAGGGTTTTTCTTGAGAAGGGCGCCTCTCTTGCTTTGCAGTTGTTTACTTTAAAAGGATATAAGTGGCCATTAAACTATGGTTATCAATCACTTAAATGTGACATCCCAAATGGTTTAAATAAGCTGTTAAGTCCGATAAGTCACACATGGCACTTCGGAGATATCATCAATTGGTCAACATTTAGTTAAAAGCCTACGGCGCCATTGACGATAAATAAAACTATTGAAAAGTACTTTTTAATTGTCTTGTACCGTCACATTTTTTTTATATGGGGTGATTTCTTCCTGCCAATGCTTTTTGTCCAAGTTTTTCAAACGATCAAGAAAAGCGCAAATGCTCTTAGCTTGTGTAATATGTCATTTTCATAGGTCTCGATGAATTTCTGATGTTGGGAGAGCTGAAGAGAGATAGCTCTTTCTTCGTCCGAAATAGGTTTGTAATACCAAACGTAAAAATTTCAAATACGGACTGATCGGTACCTATGGTAGATCTATCCCCAAACTATATCGTATATTTTGCGGTTTAAGACCAGTTTTGAGGCAAAACATATTTGCAGTTGACAATGCAGTACTGACCAACCTCTGAGGGCTGGATTAAGTAGCTTACAGTATTAAAAACACATGCATTGGTAAAGTACACTATTCTAGAATTAATTTCTCTGGAGCTCATGATAAGTCAGTTTGAATTACCAAAATTTTAAGAAGCGCAACTTCAACACAATTTTGCAACTTGAACCTCATTTGCGAATAATAAATAAAACTGACAACTTCCAAGTCTCCAACTTGTACAGCATTTCAACATGAAACCTGAGTGACAATATTATTTCAAAGACTAACCGAAAACAACTGCATGCTGCAGTATACGTGTAGTACTCGTACCCGAGAAAACTATACTTACTGTTATTTCTTTGACATGTATCTCTTCTTGTGATTTGACATGGAGGTTCGTGTGAAGCAATCCAGCTGTACACCAAGCTGTACACCAAGCTGGGCTTCTTTCCTCCAAAATAAGTCGCTTACGTTGAATGTCGAATCGATCCATTTTTCACTTCGATTAGTGTTTCTTCCTACTGTGGTTCCATTTATACATTGCAATCGTCACTTCACCTTCAGGAAGAAAAATATTGCGAAAATGGCTGCTCGGTTCGCTAGTCTGGATATCAAACTGCCTTAGTGCTGGTCGGAGTAGCTCTCAAAGTTCATCGATGTTCACGGATCGTCACAAATTAAAGCCTTTAATTTCATTCAACGTGAAAATGAAACAAAAGGAGTATCTCGTCGTTTTGTAACCATATTTAACTGACTGCGATTCTGACTTCAACCAAATTCAGCCTTGAATTAACGTCCATTTCTGTTGTTCAATTTTTTAGATATGAAGTTGAGACAAGGTAGGAAATAAACAAGCGTCGACATAATTTGAACTGTTTACGACCGGAGCGCAAATAAATTAAAACTATGGAAGCCGGCCCTCAGTGCGAATTAGTCCGTAGATTGATAGATCGTTCGATATGAAACGAGCAAGTATTTTACATCCAAGCTAGCGAAAGTAAAATTCATTGAACAGGAAAAAATATCTGGATGAATAAAAATGACCCAAATCTGCGTCAAATTTACCGGCAACTGAACGAATTTTAAACCACGCAATTTCTCACGTACCACTTAGAGTAAATGAACCGAGCAACCTAAGCAGTCAAGTGGCGTTAAGATCAGAGCGGTGAAATTTTTTAGTGCAATGACCCTAAAATCCAATAAGCTATGATCTCAGAGAAGGTGTCCAAAACATTAAACGAAAACAATGTCGACAAGTAAATATACCAAGCAAATAAAGAAAACCAACGCGGAACCAAACTATAGGCGTTTTTTTTTTTAGGCAATCCTCGTTTTTGTCTGCGTGTTAACTGCTAGTCGTCTGGCAGACCAAAATATTGGCCCATCCCGAGCCAAACGATTCGCATAATAGTAATTGGTCTCTCAAAAGCAGTTGAAAGCTGCAAAAGAAATGGATACGCCAAATTCAGCGTCAACTGAGTCCTGTTCTGACGAAGACCGCGGCTGTTTTGAAGTACACCTTGGCTTTTTGATTGCAATTGTAAAGGATTCTTGTAACTTTGGGTTACTGAGTTTTTCAGGCTCAAATGTATCCACTCTTCTTTTTGGCTTCGTGACCAGACCCAAACTTTGGATCTACGGAGAGGTGGAGAAAAGAATGTGGCTGCACTGATGGGAATTTGCTTTCAATATCGTTCAATAGTCAAATAATTGCGAAGTTCCATAAATTAACACTGAACACTATTGCATCTTCGATAATGAATTTCTTTAATAGCACTTCCATTTCGAAAGTTCGAATAGTGCTTTTAAGACCCAGAAATACTGAGGATTCGTTCTTTGAAAGTTAATATATTTATATTTTTTATATATTTATATAATATATTTATATGCCATTATCCTTCAAAAATGATTTTAAGCAACCTCTTTAAATTGAGTACTGAGCAGATGTTTCTCTTAACATTCGTTAGAATTTCATTAATTATTGAAACCATCACTTCCATTACAAGTAATAAGTAAAACTGGCCCACAGGCGTACTTTGTTGTGAATCAAACGTAGCAGTAGTTAAAGAGGTTAGAAAACGTTTTCTTGTCTCAACGAAAGATTCAAATTAATTAGAAAAGCAGGATTAAAAAAATTCGTAAAATACTCTAGAATTTGCATTGTGTTTCGCAAAATTGATTTCCAATAGCTTAAGGCCTCGACTATTATTTTTCAGAAAGTTTGGGAAGTTACAGGACAGTTTGAGGAAAGATTCGCTTCAAAATTTATTTGAGTTTGTGGCCTGAAGTCTTCAACGGAGTAATTTAACTCTTGAACTACACTCTTCTGTGGTGTTCTTTGAATTTCAAGCAGAGGTAAAATTACAGTAACGACTTTTGCACAAGGGAGTGCTTTAGTGAATTCAAAACTGTGTAACTTGTGTGTTGGCCATCCAAGATTCACTTTCTGAAGCGTTATTGCGTATGTCTCACTACATGGGAAGATGTGTTTTTACGGCTTGTTTAGTTAGTGGCTCGATCAGTTCGATATTAATCTTGTTTGGCAGAAACTTAATCTCTTGATCCAGATAATCAAACGACGTAAGTGATCGTCCGAGAAAAAAAATTGCCTCGGAAAAGTTGTGTTTTCTCATTCTGCGTCAAGCGACATTGGATGACGTAAATACTCATAAATAATTCAAAATCCATTCTCACATGGGAATGAAATAAAAAATGTAAACGTTCAGTCTTCGCTGTCTTCTTCTCTTTAATATATCCGCCACTGATTTCAATCAATATTTTGTCTAGTTGTAAAAGCGATCTTGCAGCTTTTGAAAAAGACGGCAAGCTGTTTTAATATATTATTGCTCCGCCCACATCAACAGAACATGAAAAGTGCGTTAATGGCCTCAAACTTGATTACTGAAATCCCCCACTTATATTCTGTCAAAATTGGCATAAATATCCGGTAAGGAGATCAGTTAAAAACAGCGTAGCCAGACTTCGCCAATCATTCCCTGCCACATACATCCCGAGGTACGCTCGTCGTTGATAGTAAAGTCTTTCAGTTTCCCCTGGTGAAAGTCGAACCGAACCGAACAGAAATCGAGGACCTGACGCACGTTTATCGTGGTTGAATCTTGGTGGGGAGTTATCTACAGCAAAAGAATCTCCTACGGTATTGCATTACGGACAACAGCCAGCATATTAAGGCCTGACAATTTACAATTTGAAATACTCGCAGCTGCTTTCAGTCCAGACTTTTTAACAGCAAAGTTATGAATGCAACCGTCAACTTCTCTTCGCAGGAGTTAAACTTTTCTTTCAGTGGAAACAACATCAGTAACGAATCACTTGAATCATGTGCCATAGACAAGAAACCCTTGGGACCAAAGGAGGTGAGAGTAGCAATTAATGTGCTCACTATGATTGTTGCATTGGTGGGCAACAGTCTCCTCATCGTTGCTTTCGTAAAAATGAAGGTGCCGCTCATGCTGCTTATTGCCAACATGGCAGCTTCCGACCTCTTGACAGCGATCTTTTTCATCCCTCGCCTGATCACTTCTGACATCGTTGGCTCCACTGCTTTCCAGATCCAAGGGCTGGCAGGAACAGTTATTTGCAAGATGGTCGTTTTTCTAAGTGACGTGTCTGTGTCTGTGTCGACTCACAGCGTGGTCATCATCGCCGTGGAACGCTTTCTCGCTGTCGTTTATCCCTTAAAGACGCGGAGAATCACCGCAAAAACACGCCACCTGCTTGTCGCTTTGACATGGTTTGTGGCGATGGCCATTCACACCCCATATCTTTACGCAATGAAACTCGTAAAAGATGGCCACAATGAAAAGTCTTGTGTAATGTCTCTGGATGCACCAACGAAAGGTGGATACGGTGTCTTTGTGTTCGTGACAGTTTTGGTGGCACCCCTGCTTGCCGTTTCTATTCTTTACCCAATTATTTTGACGAAACTTCGACTAGACAAAATGTCTGCACACCGGAGTACCAAAGGAGGAAAGAGAGCTCGGAGACGTAACATAAATTTACTTCAGTTGGGTTTGGCCACCGTAATGACATTGGCAACTTGCTGGATGCCCTATACCGTGACTGTAAGTTTGATGTTGCTTGCTCCAGGTACCCTTCCAAAATGTAGCTTTGTTTTTAAAGTAGTGGACGATGCCTTCCGCGTACTAAGCAGCTGCTACAGCGCAATTAACCCGGTTATTTGTTTCATATTCTTGCGAAATTTTCGCGGTCAGCTGCTGATCATGTGTAAACCGAAAAACCGACGCTCTTTGAATATCAGCGTAAGATCGCGTTCAGGTACTGGCAACACAAGCATTGGAGTTGAGCTAGTTTACGCGACTTCGAATCTTGGGGCAAGTATCCAGGACACAACTGAATAACAAGGTCTGTACTCTTAATCCAACACCATAGAAGATGATGCAAATACTCTTGGAGCTCCGACCCTTTAAGATATCCCAGTGCAGGTCAACTTACGTGAGACAAATACCGTACCTTGCAAAAGATTATGGACATCCTCGCTAGAGACATGCCAATGAGATGAACTCTTGTCGAAATTTGTCTGCCAAGGAAGAACATGGATATCACTCAAAGTATGCATCCTTTCACTGACTTGGGAGCCAAAAGGATTTTGCTTACTCAATATTTATCTAAACTTGTAAATAGCGATTTTTTTTTTCAACTTTGTTCTAATTCTAAATTCTAATCTAATTCTAGATTAGAGATACAAAAACATGCCTTTTCTTGATTTGGTGTAAGACTGTGTAATGAGATACCTTGTCATATAACAGATTTGCCGAAGGAAACATTTAAAAAGGTCCTCCGTCGATTGCTTTTTAATAGTTTGGGAAAAGAAGATAACTACATTGAAATACCAGCGATTATTAAAAAAGTAGGATTAATTAATTAAATAGCTCTATTTATATTTTTAACTCTGATTCACTTATTTATTTTCTCACTTTTCTTGCAGAGTTAGAACTCTTTTTAGCATATCTTCCTGTTTTTCAGTTTAGTTTTAGTCCATCTTTTTGCTGCTTTTTTGTTATTTCTCTTAACTTTGGTCATTTTGTCCCGCCCCGATTAGCGTTTTAGCTATTTGCGCGACAAACTATTGGTTTTGTTGTAAAGAACGTGTAATAAAGTTGTTGTTGTTGTTGGTAGCTAGTGAGTAATAGCATCAAACGTCTGCCCTACTAGCTTTTGCTGCTGGGGCCTCCAGTCACATTTTTGATCACGTTAATTCAGCTTTGTCATTTTTTAATGTACATAGGTATCATAATTATAACTGATTTCAATTCTAGCGTGTTCATTTCATTATTTCATAGCTTTTCAGGAAGTATAGCTTTTAATAGCGTCTTATGTCTGCAAGAACGTTTCTTGAATGAAATTACCTTTCCCCAAGCTGAGCACGCGCGGTAGACTGATGTAAATTACCGTCTGCTAAATTTCTTGTAAAACGGCAAATTTAATTGATGATAAGGAGAATGATAAGGCAAACCAAAACTAAGGTAAAAGTTTATCCTAAGGATTAATATTTTAGCCAAAAATCTCTTTTAAGCAAAACAAAAAGCAAGTTCATTAGCTGTCTAAAAAAAAAACGTTTATTCTTTTATCTTGATTAAGGAGGGAGACTAATTCCATAGACCTTCCAGATTTTCTCAGTTTGCTAGAGTCATTTTCTTTTCACATGAACTTATTTAGTAGTGTTATGCTTTCCAGTGACAAATTGCATTATTGTAGAATCTACTGCTATAAAATATGCATAAATTGCGGAGAATTGTAGTTTAACTATTAATTGATCTCTTCTGGATTAAATATAGCAACGGAGGGATAGAATCAATGCGGTGTCTATCTGTTTCATTGTCTCATCATTTGGCTGACACACCTAGAATAACATGTTCTTTATCACAAGAATAATTTCCTGTCACTATCTTGTGGGGAGTCCGATGAGAATATTAGAGCAAAAGTAGTATATCAAAGCTAATTGAACATTATCGTTTTCTTTGCTCCCAATTCTTCCTATTGCTTTATAAGGCATTTTTGCGTAATATGAGCTATTCATGAGTTTTTATTAGGATTCAGGTAATGATTAGAAAATGAGTTTTATCCTTCTAGATTCGGAACTGCTCTGGGCCTTCAGAAAATGTTAGTAGGCCTTACTTCGCGCCTTAACTGACGTTCTTGCTCCTCCGTAAACAAAAGGAATTATACGTCATACTTGCACAATTTTGAGCAGAAAAAATTTTCAGTCCATGCGGGGCTCCAAAAGGACTAAGTACGCTATTTCCCTTGTCTTCAGGATAAAGCGTGCACGCAGATTTCGCGTCCGCACTGTAAATTCGTAAATAGCCTGCTATCTATACTTGCATACACATTCTAGCACTTTCCTTAGTACAATTCCAAACCTCGTAGTGTATGAACCAACAGAAATAGTGGTGTTCTGTTGTTGAATATTGTTTATTTAACTTCCTGATAGCGTGCAGCGTTTAAAGTCTAGTTGAGCCCATACACACGTTTTGTAAATTCTGAATTGTGTTATCTATTTGAGTGATCGTTTACATTCTTGCTCACTATAGGCGTGATTGGGAGTTAAGAATGACCTGCGCGAAATCAAGTACTTTTCTTGTAATCCCTCTTCACAAAGTCATTCTGACAGTGTTTTCATTGGAGATTCACTGTTTGTTTATGTTATCGTGTAGGTACATTAGGGGGGTTCCTTTTCTCTACTCTGCTCCGAGAGGTTTTTCTCCGGGTACTCCCGCGGTTTCCCCTCTCCCAAAAACCAACATTTGATTCGATATTTTTAGAGCATCTGTGTTCGGCTAAATAGATTTGATACTTAAATAAAGTGATCATCATTATCATCGTCATCATCATCATCATCATCATCATCATCATCATCATCATCATCATCATCATAATCATCATCTAAAGTTTTCCCTAGCTGTTACCACGGTCGTTAAACCCAAACATGTTTACAAACTAGGTATTTAGCTCAGTCTAGTCTGAAGTTCTAAGCTTGTTAGTTAGTAGCTGCTGTAGCAGTTTTTGATGCAGTTGGAGGTAGATGACTGAAGAATTAGTTAATAATAAGCCCGGTTACAACTAAGTCTCTGTCAGTAGACAAAGGAAACAAGACTGTAATTCCCCAGTCTCTGCACAGTCTTGGTACCTATCGCTTAGACGAGTCTGCCTACCATTTGAGTGCTTAACAAATTGTTTACACTTACGAACTTATAAATGCGGCATGGAAAGATTCGGTTCCGAAAGCACAATATTGTTTATTTGTTTTTAAATAAAGATACCCAGTCTCCTTGGGCTGGTAATTGTGAAACGTCACGTCGTGTTGAATTTCTTTCGCTGTTTGCAAGAGGATATAGTGCCAAGTCGAGTTTCCATTTGGGGTTTCATGCATTTCTATCATGTTGTATTTCTTATTTCACTCAGTTTGGAGGTCTTGGATGGTTGCATCTTTGATATGCCTTAATGCGACTGCGTGATGCAGTTATGAGTGTCCTAGTCATTATTTGGCTGTGTGACCGCGTGATGCGGTTCCAGTCAAAGCCCTCATTTCACCCTTGCTCACCATAGAGTCTCCAGCAGCTCAGTGGTTAGAGCGTCCGTCTAGATCGCGGAGGGTCGTGGGTTCAAATCCCATCTGGAACTCGGATTTTTCTCGAGTTTCCATTTGGGGTTTCATGCATTTATATCATGAAGTAAAATATTATGTCTGAAAACAACATCTTTTGTAGTGAAAGTGCATCTACCGTGGCAAATTGCTTTTTATTGGAGTCTCAGTTAAAAGGAGAGTTGTTATATATCAGCATCAAAGTGTTTACATTCAGATGGCAAGAGCAGCTACAACGAAAGCTTGCATCTGGAAAAGAAAAGAAAAAAAAAACAGAAAAAAGTCTTGGTTTAAAGTAGCTTACGGCGATCAATTAAGGAGCGGTCAGCTTTAATGTTTTATTGTTGTGTCTGCGAACGATCCAGACATTAATAATAATAGCTGTAATAATAATAATAATAATAATAATAATAATAATAATAATTATTATTATTATTATTACCATCTCCTTCAAATTTTAATAGCATAGAAAACTGTGATCATCCATAAGATCCAGTATACAGTATTGTATTTCTTAATAAATTACTGAAATTCCATCTGAAAGGTATCTCCATTCATCTGTAAAGTTTAAAAATTAAAGGCAAGTTTCAAAGAAAAAAAAAGGTATCAATCGGATCTTCCTTGGTTTAATTAAAGTACCTTACGCCGACCAATCAATGAGCAGTCATGCAGCTTTAATGTTTCATTGTTGTGTCTTTGCAATTGCGGCCGATCCAGCCACTGAGTGTTTCTTATTCATCGCGGAGAAAATTACTCTTTATTATCATTTCAGATCTTCAAAGAGTTAGTTTCTTCGGTGGCTTGTTGTAGTTTAGAGTTATTATGTGTGCGGCGATAATATCTTCTGTGGTTTGCATCATGTTAATAATAATAACAATAATAATAATGATAATAATAATAATAATAATAATAATAATAATAATAATAATAATAATAATAATGACGTGGCCATACCATCGGACAAAAACACTTCCATTAAAGTATCAGAGAAACTGTCTAAATACAAAGATCTGGAGATAGAAATAGCCCGTATGTGGCAGATGAGAACAGTGATAATCCCTGTTGTTGTAGGTGCCCTTGGAGTTATTAGGAAAAGCACTGAAAAACAGCTGCGCGAAATCCCAGGCAACAATAACCCACATGAAATCCAGAAAACAGCACTTCTGGGAACAGCACACATTCTGAGAAAGGTCCTTTCAATCAAGTAAATTGAACAAACACTTAGAACCATGGTTTGGTTCTGGCCCTAGAAGGTAAATGTAGACAAGTAATAAGTGAAGTAAAATAATAATAATAATAATAATAATAATAATAATAATAATAATAAGCGTAAGCGTCATGAGAAGATAATAATAATAATAATAATAATAATAACCATAACAATAATAATAATAATAATAATAATAATAGTAATAATTAGACATGATAATGTGGCAAGGATTATACATTGTAAGTTGCGTGAGTTATACCAGATGGAAAGGAAGGGAAATGGTATGAACATGTACCTACCCTGCTAGCAGAGGTTTCTTTCTGGCAAGTCTGATCTTTTAGCATGTACGAAGTCGTTCGCGTCTCTTGTATTTCGCGTAGTCGGCTTGTTTACTTCCCCGAGAGAAACCTCTGCCACAAGCCGCTTACATTTCCTGTTGAGCATGCTCAAAGCCACTTTGGGATATGAACATCCAATGTGATAACGTTGTTGAAGCAAGAAGACCTGACATCATCTTAGTGAGCAAGAAGGCGAACAAGTGTATAATTGTAAACATTGCTATTCCTGGCGATAGTAGGGTACATGAAAAGGAATTTGAAAAAAGTAGAAAAATATCAGGGTTTGAAGAGGGAAATTAAGAATGTGGGGGTATGAAAAACGTGGACGTGGTACCGGTTGTTGCAGGGGCCCTTGGAAGTGTTTCATAGAAACTTAAACAGTGGATTGGAAAACTGGGGATTAGGGTTAGAATTGGACTGTTACAGATAACTACGCTATTAGGAACAGCCAGGATCTTAAGGAAGATGCATGATTTCTAAGAACAGAAAGCTGTGATCACCCATTAAGATCCAGTACACAGTATTGTATTTCTCAATAAATTACTGAATGAAGTTCCATCTGAAAAGGAAAACTCCATCCATCAGCAAAATTTAAACTGATATTAAAGGCAAGTTTCAAAGAAACCTAACATATAGAAATGTAAGAAAATTTTGGGGCTAATAAAATTTGTATTATCATCCCTTTTGCATTTTGGTGATTTATAAAATAATTAATAATAACATATACGGCGAAAACTGGAGAACACACTTACACTCGATGTTGAAGCAAACAAGTTTTGGTGTCGCAAATGAACATTGGGGGGAAGGTGCAGAGAAAGTGTTGCAAGTAATTTGTCGGAGAGTGTAACTTTCTTTTATTACCCACATTCATAATTGGTATAATGAGTTGAAAATTTTTTGTCTACGAAGAACAGTTCTTTCGTAGTGAAGCCGGTGCACCTGCTTGGATAAATGCAATTGTAAATAGCTTTTTATCGAATTTCAAGTTAAAAAAATGTTATTATCAGCATCAAAGTGCCGGCATGTCTACAGTGATGGCAAGACAAGCAAACGATGTGATGGCAAACAGCAAACAGTGATGGCGAGACAAGCAAACGGAGTTTGCCGATAGTTTCTAAAGTTTTTGAACAAATAGTTTACAACCAACTCTACCATTATTTAAATGATAACAAATTACTATCAAGTTGCCAATCAGGGTTCCGCTCCTTTCATAGTACTCTTACGGCTTTGCTTGACGCGATAAATAATTGGTCAGTTGACATCGACAATGGGCTACTAAATGGCGTCGTTTTCATCGACCTTACTAAGGCATTCGACACCATTGATCGCGAGATTATCTTGCGTAAAATGTCATACATGGGTGTTGATCAGGCAGCTATCAGGTGGTTGTTGTCGTATCTAAGTGGCCGAACCCAAAGATGTAATGTCAACGGCAAACTATCAACTGCTCGCGATCTCAAGTGCGGCGTTCCACAGGGCAGTATATTGGGTCCTTTGCTTTTCCTAATTTATATTAATGATCTCCCCAACTGCCTGCCGGCCGCTGCGCCAAGGATGTTTGCTGATGACACAAACATTACACTACCGGCTAAAACGTTAACGGATCTCAAACAAGTCGCTTCGCTCCTCGGTGGATGGGGTATGGTTGTTGCTCCTGTGCTCAGCGACCAGAACCCTCACCTTACATGTGTGTGTTGCATGTTCCTTTTTGTTTCAGCGCGCTCAAAACAAACTTTTTTCCTTTATATATCCGGGTTCCAAACAACCTTGATACCTTGAAGCACCACACCACACCCACTATTAGAGAGAAGGGTGTACAGAGTACACACAAGATATGGCCGCAGCACAAGTGCAGGAAGAAGTCCTCAGCGACTTCTACGGCCAAGCCGAACCCGAAGGGCTCTTCGACGAGTTCCGTGTTTCAGCCACGGATTTCCAAGACTGGCTCCGTGTTTGGAGAATCGATGTTGACCCAAACAGCCAAGCGGCGAGAAACCTTTTGGCCTTCTCCATTGAAACTTTCGAAGACAAAGCCCTTCAGGTTTTGGAAAGTGAAACTCGAGATCTTGGCAACTTCAAGGTTTCTTTTGGGATGGAGATTTACTTCAACCGCGAAATCAGGAATGAAGAAGGGCAAATGGAATTGGAAACCCAAAAACATTATTTCAAAGAGACACACATTTTCAGGGAAGCAAACCTTGCCCAGGACTTCGGGCAAAGATACGACCAATTTCTCGACCAGATAAACGGGGAAATAAACAACTGGTCAGAGCGAGGATCTGGTTGGGCCATTGACAGAATCTCGATCGCCTATTTCAACGTCGCCAGATACCAGCCATCGAGAGGCGGCACTTTCATTCCAACGCCGAAGAAGCTGGCTGCAAAAAAGGCAATCATCAATGTGCAAACAAAGACAACGAATGTTTGAAGTGGGCATTGAGAGCAGCTTTGTTTCCCACAAAGAGATTAATAAAGACCCAGCAAGTATCCAACAGAAGACAACATTAACTGGGGTGGCATCATGTTTCCCACACCACTGAGTCAACTTGACAAACTTGAAAAACAAAACCCCAACCTTGCATTGAACGTGTTTGGGTGGGAAAACAACGCTGTGACTTCTCTAAGGATTAGCACAAAAGACAAAGCCGTGCAAAGAATTAACTTAATGCTTCTTTACGATGGTGAAAAATCTCACTATTGCTTTGTGAAGAGGTTTTCAGCTTTGCTATATGATCAGACCAAACACACCAACAAAAAACACTTCTCCACGGTGTGTCTTATTGGTTTCACAACAGAAAAGATTCTTGCCAATCACCAGAAATATTGCAATGGCGTGAACGGAACCCCAACAAGAATTGAAATGCCTGAAAAAGGCAAAAACACCTCGAAGTTTCAAAACTTTTTTAAACAACAAAAAGTCCCCTTTGTGATTTACGCAGACTTCGAAGCTTTGATTGATAATATTCCCGAAGGCCAACGCGAAAGAACAGCCTGCACGGAAAAAACAGACAAACACACAGCATGTGGTTTTGCACTGACTTTTGTCAGAAGCGACGGCCAAAGCTGCCCAGTCGTGAAGTACAGGCAAGGCTGTGACGGCGACAAAACGCTGTGGAAGAGTTTCTCGAAAGGTTGTTGCGCTTGAAAAGAAAAATTCGGGAAACATCGAAAACATCAAAGTCGCTCACAATGTCAAACCGCGACTGGCTGAGCTTCAAAAATGCCACAAAATGCCCAATCTGCAATGAAAACCTGATCAAACCAGAGTTTCTCGACTCAGTTGGCGTGTGGGACAACAACACAGGCAACTACAGCGGGCAAAGCCACAAAACCTGCTTTTACAAAGTACAAAGAAAGTTCATTTGGCCCAAAGCCGAAAGAAAACCAAAAGATGACAAGCCACAGCAAATGTGTTTCTTCTGCGCAGAGCCATTGATTCGCAAAAACTTCAGAGACGCAGGCAAGGATCATTGCCACATCACAGGGCGATTCCGTGGCGCGGCTCACGACGAGTGCAACAAGAAGCTGCGAATCAACCCGAATACCATCCCCATTCCTGTCGTGTTCCACAACCTGAAAGGATACGATGCACATCATTTGATGCAGGCAATGTCGAAGGTAAGAGGAGCCGGGGAGCTGAACTGCATTGCCAAAGACATGGAAAAATACATCTCAATGGCATTGGGAAACCTGCGGTTCATTGACAGAAATGCATTTCTGTTGGCCAGCCTTGACGCACTGGTCAAATCAACGCCGAAAGAGGCGCTGAAAACGGCAAAAAAGCTTGTTGAATCAGCAGAGAAATTCGATTCGATTTGCAAAAAAGGCATCTACCCCTATGAGTACATGGACTCATGGGACAAGTTTTCCGAAACAAACCTTCCAGCCAAAGAACTCTTCTTCAGCAAGCTGGCCGGCGAACACATCTCAGACGAAGACTTCTCACACGCAAACAAAGTCTGGGAAACGTTCGGGTGCAAAACCCTCGGGGACTACCACGACCTTTATGTGAAAACCGACGTTACGCTTTTGGCTGACGTTTTCGAAAACTTCTGCGACATTTGCCAGAAGCAGTACGGCCTGGACCCCGCACACTATTACACCTCTCCTAGCCTGTCGTGGGATGCTCTCCTGAAAAAGACGGGGATGGAGCTGGAGCTCCTCACCGACATCGACATGCACATCTTCGTGGAGCGGGGGATGCGCGGAGGCATCTCAATGGTCAGCAAAAGGCGCGCCAAAGCCAGCAACCCTCTGGTGCCGGACTTCGACGAAAGCAAACCAACCACCTTCATCATGGATCTCGACGCCAACAACCTGTACGGCTGGGCCATGAGCGGGACGCTTCCCGTGGGGAAATTCAAGTGGAGCGGTTGGCTTCCGTCAGAGGACAAGATCCTTGATATAAAACAAAACGGCAAAAAAAGGCTTCATCTTTGAAGTCGACCTCGAGTACCCCGAAGAGTTCCACGAAGAGCACAACAGTTATCCCCTTGCACCCGAGAAAAAGGTCCTGAAAAAAGAATGGCTGTCCCCCTATCAGAAGAAGCTGATGAACGACTTCCTTCTCAACCCACCGGACTGCTAAAAGCTCTTGCTGACATTGCAGGACAAAAAGAACTATGTGGTGCACTTTCGCAACCTGCAGTTTTATCTGAAGCAGGGCATAAGGCTGAAGAAAGTCCACAGAGTGTTGGAGTTCGAACAAAAACATTGGCTGGAGCCTTACATCAGGATGAACACCGAGTTTAGAAAGAAGGCCAAAAGCACGTTCGAAAAAGACTTCTACAAACTGATGAACAACTCTGTCTTTGGGAAGACCATGGAAAACGTGCGCAACCGCACAGATGTGAAACTGGTGCGCAGCCACGAGACGACCAAGCTCAGGAAACTGTTCGCAAACCCCCTTTACTCGAGGCTCGAGTTCTTTGGAAACGACCTTGCGGGAATCAGCATGCGCAAAAGCAAGCTGTGCCTCAACAAACCTGTTTACACGGGGATGACGATCCTGGAAAACAGCAAATTGTTGATGTATGACTTCTTCTACAACGTCTTTAAAAAGCAATACGGGCAGAAATGCGTGCTTCTATACACCGACACGGACAACTTCCTGCTCGAAATCGAAACAGAAGACATTTACAAAGACATGGGGCCCGAAGGCTGTCTTTGCCAGAATTTCTTTGACACAAGCGATTACCCGAAAGACCACCCGTTGTTTTCAGAAGACAAGAAAAAGGTTCTGGTCAAAATGAAAGACGAGTGTGCAGCAACCCCGATCGTTGAGTGTTTGTGTTTGCGAGAAAAGATGTATTCAATCATCAGAGCCGACGAAAAAAAATATGAAAAGAGCTAAAGGCGTGAAAAAGAACGTGGTCAGAAAGGAAATCCTGCACGAACAGTACAAAGAAACACTCTTCGGCAAAAAACAGCTGATACACGGAATGAACATTCTTCGGAGCGAAGGACACCACACCTTCGGCATGAGCGTGAACAAGACTTCTCTTTCTGCGTTTGATTCGAAAAGATGGATAACAGAGGATGGAGTCAACACACACGCCTTCGGGTACAATCCCATGCCGACTGATGTGGAAATGACCGGCATCATGGAGCTGTTAGATGAGGCCTTCGGGGGGTAGCTCCGTGTTTGGGGGGACAACCAACAACTCTTCGCGCACGGAACTGCATTTGGGTCCGTCGTGCAAATAGTACAAAGCAGGCGTGTGGGGTTTCATGACAGTTTTTTCAATCTTGAAGACTTTCAAAGACCAAACAGGATCTGTGGCCCTTTTTGTGCCGCCCTCCAACTCGCCAGGTTGGTAAAGGTAGCGAACATTGACAAGCGGGTGGGAGCTGTTTTTCACGCTTTCCCACAGGTCTTTGATATGTTGTTGAAGGCTTGGAAACAACCACCTTTTCTTTGATCGAAAATGCTGGCTTCTTCCCAGTCAGGCTTGTTTCCTCGTTGTTCAAGGCTGCAACAACTTCTGGAAGCCGTTTCACCCACGTGACAGACCGCTGACCTTCCGGCAGAAGCATTTCGACGGCGTACTGGTGGCCAAAGAAGCGCTCAGCCAGGGTGCGGTTGAAACGCTCGACAATGGTCTGGTCGTGGTGAATTCGGGTGCCCGCGCCGGATATACGTTTTGAGGTTTTCCATCTCTTTCGTGACAGCACCCATGAATTCGCGCCCGGGGTCAACTTGCAGCATTTGCGGCCATTTTAGAGGCGAGCGTTTGCAAATTTTGCGAAACGCCTCGGCGACCTCTGAGTTTTTCGATGTTAAAGGTTCGGCCTCTTTGTTGCGGCTGGCCACGTCGACAAGTGTCAGCGCGTACTTCAAAACTTTGCGCCCGAGGGGAAGTTTGTCTTGCGGCAAAAAAATAAGGTCAGTTTGGTGCACCTTGTTGGGCGTGAAAACATCGAACTTCGGCCGAGGAATACGACGCGGTGCTGGAAGATAGATCTGCCAAATCGCCTGCTTGATCAGCCATTTTTTTGCGGCGTCTTCAGGAACCTTAACAGCTTCAGAAAGTTTTTTTTATCGTGGCGAGGCCTTTCCAGTAGCCCCCGGGGCTGTCATAAGCCTTTACGGGTTTGGCGTCCATTACAAAAGGATTCATAAAACTTCAAGGAAACGAAAAGCAGCATAGCCAAGCAAGAGCAAAGCAAAGCAAGAGTCCCAGCGCCCAAAAAAACGAGCTCGCATTTTTTCTGCTGCTCACTCGGCTGGTAGAAATCGGAGAACTTGGGCTCTTTCAGCAGAGCTAGAAGTTGGTTGGGATGTGCCTGGTTATAAAGTTTGAAAGCGTAGTCGGTGTTGGTGAAGTTCTGCTTGGCCTGTGCTTTGATTTGCGCGTTTGTCTGGATCCAGTCAAGGAGCTGGGTTCGCTCGCTACTGTATTTCGCGTAAGCCGCTTGATAAGCCTTGAGGGCCTTGTCGTGGCGCTTTTTTTCGTCAAGCGCGGCGTCGTCGCCTCCGCCAAGCGCCTTCGCGAGACAATTGCCCCCGATGAATGTCGCTGCATTGAGAACCGCTCCACCAACTATGATCGCGATTGTTGCCATAGTATGTATTAAAGCCAAAACAAAAGCCCTTTTTTAAATCATCAAACGTTGGCTGGAAGGATGTTTTGGTCCTCGAGATATCGTTTGAGCGCTATGCTGCCCGCCATGACGGCGGTGAATTTCACATAATTCATAACATTACTGCTGGGGTCAGATGTGAAATTCTCTTTCACAACCTTTTTTGCGACCCAACCAATGCCAGCAGCTAGGCCAGTGAGAGTCGCTGTATCAATGATAGTTTTGACAAGCTTGTTATCAGACATGGCAGGTCAATATAAAAAAGTTCAAAAGTCTAAAATGAGAAATTTTTTTTTATCCCACCTCAGTTTTGCTTGCACTCAGCCCCTTCCTCCTCTTCATCATCTTTCGTATCTATCCTCTTCATCATCTTTTGCCTCTCTCCTCTTCCCACATAATTCTTGGTTGGGGCATACCCGGGAATATCAAAAGTTTTCAGAAGAATCCTGCGATTGAAGTCAATAGCTAAGGCCCCGAGACCCAAAAGGGCTGCTCCGTTGATTAAATGTTGAAGGATGTCAATGCGTTTGGAACACATCGCTGTGTATATGCTGGCCACAAACTTTCAATAGAAAATTATTCCATGTGTCTGACCCCTTTTTTCCTCTGCGGTATTTCAGGAACGGGCTCGCTGGGAACAGGAGGGCCCGGGGCGCTTTCCTTCTTTCCTGGAGCCAAAGACTTAAACCTCGCTTTTAAAGCTTCACGCTGATCATAAACACCGGCCGCCGCAACAATAAGCCCACCCACAGAAAGTAAAGGAGTAAAAGAATAACCTGATTTTTCGGAAAGTCTCTCAGATTCCAGCGTAGGGGCGGGAGTTGCATTTGCAGTTGCAGACTTTTTTTCAGCTTTTTTCGATTTGTTGTTTGCAATTACGACAGCGGCCTCTGCTGCGGATTTTTTCTGCGCTTCGCGTGCCTGCCTTGTTCTTTCCGCCACCAACTTGCCCGCAGCCACTCGCTTGGGATTTTTTTGGCGCTGTGTGGTTGGAGCCGGTGAAGTAAGTTGTCCATTGGACGGTTGCAGGGGCTGTTTTGCCTGTGTTGCCTGCGTTTCGCCACCCGGTGCTTCAGATTGTTCAGCCGACATTGTGAACATATGCTAACAAAAGGAAAGTTTAATTGCCGGCGATATAATGAGCAAGCAAAAAATACTCAGCAATTGCTTTGTACTTCAGTATTTATTTAGCAGTTGTTGAGGATTGCTCGGCAATTTCTTCAGCATCTTTTTTATATACATGTGTCACCGCCTCATGCACTACAGCCTCTGGTCTGGTAAAATCAATGTGTTTTATGCTGGTCAATGCCGCGTTGGCCACAGCAAGCCACCGGCCGCACTTCAACGCAAGGTTGCCGGCCAGGTTGGAGAGCTCTTTGGTGATTATGTAGTCTTCTCTAAGTTCTTTTTGATAAACTTCAACGTCTTTGATGTTGACAAACAACCCGGCGACTTTGGTCACAAGAAAAATACAGCTGTCGATCAAGCTCTCAGTTGTCTTTGAGCCCACGTACGTTTCGTACCTTTTGGAATATCTCTCAACCTCTTTGTCGGTGAGGCGTTTCACCTGTGCGTGTGTCAACTGCACGCCGATGGCATCCTTTGCCTTCCCCGTCGACACCTGCACGGCCAGCTGCTCGCGGAGAGCAATATCAGGACCTGTGGCAGCTAGAAGCAAAGCATCCATTTCCATGTTTGGTGCCTCCACTTCTAGCATTTCCAAAACCTCTGCCATTGCACGATCTTCTTCTGCCATCTATACCTCAACTTTTATTTTTTTTTTTTTAATTCGGGTGTGCGCACTTAAGAGCTGGAATTCAACTCAACCCCGAAGGGGTGCCGAAGCGAGAAAACAAGGAAAGAAAGCTTTCGCTCTTTCAACTTTGAAATCATGCTTTTGTACTCCTCTTGGGACAGATCGCCTGCATAGTCATCAAAGATGGCCTTCGTGGTCTTGGCCGAGGAATGGGACTCCCGAGGAATGTTCTCCCGAAAAGACGCTGAGATACTGGTGTACTTTTGGGTTAGCACTCAAACGCTGATGCCAATATGCCTTGCGTAAAAGGCGAGATGCCCCAGCTGGCCTGTGCGCTTTTTTTTTACCTCTTTTGAGGCCGCGCAGTCGTCAAGGATTATAAGGGTGTTGGTGCCCTCAAAAACAAAAGTTACGATCTTCAACCAAAGTTCCACCTCGTGCTGCTTGCAAATTATTACATCTACCCGTGGATCGTTTTCCCCAAATCGGAAGAGGGTCATGTTGTGAGCGAATGTAAGGCAGATCATCAAGATAAAATCTAACTTGCCCCGGAAAGGGCCAATGAGCTGGTCCACCATGAACCTTGTTTTGCCTGAATTTGTCGGCCCAACAATGAGAGCATTGAACGGAATGTTATTCGGGTTCATGCTGCCTTTGGGTGGATATATTAGTATTGCACAGATTCCAATTGCCTGTCCAAGAGGTTGAACTGCGAGTCGCTGATAGCGAAAATATGGCAGTTCACATTGCCAGAGCCTCCGGTGTCCCTCTCGAGTTCAAGCTGAATCCCGTCTGTGCCGTTCACGAGGCGTGTGCCGCTGCCGTGCATCGCTTGATCCGACATGGAGCGCAAATCGATCAACAGCCCGAACCTGTTATGAAACTTCGATACATTCATGTGGCACCGCCCTGCCGATTTACCTCCCCGCCTTGAAGCGGGATGTGGGCCACCAAAGAAGCGGCTGGCTTCCTCCCACATGTCCTTGCCTTCAATCCCTTTGTTAAAAACCATGTTTGGAGAGCCGTTCACCGTGATACTGACTTTTGTCGGGTCGGGATTAAAATAATTTTCTGAGTCCCTTGTGCCCGCTATGTAAGGCTCAACAAAGAGGAGAAGAGATCTTCACTGTGGGCTGACTTTTATGTTGAGTCTGGCGTCAGTGGCTCTGTTGAAGGTCACCATTTTTTCTCTCACAATGTGGTCATAAAAGAATTCCTTGGCGGAATAGGCGCTTTCCGCCTCGTCAGCCAGAGTTTTACTTTGGATCATTTCGTACTCGAGCTGGATGTTTTTCAGCTTGTAGACAAGTTCCGTGGCGTCTGAACCCCTCACAACCTGTTTTGCTGCAGCAAGGGTCAGCACAAGGTCATTGTAAAGAGCTTAGGGATAAAAAAAACTCCGTGGTCAGTCAGAATCTGGTCCAGCCTGATTCGGTATTTTTTTTACCGAAAACCTTTTCCAGCTTGTTTTCCAAGGCGACTCCCGAGGTTTTCTTGTTCCCCGTCCCCGAGAGGATCCTGTTGAGGTCATCACTTTGAATGCCCTCGAGCAGCATGTTGTCCCACTCCTCCTGCGAGAGGAAAAGGTCTTTCCAGATCTTGAAAATGTCATATGCTACTGTTTCCTGCAGTATGGTGCTCGCGTACTTCACAACCAGCTTGTCGATCAGTACACGCGTGACGTTTTGCACGAGGAAGTTGTTGGCGTGCCCTCCGGCCAGGTCGATGTTAAAAACAAGCGCGAGGGAGCCGGGCACGAGGACTTCGTGCTCATTCAGCTTGGGAACTGTAACATAAAGAGTTTCTCCGGGGCTGGCTTCGCTTGGATTAAATGTGATGCGCTTGACGGTGCGCTCGGCTTTCATTGCGCCGGCTTTATTCTCTTGGTGAGTTGGTCAAAGGTTTGCTTGCACAACGGCCATGATTATAACCAGCGGAATGAAAAAGTTTAATTGAAAATTAATTTGAAGATATTATTGTTGCGTGTATAATACAGCAGGCAATGTCGGATAATGGAGAATTTGGGTTGAAACAGCCCCTCCTTGATAAGCAACTCGATAAAGACGACGATGATTATCAAGAGCAAGTTAACACAACTGGCCGCTTTGAACCGCCGGCCGCATCCACACCAGCTCAACCTGGTGAAGAACTTCCAATGCAATCATGGCAATACAAAAAAATTGGGCTGCCAGACACATCTCTTGATGAAACATCTTTTGGCGGCGCGCAAGTCTCGAGTGAACTTGCTTGGATTTCTGCAAAGAATTTATTTCCAGAGTTAAAAGCTACCTATCTTGAAGTATCTTACGGCCCAAATGGTAGGCTTCGAGTCAAAATGTTTGGTGCCGGCAAAAAGTCATATGACTTGTTCACAACAAAAAGGGGTACGGGTAAACAACAGCTGAATCCAAAACTCACGAATAAGATAAAAACTGCCCTCGGAAAGTCAATTTATGAAATGCGCGCAGACGTTGAACAACAAACGGTTGAAAGAGAAAAACAACTGGAACAAGCTGTATCTGCGGCAGATGCATGTGAAAAAGTCAAAGATGACATGAATAAAATCAGAAACCAAATGAGACAAATTGATGAGCGGAGGGACGCTCTTGAAGAAAAACATGGTAATTTGGATACAGAAGAAATTCAAAAACTAAAAAACTAGAAAAAGGCCCTTGAAAAAGAACATCAAGAAAAAAGAAAGCAACTGGAACAAACCAGCAAAGCAACAGAACAGGTGCCAAAATTGAAAGAAGACGTTCGGAAACTCACAGAAGAAAATGCCAGATTAAATCAAACCATATCGGAACTTCAAAAAAAAAACTGATACAGAAGCTCTTAATGAACTGAAAGCACGAAGAGCAGAAAAGGAGCGCCAAAATGAGGAAGACAGAGTGATTATCAACGATGAAAATGCAACATCTTCCGAAAAAACTGCAGCAGAAGCCCGAGTGGCAGAGCGTGAAGAAGAGATTGGACCATTCACAAGACAGATTGAGGCGATTGAACGAGAGAGGCCTCTTCCCGAGAGGATCAAAGAGATTTTCAAAAACTATGGCGTGACCTTGACAGCGATTGTTCTCGCGGCCGGTATTACGATTGGCGCTGTAATTGGCGCTATTACCAACTCTTTGAAAGCCCTCGGGAAAGGGCTGGTAAACGGCCTGAAAGAAATCGGCAAAAAAACCGCTTCACTTTTGCCCGGCCTGATCGGCTCGATTGTTTTCAAAACCGCCGGCCAGGCCATCGATTTTCTGGCTGAGCACACCTGTCTGCTTATTTTGGCCGCGGTTGCCTTTCTAGTGGATAGGTATGTTAAGAAAAACCGATAGTCTCAGCGCCGTGAAAAGAACAGCACCCAGCAGCAATCATAACAGCCCCAACAAAGACAATTATTTTGTTCACATCATGAGCTTCGTTTCCTGAACCGGCAGGCGGGATTGGTTCAGTTTCCCGCCCCTAGGCGGGAGTTGAATTTTTTGCGCAATCATTTGCCTGCGGCTGGGCCTGTGGAATTGGTATTTGTAATCTGTCTTTGGCGTTGATTTTTACTGGAGCTGCTGCCTTGTGGATTGGATTTGAAGGGTGGCTGTTTGGCGGGTTGACCTTTGAAGCCCCGCCCGCCATCAAGTGAAGAGCCGCTTTTTTGTGCCCTGATTCACATCATTGTTTACACCAAGTTTTATCCCCGGCCCGGATTGCCTGAGCTGGTTGTTGTAGCCCACCACGCTTCTTGTGTTCAGAACCATCCGCGACGGCATCAGCCAGGCCCCCGGCGCCACTACAACGTTCAAACGAACCTTTGCTTCATCCACTGCCAGCTGATAGCGCTGGACGCTCTTTGAAATGTCTGGTGTTCTGATCGAGTCCTCCAGAAGAACCAGAAATTCTCTTTGCGCCTCCTTGGCTCTGCCTCCATTTTCCATAATGCTACTTCTGACATAAACCTGCGCACCAAGAATGCAGTACACAAAAGTCTCGATTGACTGGTTCAGACGTGCCAACCCGGCCTGGGTAAGACCGTGCGCGGCGTCTGGTACAAAATACTCAAACTGTTTGTCCGCGCCCTGGTCGTTTCTGATGAAATGAAGCTTATTGCCGGCGTCGTCTGTGCCCCCCTCGTCTGCAAACCTTTGATTAGAAGGGTTAGAAAGCGGCGTCGGGTACTGCCAGAGCCTTTGTGTAAAGTCTCCGTTGTCGTAGAGAATGAATACATATCCGAGGCCGTGGTTTTGGCCGTGGGTGAAACGAAAGTCTGAACTCGGATCAACGCCGAATTCTGCGCAAAGCCTTCTGAATGAAGCCTTGTCGTATTTGTTGTCTTTTTGGTTGAAAGTGGGCCCATCTGGCAGAGAGCTTATGCTCTGAATTCCTCCCATTTCGAAAATAATTCTCCTTGTCGTGAAATAAACATGAAAGAGCTAAAAGGAGCGAAGCTGGTTTGATCCTGTTGCATCACCCAAAACGTCGCCGGTCAAAATATCCCTGGAAACCCCACAACCTGTTGTTGCACACCAAAGTGCAAAGTTAGCTATTGTGGCCAAAACCCAATGTGTGGGCCGCCAAGCCATTTTCTGGCAACTTTTGATGTTCTGAATGTGATCTGTGCGTCTTTAAAAATCTGCCTGTACTGTGTTGTGAAAAAGTCTGTGGGTGTGACGTAAATTTTTTGCAAATTGTTCAGCTTTTCGCCAATCTGCGATTGAATTTTTTCTGTGAAATCGACTGCTGGGATTGTCTGCGGCGGGCGCCCTGAAACAGCTGAAAGCTGGAATGGGAACCCGCTATTTGGTTGTATTCCCAGTGCCTCCTTCATTGCTTGAGACCAATATTTTTTTCTGAACCGAAAACGCTTTTCAGATAATCTGGCCCAGCTTTGAAATAAATTTTCAGCTGTTGCCTTATGGTTATCGGTAGAGTCAGTTTGCGCGTCAAATTTGCTCTTGTAGGCGTTCGGGAATTTCGCGAAAAAGGAGGCCCAGGCCTTGTCTTTTGCATTTTTAGAAATTAGGCCGGCCTCCGGTGTTTGAATCCACTGCAAAAGATTTGCCATCTTATGAAAGGGGTTGTTCCTAAAACGCCGAGTGCGGAGTGCGGAGTGCGGAGTCATCAAAAAGAAAAAAATGGGAAAAAGAAGAAATATTAAAAACAGACGAAATAAAAATGATATAAATACAAACTAGTACAAAAATACCATATAAAATATAAACAAAATATAAAAATAAAGAGGAAATTAAATATTTTACTCTGACAAGAACCCAAATAAAAATGAGAACATTTTGTGATCCGTAATGCCGGACTACAAGGTGTCTGTGGGTTATCCTTTTTCTCCAGTTTTTTGTTCGAAATGCGGAAATTGAGAACTTCTTTGGTCGTCCTGGTGCAAAGCAGGTATTGGACTTAAAGGGAAAGGAGGCAAGGTTGGAAGGGGGGAGGGCTAGAGAATTCTACACCTCTGAAAACTTCAAAAGCATTGAAACTTACAAGAACTTAGAGATGCCGGATAATGTCGCATGATGATGGGAGTACATCATAAGTACTATATGACAAAGTACTCAAAGTTGAGTGAAGAACAAAAAAACTGGCTGCAGTATCAAAGGTCATTCAGAATGCAAACGTTGTACATCATCAACTTAACGGTGATTACTGAAACCTCGACCGCGTTAATTAGCCATTAAAATATAATCATAGAGATTTGTATCAGCGAAAAAAGTTGTGATGCGATTCAAGAATTATCGATTTATGCGCGTCGGACTACGCTCAGGGACATTAGAATACCTTCTCGAGTTCCTGAGGAGAAAGGAGAGAGTCTCACCTCCATTACATTTCAGTTGCATTTGAAAACAGGGACTCCTATGGGCAGGATTAGTGTGGCTCATCACTATTTCCCTTCGCTACGGTGGATAATTGTCGAGTATTACAGCATGAATGACAAGATATCAAAATTGACGGTCTAAAATTATTGCGTTCATCAACAAAACTATATTTCTTCCGTTATACAAGCCATATTTTCTCCTAATTGTGCCTAGGTAGTATTTAGTGATAACTGACCCAGCAAAGGATGTTATAAGTGAAAAAAAAAAAAAAAAACGAAATGAGATGCTGTGATGTTTCAAAATAAATCGCCAAGTACTTTATGGATTATTATGTGGTATTATATATATTCCCCGCCGTGCAACCAGCCTTGCTTGTTTTTTACCGTTTGTGCGCCATTTTATCTTCGTGCGTGAAATCAACATCGTGAGAACCTCTACTTCCGTTTGGTTCAGCTGCATTTTGCTTGCAAGAATGTCATGTCATGTACTGCGGAGATAACTATCGCTACGAACGCAAGTTGTGACCATGCAAACAGAGCATCAGAAATAAAATAAGTAATTAAAACTCTAAAAAAAAAAAAAAAAGAATAACCCACAGAAACCTTGTACTCATTACGGATCACAAAATGTTTTCATTTTTATTTGGGTTCTTGTCAGAGTAAAATATTGAATTTCCTCTTTATTTTTATATTTTATTTGTATTTTATATGGTATTTTTGTACCAGTTTGTATTTATATCATTTTTATATCGTCTGTTTTTAATATTTCTTCTTTTTCCCATTTTTAGCACTACCCATTTTTTCTTTTTGATGACTCCGCACTCCGCACTCCGCACTCCGCACTCCGTGTTTTAGGAACAACCTATGAAAGGGGTGATATTTTCAATTGAATGTTAATGTGCACTTAAATAAATGGTCCCCATTTCCACAACTGAAAACCCCTGCACCGTCTTTTTCGACAAGCCGGTTCCGAAAGCCGATTATTATTAGGCTTATTTCCTGCTCGCTTTACAATTCGTGGCTTGACCTGAAGGATGCTGAAACAATTTGGTTGTTAAATGCCCATAATCAAGTTGTGTCCAGAAAAGGGTTTCCTCCAGGGCATTACACCCCAAAGGTCTGGCAAAAACTCTTAACTCAGTTTTTACAGAATTCAATGCCAAAGTAACCGCCGAGGCGAATAGCCCCACTGGCGCTGTGGTGATCAAAAATCCTGAAAGCACAAAACTTCTCCTGGCGACTTGAGGCGGATGCATTTTTTTTTCAAATCGATTCAAAGCTCAACGTGCCAAGTGTATTCTTTGTGTGCTGCGATTTGGCCTGAACAGCAAGCCTTTCGCGCCGCTTCGACGGGCGAACATGTGCACAGTGTGACGATTTCAGTCAAAGATGAAAATGGAGAACTGTTTAATTTTCGCGGACAAACGCTTTACTTTGAGTTGATGTTAATTTAAAGAAAAGAATTTCGACTAATTATATCATGCCGGATGAGGATGTGTTGCCATTTGCCACTGTGGCATCTGCTCCACTCGAAAGCATTGCAGAACAGCAGTATAAGCAGGTCTATCCCAATCTTCCCAGTGCCGAAACTTACCGGCTAACTACAATTAGCCAAATTGAGAAACGACTATCTGATGAAACGGAACACTACAGAGTTGTGCTGAAAAAATACAAAAAGGCTCAAAAAGCCTGCAGCTATGTTATTGCCGGTCTTGGAGTTGCAACAACGGCTCTATCTTCTGGAGCTGTCGCCTCTGCACTGACAGGCGTTGGAGTCGTGCATGTTTTTTTAACCTCAAACATTCATCAGATAACAAAAGTTCAATTTCATTCAAAGGGAAACCCCCAACAAAGCTCCTGTCACTTATGCTAATTCCTTTCGAATGAAAGATCAAACAAAGTTAAATATTTAAATATATAACAATCCTCAAAAGATCGTGGAGGATCTTTACTGTGTGAAGGAAAAAAAGAAAACCCCGAATGTTCGGGGCACAATAAAATTTAAAATAACAAATGCAAGGAAAATTATAACGGCGAAACGCAAAAGCTGTGGGATAACAAAACCAGCTTTGTGTAGCGCAGTCGCCGCCGCTTCACAAAAATATTTTGAAGGCTCTCAGAACTCGGAAATTCTTTCGGCCTTCACCAAAATTTCAAAAAGTCTTCTTCATAGTCTTCAGGATTAAACCAAGGTGGTTCGATATAGTGTTTTTTGTCCCCATTTTTTGGACATAAGTCACAAAGCCCATTTAAGTTACAAGTGCTATATTTACTTAAAACTAATGTCCTCGTAATTCGTTCTCTTTTGTCACACATTGGGGCTTCACGAATAACTTGATTAACCATATCCCATCCCAGAGCTTTTCGCTCTCTCATTTTAATGGCAATGTACTCCATTGATACCAGTTCATTGCCATTCTCTAATATAGTTTTCTATTGAGGTTCCAAAGGAACAAAACTCTCCTCAAATTTTTGTTTCAAAACCTGCTTCGTTCTTTCATCTAAATGACTAATTTCTGTTCCACCGATAAATATAGCCAACCCTATTGTAAGCCAATACATTAACAGAGCGAAAAGAAAACCTTCTAAACCCTCTTACACATAACCCCCTCTCTCTAAAAAGTCCTCCAACTCTTGACATTTTAATATGTCTCTTCTTCATTTTGCCCGCCCAGAGAAATTTTTATTATGCGCTTTGTTTCAGCGTATTTTTCAACGTATTTTTTATTAACCTTATCAAGTTTCACCAACCAGCCTGTTTCAATAAGTTCTCTTACTAATGAAAGGTTTGTTCGTATTCGACGATGTGTCCGTGAGGAAACAAAAAACATATAATTTTTATCAAAAGCCTCTCCTGCCACTAGCGATTTCTTTTTAATTTCTTTAGATTTCTTTTTTATTTCTTTATGAACTTTCTTCCATTTCTTATCTTTTGCTTTCAAATTGTTATTTCTTAAATCAACAACAAATTTATAAATGCTATTTTGATTTTCTGGAGGCATATATTGAATTAGCTCTTCAACAGGAGCTTCCATGACTTGCTCCTCGGCTTGGGCGGGCAACCCGGCTTGGCTGAACTCGTTGAGGAATTCTTGTGTACCCTTCTCACGCTTTTCTCTTATGGGTGTGGTGTGGCGCTTCAACTGAGGCTATGTCTACACTATGCCGGATAGCACTTTATGCCGTTGCGAAAAATACTACGGCCTGGTGTGAACGGCAGTGGCCCCAAACCGCCGCTATCTTTCCACTAGAATCCAATTTTTGCTCCTCGTTGTTGATTTCCGTTTCGGTTCGATTCTTTGTTCACACTACTCCAGAAAGTGGCACGAAAACCTATCCGATATGTGACGATTCACTTTCAAGACCGCAGCGGCCCAGCATCGCTCCGACGCAAAAATCGTGCCGAAATCATCGTTTTGAATGTGAACAAAAGCCCTATCCGATATGGTTTTCGTGCCGGCACAAGAGGTATCAAGGTTGTTTGGAACCGCTGAGGGTAAAAGAAGGAATGCGTTTGCGGAATGGCATGTGGCATGACTTGCTGAAACGCATAATTATGCGGAATGTAATGTATGCAAAATGGCGCGAAAAAATTAATTCAACTGAAGGAGTTAATTATTCAACAGCCAAACGCAAGCTATGTAGCTGCCGATCTCGGTCACAACTACTCTCCACCGGGCTTGCTTTCGTATAAACATTACACTTACGAACTCTTGAGGTGATTAAATTTGCCTTGAGTTTCGCTTTCATAAGATTAGCCTGTTCGCGAATGATATTTGCAGCATATTTGTGAAGCTATGCACGAAAGTATGGCGCGTTTTTAGTGTCAAAATTCAAAACCTCGTTTCGAACATGCTATTTTTCTATTCAAATATTCGATTCTGTAATTAAAACCTAGGGCTCTTCAATTCAAATATGGTATCCTTCTATTTCGATTTCCAATTCGTAAATTAAACTTCTTGTTTAACAATTCAGATACGCTATTTGGTGTCTGAAACATCCATGGTTTCAATTCAAAGCAACATTTCTTCAATTCAGTTATGCTCTTTTTCTACTCAAACGTGCAGTCCTTCGTTTCAAAAATGGTTTTCTGCTAGCCAAACATCCAGTCGTCTAATTCAAACCTGCTATCGAGCAATTCAAATTTCCAATCTCGCAATTCAAAATAGTCAGTTTCGCGAGTAAAAATGCTATCCTTCTATTCCAATATACAATTCTTCACCGCAAATCTACAATTCGTCAATTCAAATACACTATTCCACAGTTCAAACAAGCTTTTGTCGACAGAAACATGCAATCCTTCGTTTTGAAACTACCGTTCTGCAATTCAAACACTCTACTCTTCAATTCAAACCGACAATTCTTCTATTCCAACGCGTAATCTTTCAAGTCAGACCTGCTTTTCGACTATGGAGACATCCGGTCGTTTAATTTGATAACCCTGTTCATCACTTCAAATACTCCAACACGTATTCCAAACATTCAATTATTCAATGTGAACGTGACATTTGACACTCGTCATTTCAAACACGCAATCCTTCAATTCAAACACTCAAACTTTCATCGCAAACACGCTGTCCTTCGTCGTCGCCTGGAACCTAGCCCGGCCACGCATGCGTAGTAGGAAGACAAATTCGCGGCAGAAGCTGAGCTGAAGGCGGGAATCGGCGCGAAGGTAAGTTGCACTTTTTGCACACTGTGCTCTAGAATTAGCTCTGTATCATCTTGATTTCTTTGCTCAGCCATGTCTGTCGCAAAATGTAAGGAATTACTGGACGAAGTAGCCAAATTATGTGCTCAAACTTCTCGTCAAGTATCTTCTCATGCTACTCCTCAAACGCCGGCTGTCACGAACAGAAATACACCTTCTGTTTCATCTGCCACTGACTCGTCAACTTCTGTTGCACTTGGATTCCAAGAACACCGTAGATTATTCGGGTTTAACCCTGCGGCCTGTCAGACGACAAGCAAAAGACCAAAAAGGGAAGAATGGTGGAACGTCGAAAAAGGTGAAACGACCAACATGGACCAGGACTTTCGTGTGCCTGGGGAATACAAGGGAAGAAAGAATGCCAACCCCAAAGAGTACCGAGAGCTCAAAGCTGCTGATCTGGGTGAAAAAAGATTAACATTCTTTGCTGACAGCACCTCTGTTGATTTTGATAATAAATTGAAAGACGCCTTCCCCAAACTGGAGACAGCAGGAGGCTATACACTGCTGTGCGGGAGTTACACTCGACAGCTTGAAGTTATCAATCCTCCTTACAATATACTGAGACTTAAAGAACATTTTGTCGGTCAGGGAAAGCTGTTCATTAGGCCCCTGCAAAAGGATCTGGACATTAGCCCGACTGGCACCTCTTGGGAGGATGAAGAGGTGAGATGATTTAAAAGCAGGAATGTATAACCTGCATTTCCATGCTTTTTATTTAAGCCTAATAATAATAATAATAATAATAATAATAATAATAATAATAATAATAATAATAATAATAATAATGATAATAATAATATGATAATAATACAGTATACACCTGTCAGATACAGAAACCCAAGTAGTGTGTTTTGAAATACCTACTTTTTTCTAAAATCATAATACATGTATTATTTTGACAGATCTTATTCAATGTATATGTGGCTTTTGGCTCCTTTGAATGTTTAATTTTTTATTTACTGGGTAATTTAATTCAGTTGAGCTGTTTTAGAACTTTTTCCCCTTTTTTTCTTTTATCAGTGTCCATTATAGTCAAATATTGATTGTATTTTCCATGCTATCTTTGCCATTAAATTGTAATAAATTAAATTACCCTTTCAATTTATTATCAAAATCAACAGAGGTGCTGTCAGCAAAGAATGTTAATCTTTTTTCACCCAGATCAGCAGCTTTGAGCTCTCGGTACTCTTTGGGGGTTGGCATTCTTTCTTCCCTTGTATTCCCCAGGCACACGAAAGTCCTGGTCCATGTTGGTCGTTTCACCTTTTTCGACGTTCCACCATTCTTCCCTTTTTGGTCTTTTGCTTGTCGTCTGACAGGCCGCAGGGTTAAACCCGAATAATCTACGGTGTTCTTGGAATCCAAGTGCAACAGAAGTTGACGAGTCAGTGGCAGATGAAACAGAAGGTGTATTTCTGTTCGTGACAGCCGGCGTTTGAGGAGTAGCATGAGAAGATACTTGACGAGAAGTTTGAGCACATAATTTGGCTACTTCGTCCAGTAATTCCTTACATTTTGCGACAGACATGGCTGAGCAAAGAAATCAAGATGATACAGAGCTAATTCTAGAGCACAGTGTGCAAAAAGTGCAACTTACCTTCGCGCCGATTCCCGCCTTCAGCTCAGCTTCTGCCGCGAATTTGTCTTCCTACTACGCATGCGTGGCCGGGCTAGGTTCCAGGCGACGACGAAGGACAGCGTGTTTGCGATGAAAGTTTGAGTGTTTGAATTGAAGGATTGCGTGTTTGAAATGACGAGTGTCAAATGTCACGTTCACATTGAATAATTGAATGTTTGGAATACGTGTTGGAGTATTTGAAGTGATGAACAGG